>OY796888.1:11790253-12316760 GCA_963680785.1 Diplosoma virens
ATTTTTAAAGACTACCAAAATTGAAAATGTTAATTCTGCCTGTACCATTGGTTATTTTAAAGTTTTGTATGACAAAATATTTATGCAATTACTTTCTTTTGTTGATAAGTACCCTAACAGCAAGTTAGTTTATTTTCCTTTTTCATAATTATACAATTGCGGCTTTAGCATAAAAGGAGCATAATGACCAAATTAGCCAAAAAATTGCTTTCATATGTCTAATCAGTCATAATGTAATTAATTTCTTAAGATAACTAATAAAAGAATTTGTCATGCAAATTTATTGTAACAATGTTTATTTGTTACTCATGTTACAGCCAAAACTTCATGTTTTGTGTGTCATAAATTTTGCAAGTTTGAAAAAAATTATTAATAAAACATTTTGATTGAGTTAATAGCTACTGTAAAATTAAAGATCTCTTGGTTAAATTAAATAAATAATAAAATCTTTATTCATGTTCTTCGGGTAAAATCTGAGTTAAATTGCTTTTAATTCTTTATTAAAAAGTAAAAACAATAATAAAAACTCAACGTTTTGGTGTACTATAATTCAGTAGACCTTCATCAGGAAATTAAGCAAAATACAAATATCATTTGCAATAAAACCAAGTGGTGCAAAAAAAAATATTAAAAATACATTTGTAATCTAAAATAACATCTAACGGATTTAAAATTTTAAATTATAATAAGCATTTGGATAAAAATAATTGGTTTTACGAGTATTATTAAAAGCATTATTATTAGGATGAATAAAAAAGGACTCCAAAGATCTTCTTCTTATATAATCTGTTTCTTTTGCCAAAATTTTTGAATTATTCCAATCCATATGATGATTTTCCAAATATACATGTTTCACCAGAGCAGATTTGTTGTTTATATCATCATTTTTTAATCATGCTAAATTTTTTGGATTCACATCACAAATGTTTTTTACATTTTGTATGAAATGCCTTACCAGTTTCACCAATATAAATGCCAACACAATGTAAACACAAAATTTCATAAATTACTCCTGACTGTTGCTTTGGTTCAATTGAATCTTTTAAGTTGGGTAAAATTTGCTTGATTGTTTGAAAAGGTTTTGTGTATACTCTAATATTTTGTTTTTTAATTATACGATTTAAAATTTCAGTTATATCTTGAAAATAAGGTAGGGTTATTATTCCTTTGTAGTTTTTGCTTTTTTCTTGTTTCTCAATTTTGTTGAATTTGAATCGATTAAATGTTTTCTTTATAAGCCAATTTGGGTAGTTGTTGTCTTCCAACATATGTCATAGCATTTCTTTTTCTTCTTTAAAATCCTTCAAATCTGTAATTAGTTCAGCTGATATGTTTAATAAACTAATAATAATACCTTGTTTTTGTTGCTGTGAATGACAAGATTCATAAATTAAATAACAGTTAGTGTGGGTTTCTTTTCTATATATTTTGGTTGCTAATATTCCACTTTTCTTCTTCATGACCAGTATATCTAGGAATGGTAATGTGTCTTCTTGGCAAAATCATTATTATCACCGCTAGTTGGCAAGACTTAATTTACTGTTAAAAATTCTTATCAGTTTACTGATTTATTAAAAGATTTTAATGTTGAAAGTAATGAGTGTATGGTTTCTTTTGATGTAGTGTCACTGTTTACCAAAATTCCTATTAATCTTGCAAAAGATGTTGCATGTGAACAATTAATAAATGATGTTACACTTAGTGAACGTACTGAAATGACTATTAATGACATTGAAATTGCTTTGAACTTCTGTTTAAACAATATGTATTTTATATTTCAAGGAAAATTTTATCAACAAATATTTCGTGTTCCAATGGGCTCCCCTATTTCTGTTACTATTGCAAATTTGGTTATGGAGCACATTGAGATAAAAGGGATAAATTCTTTTTTCTCCTCTCCAAAATTATGGTTGAGATTTGTAGATAATACAATTTGTCATAATAAAATCAGATATTGTGAAAAATTTTTTCGCTCATATAAATAGCATTGAAGCAAGCATCAAATTTACCATCAAGTATGAAAAAGAAGACACATTACCATTCCTAGATATACTGGTCATGAAGAAGAAAAGTGGAATATTAGCAACCAAAATATATGTAGAAAAGAAACCCACACTAATCGTTATTTAATTTATGAATCTTGTCATTCACAGCAACAAAAACAAGGTATTATTATTAGTTTATTAAACATATCAGCTGAACTAATTACAGATTTGAAGGATTTTAAAGAAAAAGAAATGCTATGACATATGTTGGAAGACAACAACTACCCAAATTGGCTTATAAAGAAAACATTTAATCGATTCAAATTCAACAAAATTGAGAAACAAGAAAAAAGCAAAAACTACAAAGGAATAATAACCCTACCTTATTTTCAAGATATAACTGAAATTTTAAATCGTATAATTAAAAAACAAAATATTAGAGTATACACAAAACCTTTTCAAACAATCAAGCAAATTTTACCCAACTTAAAAGATTCAATTGAACCGAAGCAACAGTCAGAAGTAATTTATGAAATTCTGTGTTTACATTGTGTTGGCATTTATATTGGTGAAACTGGTAAGGCATTTCGTACAACAAAAAATCTGCTCTGGTGAAACATGTATATTCGGAAAATCATCATATGGATTGGAATAATTCAAAAATTTTGGCAAAAGAAACAGATTATATAAGAAGAAGATCTTTGGAGTCCTTTTTTATTCATCCTAATAATGATGCTTTTAATGGATAAAACCAATTGTTTTTATCCAAATGCTTATTATAATTTAAAATTTTAAATCCGTTAGATGTTGTTTTAGATTACAAATGTATTTTTAATATTTTTTTTTGCACCACTTGGTTTTATTGCAAATGATATTTGTATTTTGCTTAATCTTCTGATGAAGGTTTACTAAATCATAGTACACCGAAACGTTGAGTTTCAGCAATTTAACTCAGATTTTACCCAAAGAACATGAATAAAGATTTTAATAATATACCTGGTAACAAGAAAAGCGAAATTTAAATAAGTAATGTTATTTAGTAGTACAATGGATACTTTGATACCTTCAAATATGTTAGAATTGGCACCAATTATACTGTATGATGCAGTTTGTTTATTTATGGAGCTTGTCCATAACAGAAGCTTCACCCTCATCACTGGTGACGATAAGCAAAGCAGGTTATAAAACCTTAAAAACGGCATCCTCCAAGGATCTGTCTTGGCTCCCTCCTTTTTAGCATCTATGTATATGATCTTCCAACCCAGTCGTCAGAGGCACATTCCTCTGTGTCTTGATGCCAGTTCCAAGTCCAGATAAATGGGGAGGGTTGCAGCAGGAAGGGCGTCTAACATAAAACTTTTTTTGCCAGATTATACAAATGTATATTGTTGATAAATCCATACCGGATTGATTGAGGCCCAGGTCACCAACGACTGCCTCAGGTGTCACACAGCAGGGCACCTGTAAAAATTATGCTACTGCTAGGGAAAACAAGAGCAGGAAGGTGAGTGAAGAGGCAGCGGGAAGTGTGGAAAGGAAGATGCTCATTCATAAAGGTGGGTACCTTAAATATTGGAACAATGACTGGAAGGGGAAGAGAGCTGGCAGGTATGATGGAGCGAAGAAATGTAGACATATTGTGTCTACAGGAAACAAAGTGGAAAGGGAGTAGAGCAAGGAACATTATAGGTGGATGCAAACTATTTTACAATGAAGCTGATGGAAGAAAAAATGAAATAGGGAATAGTGCTGAGGGAAAAGCTGGCTGAAAGTGTCCTGGAGGTGAAGAGGGTGTCAGACAGACTAATGGCCATAAAGCTTGAAGTAAAAGGGTCCATCCTAAATATAGTAAGTGCATATGCTCCACAGGTTAACAACAGCATGGAGGAGAAAAATGATTTTTGGGAAAACCTGGATGGGTTGATAGAAAGTGTATCAAAAGAGGAAACAATAGTTCTAGGTGCAGACCTAAATGGACATGTGGGCGAAGAAAGCATAGGGGATGAGGAAATAATGGGGAGGTACAGTGCTGGAACAAGAAATAAGGAAGGATCAATGGTTGTGGATTTTGGGAAAAGGATGGATTTGGTGATTATCAATACTTATTTTAAGAAGAAAGATGAACACAGGGTGACATATAAAAGTGGCAGAAAAAGTACCCAAGTAGATTAGGTGATGTGCAGAAGGAGGAACTTGAAGGAAATATGCGATTGTAAGGTAATAGTAAATGCATGTGTCGCAAAACAGCACCATATGGTGGTATGCAAAATGGCTCTTATGGTGAAAAAGAAAAAAGCAGAGAAAGTAAAGCCAAAGATACGATGGTGGAAACTGAAGGAGACAAGCTGTCAAGAAGCATTTAGACAAGAGGTGACCAGGATTTTAGGAGGCAAGGATGGGTTACCTGATGAGTGGGACAAAACAGCAGAAATGCTAAGAAAAACAGCTAAAACTGTACTGGGAGTGACATTTGAAGAGCGAAAAGGAGACAAGGAGACATAGTGGTGGAATGAGGAAGTTCAGGAGAGCATAAAAGAAAAGAAAGAGGCAAAGAAAGTATGAGACAAAATAAGAAATAAAAATACTAAAAAGATATACAAAGAAAAGACTAAGGCAAAGAAGGCAGTTGTGATGATGAAGGGATGTGCGTATGACAATTTGTATGAAATATTGGAAACAAAAGAAGATGAAAAGGAGTTGTACAGATTGGCAAGGCAGAGAGACAGAGCAGAGAAAGATGTACAGCACGTAAGGGTTATAAAGGATGAAAACAGTAATGTTACAGGTAAATTCGGAGGCTGTGTTAAAGAGATGGAAGGAGTACTTTGAGAAACTGATGAACGAGGAAAATAACAAAGAGCCTAGGACAGAGGAAGCAGAAGTGGTTAATGAAGAGGTAAATTGCATCAGTAGAGAAGTGAAAAACACACTAAGAAGGATAAAAAAAGGTAAAGCGGTTGGGCCAGATGAGTTGCCAGTAGAAGTTTGGAAGTGCATGGGAAAGACGGGGATAATGTTTTACACCAGATTGTTTAACAGACTATTAATGGGTGAATGGATGCCAGAAGAATGGAGAAGGAGTGTGCTTATCCCAATTTATAAAAACAAAGGGGACGCACAGTGCTGTGGAAACTACAGAGGAATAAAGCTAATGAGCCACACAATGAAGATATGGGAAAGGATTATTGAAGCCAGGCTAAGGGATAGAGTAGAGACTGGTAAACAGCAATATGGATTTATGCCAGGAAAGGGAACCACTGATGCCATATTTGCCTTAAGAATGTTGATGGAAAAGTACAGGGAAGGTCAAAGAGAGCTTCATTATGTATTTATAGACCTAGAGAAAGCTTATGACAGGGTTCTGCAGGAAGAGTTGTGGTACTGTATGAGAAAATTGGGAATAGTGGAAAAGTATGTGTGACTTGTACAGGATATGTATGAGGAAAGCAAAATACTGGTGAGGTGCAGTAGGAACTACAGAAAGTTTTAAGGTCAAGGTTGGACTGCACCAGGGATCAGTGTTAAGTCCATTCCTGTTTCCAGTGATAATGGACAGGCTAACAGATGAAGTAAGGAGAGAACCACCATAGACAATGCTGTTTGCTGATGAAATTGTGATTTGCAAAGAGACCAGGGAAGAAGTGGAGCGGAGACTAGAATCCTGGAGGTATGCATTGGAAAGAAAAGGGATGAAAGTAAGTAGGTCAAAAAATATCTGTGAATAAATGGAGAAGAAACTGACGACAAAGCAGTGAAGATGGAGGATACAAAAGTGCCACGAGTAAAGGAATTTAAGTATTTGGGATCAACAGTGCAAGAAAGTGCAGGCATTTTGGAACGGATGGAGAAAAGTATCAGGAATAATCTGTAACAGGAGATTACCAGCTAGAGTAAAAGAAAAAGTGTACAGCTCAGTGGTAAGACCAGCAATGGTGTATGGACTTGAGACAGTGGTGATCACAAAGAAAAAAGTGAAAGAGATGGAAGTCGCAGAGATGAAAATGTTGAGGTTTGCTATAGGAGTGATGAGAAAAGACAAGATTAGAAACAAGTACATCATGGGTACAGTTAAGGTAGAACGGTTAGGAATGAAGATGAGGGAGGGCAGGCTGAGGTGGTATGAACATGTCATGAGGAGAGACAAAGAGGATGTAGGAAGAAAGATGATAGAAATGGAGTTATCGGGAAAGAGGAAAAGAGGGAGACCAAAGAAAATATTATTAAATTTAGTCAAAGAAGATATGGGGGAAGTTGGTGTGAAGGAGACGGACGTTGAAGACAGGATGGTTTGGAGGCAGATATATGCTGTGGCTACCCCTGATGAAGGGACAAGCTGAAAGGAGAAGTATATGATCTTCCAACATTGACCTCCAAAAAAAAAATGCATGTGCAGATAATATAGCACTGCTACATACTGTTGGAGACTGGAAGGAATTAGAGGGAGTTTTGAATCAAGACATGTCCACCATTCTGCAATATCCCAAACTTTAACATCAAAAACCAAAGACAGTGACATCAATTTTTCATCTAAAGTTCTAAACAATTGTGAAGCTAAACATGAGCTGAAAGTTGACATTAGTGTCAAATTATTGCCTTTTTTCCATGTACCAACTTATCTTGATGTCAAGTTTAACAGGACACTCATGTTCAATCACTGCCTTAAGGCATTGTGCAAAAAATTATTTTTGTGTGTCACACTGCTAAGGTGACTTGCAAGTTTAAGATAGGTGTTTGTGCTAAAACACTCTGCATAACTGCCTTATCCTTAGTCTACTCTATAGCAGAGTATTATGTACCAGTTTGGTGTTAAAGTGTACACACTCGTCTTGCATGATATCTGGTCAGGTCATTGGATGCAGGCAAGAAAGATTGAAATCTAGAGACCCATTTGTGCCTCTCACAAGGAAACTATTAAATAATGAATCTATACTTCATGTCTGTTTTGGTCAGGGGACAGACATTACATGTCATAATATGTACTAAGTTTCAAACCTTTTGGTTTCTCTGTGTTGTTACTTTGTTAATCGTGTATTTGTGTTCTCTGCCATTAGCTTGTTAATCGTGCCACTTTGTAATTGTTAATTATGATTGCTTTGTTGGTCTCGCCCTTTTTAAGCATCTTTAGTTGCTTGGATTTCTTAAAGAATAGTGACCACATTCATAACGTTATTTTGTAACCTTATTTATAACTATTGTGTTTCTTTTATAGATTTATAGCAGCGTTTTCTTTAGTTAATTAAAAGCTATACTTTTATGCTTAATGTTAAATTACAACAGTATACTTGAACAGCTCATCAAAACTTCATGATTTCATCCCAAGAGTTAGTTCCAAGCCTTTTGGACTGAGCTTGCCCAGGCCTGCTTGGGTAAGACTCAACCACTTACAAACTGGCATTTTTGGTCATCCATGCATAAATTGAGTCTTGTTCCCTCTTTTAATTGTGAGTGTGATACACATGAGCGAACTGCAAATTATATTATCTCTGCATTCCCTACTTGCTGTGCACCAAAAGGATGTTGTTGCCTGTCATTCCTGAATAATGGTACCAGATGCTGGCTCAAGAACATCACTGCCGTTATCTGAGTGAAACAACAACAACCAGATGATCCCAAATGATGACAACTTTTCAATAAACTAAACATTTGCTAACTAAATTAAATCTTTCTGTTTGAAATTTGAACTTGTAAAATAATTTTCGAATAGAAATTCATTTCAAATTTCAAAATTTTGTTGCTGCAGAAATAATCTGGCCACTTTTATCTTTACTCACAATTGTCGCCCATGACAGCAGCAAAATAAGAACTAGTAAAATGAAATCAATTGTATCAAAATTAGTTATTTTTTATTGTTGAAATAGTCCACTGAATTAGATTGCCACCAAATGTGTTTTATGCATAGTCATGTGCTTTGCAATGAATAGTCTAGAAAGTGATGGAGAGTTCTATACTGTGTTGTTTAAATGACGACCATAATTTAAACAGTTAATGCTCTAGTTTTATTTCTAAAATGATCATTCATCTCTGTTTCAAAGTTGTTAAAACATCTCTTGATATTTAGGTTTGGTTACTGGAATCTTGCCCTATTGACAATGAATTGTTGCATTGTGTTTCTTTGTTTGTCTTGGACTAAAATGCCAGACCATGGTTTTTCAAAGAGTATTGCAAACTTAATTCGAGTTTTGTCCTTAGCTTTTGGGTATTTTTATGGCATTTTGCCAATATTTCACCGGTAAGATATAAGTACTTTTTTTAAAATTACAGTGGTACTTTTGAGATACAAAATTAATTTATTTGAGAGTGGCTTTCATATCATGATTTTTTCATGTAATGAGCTGTGTTTTACATGTAAATCGCGTAATTTGTTCCAAGCTCTATGAAAACACCACATCAAATTTATTAGCTTTTGCTTTATTTTCAGTTTCTAAATTTTATCACTAACATTTAACTTTACAAAACGCTTAAAATTAATTTTTCTTTTTTCAGTTTCTAATTTTCATCAGATTCTTCCTTTTTTGTGTTTTTTTTTGGGCTACTGTGACCTTCATCTTGGCTCACTAATAGCCTTTGAAAAAATAACAATCAAAGAAACTTTGTTTCTGCTTACTTTTCAATATGTTCCTAAAATGACTCGGGCAAATCTAATTAAACTGTGCAAGAAGATGACTTGTGTGAACTAGTGATGGGACGATTAATCGGAATCGTATCGGAATAATCGGAATGTAGGGGGTTTTCCAAAGCATCGGGAATCGGCATCGGAGCTGTATAATTCAAACCCGATTCCGATACCAAAATGATTCTTTAAATATACAGAGCATAAGATAAAAAGTAGTAAACAGAACTGTGCTGGGGTGTTCATGAAATGTTCCTAAAATTTCTTCACCCTTTATCATTTTTCAATCAATCAAGCTAATTCCAACTGTAAGGTACGTAACTATTCGACGCGACAAATTCGTCGGCGAGCCAATTCGGCAGAAAATTAAATAATTTCAATTTACCTTCACTAGTGTTAAAGCGACAGAAAAAAGTTTTGTTATGTCACTAAGGGAATATTATATTATAATTTATTTTTAATATGCAAAACTTATAATCACCATTGTCGCATTTTTAAAAGTAAACTGTGATACCAAAACTTGTTTTTAATATTGTTGTTCAGCCGATATGAGTAAAAATCCGCATTAAAAAATTGTTGAATGCGTTACATTTAGGTATGCTCCTAGCCGAATATTACTCTATAGGAATTTACAATGGGTTAATTTTGAATATTGAAGTTAAAAAAATGTGTTTCTGTAATAGATAAATTTGTGATCCAAGGTCATTTAACATTGCATGTTTTTTTGATTTTCTGCAAAAAAGTACAACAATGTACTACATAAACGACCGAAGCAAGACAATTTGGCAGGACAAATTTGTCGGCAAGCCAATTTGGCGGGAAAATAAATAAAAATGATTTACCTTTATTAGTGTTGAAGCGACAGCAAAAAAGCTTTGTTATGTCACAAAGGCAATTGAAAAAACAATTGTAAATATTCAGCTAATAAAAGTGACAATTTTAATTTAAAGTTGTTAAATGCATTAAATTTAGGGATGTTCCTAGCCGAATATTTATCTACTATTTGAATTTACAATAGTTTAATTTCGAATATTTAAATTAAAAAAGGTATTTCAATAGTTAAATTTTCGAATCACGGTCGTTTAGCATATATCTTTTACAAGGAAGTACAATAATGTAGCTTACTACAAAGACGACAGGTTTGAAGTTTTACGGGCGTACGAAATTATGACGTCATAATAAGCATTTTACTATATCTAAACAAATCTATTCTGGTCGGCACGTATAAACAGTTTTATTTTTAATATTTTTTTTTAGTTCTAACAGTTTGTTTCGTCTATAGGGCTCGTCAAAAAGCAATCAAAAATTTGAAAAACAAATACAAAAAGTAAAGCTTAACAAAGCGATAAAAAGTCGGCAAAAGAACTTGAAACAAAAAAAAAAATTACGGCAATTACGGCAGTGATTAAAATTGTCAAAAATCAAGACAGAAGATTAGATCAAGCCAAATAGCAAAGCTTACAGAATAGTATATAAGGTGGTTACAAATGGTGTTTGATTAAATTTCAATGTGTTAAGTTTTTTTCCTTTGCTTGCTAATGTCTCCAAATAACGAACGAATTTATGGAACAAACAGAGCGCCTTAACACTAGAATTACGGCGGTGTCGTTTTCGACACCGACGCTTTTTTAATGTTTCGTATTTTTAGTTGTATACTTTCTAAGAGACTAATTCTTTTTGAATTTTCCTAAACTTTATTATTATAAAGTATGAGTAGCATTTTGTTTCCGAATCTTGATTTTCAATGAGTACTTTAGGTCAGTTAAATTTAACACCCCATTGTTTACGGAGGTGTCGTTTTTGACACTTTAGCCATTTCAGCTTTGCGTGATGCTATAAGCTCTTCCAATACATGATCGTGTCTGGTTTTTGTTGTTCATCGGTGAGAAGCAATTACTTCAGCTCCTCATCAAATGTAGAGTTGCAGTTTCGAAAAGTGCGGATACATGGCTTGGAGAGGGCAGAATGAGTTTTCAAAAACTTGATCAAAACGATAATGTGCAAAGAATATAAATATAGAAAAGCTTTTCGATAAAGTGGTCTCAACCCAAAAAACCTCAATTTATTGCATAGGTAATAAAAATTGTACTGCAGTATACCTCTTTTAGTCTTCGGTAATAAATGTTGTATTTTTTACAGTAAATCTCTTAGCTTAGTTTATATTTTGGTTCTATTTTATTGGGCGACAGTGACATATTACCGTATTTTCTGACTATTGAAAGGGCAAAATATAAAATCTTATGGCTTTTCAACAGTACAATTCAGCACAAGCTGCCGATATTATTACGGATTGGCACACTGATGATGACTTATCAGATGAAGAAGAGCAGGAAGATGATGAAGATTTTCAATCAGTTCTTGCTGCTAGACCAGGAAATGGCAGGCGCACGCTTGGCAGTTGTTCAGACAGTTCTGAAAGCAGCGAATCTAGTGATTCTGATTCTGATACTGCCAAACTCACATAGGAACAACAACTGCTGGTGATTCAACTCTGTTGGGAAGGGATAAGACGGTGTGGAAAAGTAGTGCAACTTTAGTTGCAGGAAGAACACCTGCTCACAATGTATTTACGGGTGCAAGTGGTGTACCTAGACAAGTTTCGCAATCCATTACTACTCTAACATTTACATTTACAATTGATGATAAACTTTCCTCATCAATTTTCAACTTATATCAGAATTAGATATGTTAATACCTGGACACATTAATAGTGATATCTGTATGTAGTAATAGCCAGGAATCAGAATCGTATCGGAAATCGGGATAATTGGGTAGAATCGGAATCGTTAAAAATTTTGATATTGTCCCATCACTAGTGTGAACCTTTTCAGGGTGTTTTTTTTTTTATAAATTCTGCTACTTATATGAAGATAGCATTTCCTTAATTTCTGCCATTGTTGTAGTTGTATCTCTGTTCTTCTCCTTCCTGCTGAAAAAGAACTGTTCCAAAGTGATGTTTTTGTTTTATATCTTTGATATGCTGAGTAATTTTTATAATATGAAGTGGAAAAAATCTTTACATATCATTTTGTGAAATAAAATTTTTGTATACACAAGCTTTTGTATCTTAAGGAACCACTGTGCTACTATATGGTAAAGTGTTTGATATACACAGGGTGATCAAATGGAGTGTTAGCACTACATAATAATGCTTTTGCTTGATATTTGCACAAATTATTTTTGTTTTTAATTGATACTTTTTCATGATACTGTTGATGAAAAAAATTGTAAACTATAAAAAATTTCACTAAAAGTTAAGACAATGAGTTCAATTTGTGAAGCTATAAGTGAATTGCATAAGAGTGGGAAAAAACCTGGAAAAATTTTTAGAATTTTAAAACCTCATGTGACCAGAACAGGAGTGTACAAGTTCTTAAAATGTATTGGAAAAACAGGGTCACCTCTTCCAAGAGTAAGGAGTACTCCAAAATGTCCAGTTAAGGCACCTCAACTTATCAAAAACACCCAAGAAAAAATCAGAAGGGACCCAAGGAGGTCCATCAGAAAGTTGGCTAAAGAAATGTCTGTAAGCTATGACACAATGCAAAATGTACTCAAAAAGGACCTAAAGGTTAGCCCTTACAAGAAATGCAAGGCTCAACTGCTTTCAAAAGCCACTAAAGCAAAACAAATGAACAGAGCAAAACTTCTTTTTCAGTAACTGAATGATGGCACTCATCCTCCAGTGTTGTGGACAGATGAAAAATTATTCACTGTCCAAGCAGTTCATAATCATTAGAACAATCAAATTTATGCCAAATCAAAGGATAGGATCCCTGTGAACATGAGACCTACTTTGCAAAGTCAAAAACCAGTGTCTGTGATGGTGTGGGAGGGGTCTCTGTTACTGGGCTCAAAACTCCTCTGGTGTTCATTGATGAAGGCATTAAGATTAATAAAGACACTTATTTAAAGTTTTTTTATATTAAAATTAAACAGACAATTGAAGAAAAATTTGTTGCTATGGATTAATTTAACATTTGGAGAAGGTGGGATCACCCTTCAAGACAGCACCATTACACAAATGGAAAATCTTGTTCAAAACTGGTGCAAGAACAATATGGCTCGTTTCTGGACAAAAGAAATGTGGCCTCCTTCTTCCCCAGATTTGAATCCCATGGACTTAAGTGTGTGGAGTATACCCAAAGGAAGGCGTATTCTTCAAATCATCAAAGTATTGATGCCTTAAAGCACAAACTTGTCCACTGTTGGGATGATCCAGCAGAAACTACCCGTGCTGCATGCAGTCAAGTCGTCAACAGACTTAAGTGTATAGTATAGTTAAGGCTAGAGGTGGACATATTAAAATTTAAATGCGTCAATGTAAACTTTATAGAGTTCTTGATTTTTTGTCTTCATTGAATTATTTAAATAAACTTTTGTTAACACTTCATTTGATCACCCTGTATATATATATATATATATAACTAAACTTCAGATCATAAAATTTATTTTAACATTAATTTTATTTGCCCTAACAGACTGCTTTACCTGCCTAGGCACATCAGAGGGTAGTTAAAAATCTTTTTCAAATAACCACTCTGACTTGATGTCATTGAGCCCTTTTTTAATAAACAACAACCAAAAAATTTTTAAAGCAATTTGGAATATACTAGAGTATATACAGGGTGACCAAAAAAAATAAAACTCATTTAAATTTTATTAAGTCTTATCAACATACTTAAAATTTTAAGAAACTTGGTGGAGTTAAACGTCAATCTTTTGTACCTCAAAGTTTCAGTTATGTTGGTTGCTTTGCATTAAATTTATGTTCTGTTTAAAATAGGCTCCAAATGGGCAAAACACTATTGGAGGTAAACTTGCAAGCGCCACACAAAATTGTCAATCACTCAAACACAACACAGGCACTTAATGCAAAGCAACGAAAATAACTGAAACTTTGAGGAATGATGGTACAAAAATTAAAGTTTAACTTGACCTAGTTTCTTAAAATTTTAAGTATGTTTTTTTGATTTAATAAAATTTGTATGGCTTCTGTTTTTTTGCTAGGGGAGAGGTCACCCTGTATATATGCAGATAATTCCATAATTATTCAACTAATTTTTATTTAAAAACAAACAATAAAAACTAGTTTTTGCTTTGTATTTCAATTGAGTTTTTGGTAGTTATGCTGTTTCTGTGTACTTTTTACCAAAATGCAAAAATGTTAGGGTTTTATTTGTTAAATTAGTGTTTATGATATCACTAACAAAAATACAATGTTTGTTATACTTTAAATTTGGTACAATTGGAATTTTTTAATTTATATCTGGGTTCTTAAAACATTTTGAGATGCACTACTTTTTCATCATGCTAACAAACTCATTCCCCCCTTGATTTTACCAACAAAATTCAAGCTCTATCATATTAAAAATCTAACAACATTGAACAGAAAACAATTGCAAGTTCTTTAATAAAAAGGATGTGACTGTTTAATTCATTACAAAAAGTTTAATTTGTGACTTTGTAACAGTTAATGCCCTTCAGATTGCCTTCAGTCAAGTTTGTTTCTGTGTTTTTTCTTAATACCTAAGAAAGAAAAGCCACTTTTAATGCAAATGTAGGTTGATTGAAATGGAAGGAGTGTACATAATGCTGCAGCACCCACACCTTTGTATAAATGCACATTTTTTGCTCAGAAATCAGTCAGTGATATAGCTCAAATTGTTTATTGCAATGGAATTACATATTATTTCCAAAAATTCCTCCTGCAAATCCTTGTTCAAACAAAAAAGATTCCTTGTCATTTTCAATTCAGACAGTTCAGTGTTGCAAACTTTTTCCAAAAATTTCACCTGCAAATCCTTGTTAAAAAATAAAGGATTTGTTGTCACTTTCAATTCTGAAAGTGAAGCGTCACTGTAGCCTAGAAATAACATTCGTATTCCAGTTTTAGAAGTTGCAAGTGATCCTCCATCTCAACTTTAAGCTTAACCTTTGTTGTTTTTTTTTCGAAGGCAATATATAGTTTTGGAAAGGAAGCTGCATTTTCTTTATAAATTTGACAATGCTCAGTCCCAGTTTTGCCAAGAAAACAAAGAAAGAAAGCAAGAAACTAAGAAAGCAAGCTACAGTGCCATCAATATGATGCATTGATGACATTGTAGCACATAAATTCACAAATTGTCTACTCTCACCAAATGCCATTGTATCACCAAAGCCCAGCAATCCATTCCATTATATCATTAAAAATTGAAAAATATTCTATTGCCATATTATAAATTTAACAAAATAAGATCAACAGAAGGAAATAATTACCTTTGCATTCAAGTCTATGACTCCCTGCTCTACATATTGCCACTGGTTTGCACCCAAGGCATGAACACTTAACATCTACATGACAAAACTAGTGTGCTTCTGTTGGGCAGGGCACCCATCATAAGCTGTACTTAGCTTAAGGGACATTAGTACACCCTCTACATTGTTGTTTCCCAACATATAGCCCTCAAAGTCTTTTGATGTGATTGACTAATGAATTTTTAGCAGATGTCCATTCAACTTGAATTGTTGCAGTGCCTATCAACAAATTCAGTGGCACATAGAAAACTCTAAAATGAATTGTTTTTACTTCAGTAAGAAGTTTTTATCTTTTCATCTAGTTCAGTTTAATTTGGTAAAAACTTGTGGTATCAAAGTGATGATCTTTTATGGTCTTAAACTAAATTTGCTTCAAATTTCAATTGTCAAGATGTTAATTAAAAAATATTAGATTAAAATAAAACAAAGACAAAAGAAATATTATCAATTTGACTAATAAAACAGTTGCAGCCTGCAACAGATTTACAGACAAAATTTGCCCTTCAATGAGTACAAGGCTAGATACCCATCCTTTACAACATGCTATTGTACATTTAAATCCACCAAAAAACACGAAGGCTACTATTTTTTTATAACCATGATTAGACTAACATAATCATGTTAGATTTAAACATTTATACTATTATCACCCCACAAAATGTTAGCTCCAGAAAAAATAAATCTATCACCAGTATCACATTTCATGGCATAAATTTATCAGATAAAAAAATAGCATGGCTTAAAACCAGAAAATTACCCATTTCTCCTAAGTTATCAACCATAAAATAAACCTTTACACCTTCACAGTGCTTAACACACACACACACAGCAATAATCACCTTTTTTAAGTGCTGCCAAGTATCAACACAACACCACACCATTAGTTTGTAAAAGAACCTGTAGCAAGGTTACAAAAGTCATCCAAAAATGAAAGTCTCAGTGGACTTCATTAAAGGAACAGGGGATAGCACCTTAATGTTTATTCTTGGTGGTTAGGCACAACTACCACAAAGAGTAAATAAAAAGAGTATAGATAAAATCAGAGTGCAACTTTCATTTTTCTTAATGCTATTTTTCATTTTAGGTTTTGGTTGAAATGGAATTGTGAATCATTGCAATACCACACTCTTTGCTTTATTTTCATGTGTATTTCTCCATATTTATATGCCACAAACAAACCCCAATGCTTTAGTCCTGGTTCGTTTGACATAATAGGTAAGAAAAAAAAAAAAAATTCTCAGACTTGTAGTATGTAGGTTCGCAGTTGAAAATTTATATGACATTAAATCAATTGTTCGTCATGATTCTCAACAAAGTGGCTTTATGCACATCTTTGCACAGTATTATTTTCGCTCTTGTGGTAATCAAACAGTTATACTACCGTTTTTTATTTAGAACCTAACTTTGCATTTAAGCATAGTGGTTTTAAAGTAAATTTTATTTTTGTGCCCCTTCAGTACTTGATGAGAGTGATGAGCGACCCAAGCCTTTTTACAAACTTTATAGCAAGCATAAAAAGTAAACGAAACACAAGACAATTTAACATAGGCTTAGCCGTAGTGTTCCGTAAGAACACACGAGACTATAAACCAATAAGTAAATCAATCAAACCATTGTTGAATCACAACAAAAATGGTTTAATTTTATAGCTGCAATTGTTGGCGACCCAATCAAATTAAACAGCGACCCAGGAGTTGAAAATTACTGCATTGATGTATTAATTTCGCTTATTTTTTGCTTGCTGTCAATGTCAAAAACAATTGAGCAGTTGCCAAAGAAACTTTTAAATTCTGGGTTCATAATTATTTCTACAGGTCACAACCATCAACTTTTTCATCTATCAATTACGCTGATGCTCTACTTTGATATATCTGCAGTTCATGCTGATGTTGTATCACCCAACGGTCATTGGAAAGCTTTGAAAGGACGGGTAATGATGAAGCAACAATTCAATACTGTTCTTTTGTTTCTTCCTGCGGCTGATCTTGTAGAATTCCTTAACCATCCAATAAAGTCATCCAAAAGTGAAAGTCTCAGTGGACTTCATTAGTGAAAGTCTCAATGACTCAGTGAAAGTCTCAATGCCTACACTGCCAATTTCTGATAAACTCTGCTGCTTGCAAGGGTTTCTTTATTCTATAAACTGATGGTGTGGTGTGGTGTTGGTGCTTTCCTATGAGATGAGATGATTAGTGTTGTGTAGCATTGTGGCGTGGAACCATAAAGTTTACTTGTGTAAGTAACTCCGCAGAAGTTGCGAT
Organism: Diplosoma virens; assembly: GCA_963680785.1. Taxonomy (NCBI): domain Eukaryota; kingdom Metazoa; phylum Chordata; class Ascidiacea; order Aplousobranchia; family Didemnidae; genus Diplosoma; species Diplosoma virens. The sequence continues at coordinate 11,807,407 of OY796888.1, forward strand.
TTGTTAGTTCTAGTTTTTGCCAGTCTTGTACGCATATTACGTGACAATGTTTGTTTTAAAAAGTGTTTCTCAAGGTTAGTAGTGTTAGCGATGTTATTTTTTTCGTGCTAGAGGTATTGTGAGTTGATTGTTGGGTGGATGTGTTTGTGTAATGGTTAAATCTGCAAGTGCGTTCATTGTTGTTATACTTTGTAGCTTTGTTTGTTTCTGGTTTAATTTAAATGTGTAGTAAGGCAACGCTTCGCAAAGTTTGCTGCAAAAAGCGGCAATTTAAACAAATAGAGAAAATGTTCCTTTGAAATTTCGAACACTTTTTTTGCCTGAAGCTTCATTTAGAGTGAAGACTTTATCATCAGTTGTCTCCCAGGTTTGTTAGGTATACAGTATGGGGGATTTGCTAATTTTATGCTGCAAATTTAGAATGTTCTAAAATAAGCTGCAGGTACGAAAAGGTTGCAGAGCATTGCATTAAGGTGATGTAGATGCTTGCATTTGTTTTAGTTGTTTTAGTTCAGTAGCAGAAAGCTTGAAATGGATTTGCGTCCGAAGCTCACTGATCTTTATCAAGTAGGTGTTGAGTGTTGTATCTGTAGCGTTTTTGATAAAAGCCGGTACTGCCTAGCGTGTTCTATTCCTTTTATCACTCAAAAACCAAATAGTAAATGTTTAACTTTTAAGCTTGTATTTGCCTCGATTTCCAATCTGTCTGTTAAATATATAGAAAGAACACAAAAGGCTTTAGGGCGATTACAAAGACGCAACAAGAAAATAATCACGAAGAAAAATAGTGCGGTACAAATGAAGATCAACAAAAACAAGATAAAAGAAATAGGATGGTTCGAAACTCGCAGTCGTCACATATCTTATTTCAAAATGGTTTGCTGTTTGCCGTATTGAATAGGATAGAGCTTCAGATGGTGTTTGCATATTTCAGATATAAGGTGATTAATAGCTTTAGTTGTTGAGATGATTATTCTTTTGTTTACCTCATTTGCTGAAAGTGAGTGCTTTGAAAAGTTTTAACAGTTTTTTTTATGCTTTTGTAGTTGTGACATTTATGTGTTGTTTGGATCTAGAGCAGGGTTTTTAAACTGTGGTTCACTGTACCTCCAGAGGTCAACACGGTTTTATGATAAAAAAAATAATAATTAACTACCTACCCACATTTCACTTTTTCCCGAAGCATTCCTGTACGGATAAGTTTATCCTTCCAATTGTGAGATGGATAATTTTTTTGTCTTCAGTTATATCTTACTTTTACAGAAGCTTTAAAATAACCAATTGTATTGACGGAACCATTAACTCTTAATTGAGAATTCTATCGGCCAACTCTCGTCAGAAGAAATCGTTTAGCAAAATCGTTGGCAAGAAAACCGTGGTTTATATAGGATTGGAAGACATCGAAAGGAACGACGTCTCTGATTGGTTGGAGAAAGGGACGACGCGATTGGTTACACGCTTGGTTGCACCGCAAGCGAGAAAGCTTCAATCCATAAACGAACTCTTTCTGGTGACAAAAAGATGGTTCATGAGACTTTATGAAGGTGGCTTTGAGCGTTGCTAGATGAAAAGATGGTCGTCCTGTAGCTTAAGTAGAAAACCAATTAATATCCAATTTTTTCGCGCAAATTTTGCTGTTTTACATATTTTACTGACACCAAATTTAATTTTAAACGAAAAAAATTTTTTGCCCCCCTGTTGAAAGAAAAATCTTAATGTAACGTTAGTTGATGACTTTTTTTTTTTGTCTTTACTGGACTTTAGTAAGATACTTTGACTAAAGATTCAAAGACTTTTAAAAATTGGCTTATAGGGTTCCTCGTGTTCCAACAAGTTTAGAAACCCTGGTCTAAAGAATTTTTTTGAATTTTTAATTTTTTTGGTTGTCGATTGTGTTAGATTAAATCACTTTGTGCCAGCCCAGCTGGGTCTGGTGTAAAAAGGATATTTGCAGTTGTGTCTGTGTTTATATGAAGATTTTTGGTGGCTTGAGTTGCAAGAACGTAGCAGCTCAATTCACAGTGATAAAATAGTAAACAGTTTGAATTTCTTAGCGCGAATAGTTAGCACAGTTTGAATTTCTTTGAATTTAAAGTTTTTCGAGTCTTAGCGCTAATTCTGTGTTACTGGAATGTTGATTTCATAATAACATCATCTTAGTACGGCTTTTTGTCGAAGCAAACTTTTTACATTTTATATAATTTAAAGAAGTTATTTCACACTTTCTTGTTGTTTTCAGTTACATCACACGACGTCATAAGCGATCTTTTTAGTGGCGCGTTTTTAAACCTTTCAATTTTTAGCCACAATAACTACGAAAAACTGTGGAAGCACTATGATAAAGAAAGCCCATTCTCTGCAAAATAAAGAACCCAAATAAAACTAATCTCATGGATGATGATACGCGTTACTTCCGCTTACGTTGCTTTGTTGTTGTTTTTAATCGTCGCAAACTCTTGGCTTGATTGTTTTACTGAGCCTATACGTACCTTAATTATATAAATTAGCTGAAATGCTACCATAAAGCAGCGAGAGTGATTAATCGATTTTAAATGCTATTACTGTCATAATTAACAGGAAAAAATTTTTACGTTCTGACACTTGATGAATGGGTTTAACTTAAAAGCGCGTTTCCATTACGAACGTGGATTAAAGTATTTTTTTGTTTGTTTTATTAATTTTTTACTGTTTTTCGCGCTTAAGCGTTAAGCGAAGCAAAAAATCGCTTAAAGAAACAAAAAATACTCTAATCCACGCTCGTAGTGGAAACGGGTCTTTACCGTTTGATTTCAAAAATAACGGGTTTCGTCATTTAGAGAATTAAATACAACAAACTTAAACGATAATAATTCAGGATGATCATCCGCAACTTGGAGATGTGGCCTTATTTGCTTTTCTCGTCTTTCTTTGGTGTTCTTTTGTTGGTTACTCGACCATGAGGTGTTTCACGACCTCCAAGAAGAAGTCAAAGTGAAAGAGAGCAAAATTTTAGTCGTAGTACCAACTCGGAAAAATTGATTTTTTTTTGATTCTATGTGATTAGACCCCATGTACTTTTGCTGAGTTTGCACTTAAAATTTCTTCATGAGTTATTAATCTGGTTTTTGATTTTTGATTTTTTTTTTTTTTGCAACTTCATCTTCAGTATTATTTAATAGAAGGCTTTCATTTTATTTCATGTAATTTTTGAAATTTTATTATGCTTTCGTTTTATGTTGCCATCTAGTTTTATTGTTTTAATTGCGATGTACTTTTTTGTTTTGAAGTTACCCGACACTGCGATCTTTAAAAAAGGTGGAATTGTTTTTTATCGTTTTAGCTAGCTGTCTAACCCTTTATCAAGTTCTATTTATTCAAAGAAATTATTTTGTAACGAATTGTGCTTTTTTTTTGTTAGTGACTGTTACTACCAGAAATTTTTTGCATTACGTCAATTGAATTCGGTCTAACTATTACCCTATTCCAGGGTTGGCGAACCTTTTTCATAGGGCGGGTCAAAAAATGACAGTTTTTTAAAACTTACATTAAGTGGGTCATTGGGTAAAAAAAGTTGAAGACTAAAGAAAAGCCTTTACCTGTCGTGGATATTCAAATTTAGGGACCCGAGGCAAGAATTTTCAGATATTGATGTTCTCTAAAAAAAGTTAATATAAAAAAAGGTCTTCACCTGTAATCAGTCTCCGAATTCCCACTTTTTGTACCAAAATCATAGTGATCTCTAAAAAAAAAAAGGTCCTCACCTGAAATCAGTCTCGGAATTCCCACTTTTTGTACCAAAATCATAGTGATCTCTAAAAAAAAAAAAAGGTCCTCACCTGAAATCAGTCTCAGATTCCCCACTTTTTGTCCCGAAATTACAGTTACTTCTAAAATTTGATAAAAACGAGAAAAAAGGGGTCTTCACCGCAAATCTGTCTTTGACTTCTACCAAAATTGACAGGACAGAGGGCCTGTCAAACGCCAGAAATTTCAAAACATCAGGTGGGTCATTGAATTTCAACTAGTGGGTCACAACGTGACCTGCGGGTCAGTGGTTCGCCATCCCTGCCCTATTCCATCAAATTTGAAAGGTTGGAATTTCTTATATTTCGGAATGCCATGAAAACTAATGGACGGTTCGCCTTTTTTATTTTAGACAGTGGTGGTCCGAATAGCGGACCACATCTGGCCCACGACGTAATTTTCTATGGCCCGCTGAACAATTTTAAACATCCCAAATCTTGACATTGCCATCGGGACCAGCGGCAGTTTTATAAATACCCGAGCAAATCATTCGAAGATTGCGCAATTGCATTTATAAAAAAACCGCTTTGTGTTAACAACCAAGTGAGAATTAAAAAAACATTGTCGCTTGCCTTTCAAAACCTTTTTTGGTGTCTCCAATTGAGTTTCAAGTTAAAAACAACAACCCTCGGATGGTTTAAATTAATTACAGCCCCCAGTTTCTAACGAATTTGAAAAGTAACCCGCTGGGTTGTAGAACCTTTACCATCCTGCGAAAGATTGTTCTAAAATGTGGTTGTAGGTTTAAACAGTTTATTTTATTAACTATCATATGCTTGAAAGCACGACAAAGTAGGAGTATAGAATAATAACAATATTTGTTAGAAAAAGGATAATTGTATTTTTTTAGAGCAGAACTTTTCGATAAATACTTATGATAGTCCCGCTTTTATTTCTAATAACAAGTTCATTTCAAGTGTTGCACTTACTGTATTTGGTAATCATGTCTGCTCTTTACGTCGCACGAACGAGGTTACCAATCGCTCTTATAATATTGCAATTTGTTTGAAACTATTATCTCAATCCCTTCGGTTTTTATTGTTTCAAGTTGCTCGAGTTATGTTGTTTTCTTTATAATTAGAACAAAATAAGATTAATTTTTTCTCCTTACCGTTTGCACTCACTACTGTGAATTATCTCAACCCAATATGGCCTGTTCTCGTGCATATTCTAATTTGAAATCTTCAAGAATTCCTATTTGCATTTTTATTTGTTGTGTTCAAAATTAGGTTATAATCGTATCGTTTTCGGATGCTATTTTTTGTTTGCGCCCCTTGTTGTTTCAAGACTACGATTAAATAAACGAGACTACCAGATTTACTACATTTTGACATGGAAGATTCGCAGCGTTTAGGATGCACAACGCTTGTTATCTCTTGTCAAAAATGACCTGTACTAGTTTTAATGATATATTAAGCATGGATTGCATTATAAGCGCTTGCAAGCACTTTTTTCAAAATCTTTGTTTTATTAACAAATATCATGCAAACAACGTGTAAAAGCAATGAAAAAACGTAAGCAGATAAAAAAGTGACAAAAAATAAAAAACCATAAATCTTTTTGATTAAGCCAACCGATAGAATTACCCAGTGCCCACATATTTGTAGCAATTTACCATTCGTTACAACCAAAATATTCTTGTCCTTAAACGTTTTCGTAATTATAAGTAACAAGAGTTCACTTTGCGGTCTTTTGCAGAACGGAAAATTGTCAACATCCCTCGTTTTTTCAATTGAGCTAGCTGAAAAGTTATTAAAACCTTTTACAAAAAAAAGGACAAGCTCAACTTCTGAATATCGTAATAGAACAGCGCTGTGATATCGAACACGCGTACAGTAAGAGAAACAATTGCCGAAAAACTATTTTACCGCCGTGCGTCAGAAATTCAAAGTGAATAAAACATAAGTAATTGTATGCTTTAATTTGATTTTTGGCTTAGCTAATCTTGGTATGGCAAAAAATTCTGCGGTCAATTTAGTGTGAATATTCGAGCAAGAAATAAGTAGATTTCCAACAAAGCCAAACAGAAAATTAAATGACAAAAATTCTTCAGATGATCGCAATTTAAAAATGTTTGAATATTTTATTCGCTTAAATTAATAAAGCAATTACAATGGATCTCACAATGGTATCATGTTTCGAAAAACCTCTCCCAAAATTTACCGATAATAAAAATTCTGTTCAAAATGAAAAACGTCAAAATTAAAAAAAAAAAATCAGACGTCACCGTTAAAAAAAACGTTCGGGTTCAAAGAACGCGATTCGCGGTTAACGCAAATTTTCAATAAATTTTTGGTTCATGAGTAGAACCGTTAATTAAAAAGAACACATTTCCTGTAATTTAGGTTTAATCAACTTATCTTTCTTCGCTGCAAAGAAATATAACACAATTAAATACACGTTAACCATAAATATTACATAAAGAATAACTGAACTGAGAGATGGTACAAAAGAAGCAACTTGAATAATTCGGTTAAGATGATTATTCTTTGATTACTGACTGTACAAGCGTGTAACAACAAAAGCGAAACAAATAAACTAATTACAGTCTTTTGGTGAGTATAGTTCGATTCCATACTACATCAGTTCAATCCTTAAAATATTATAAAATATGTTTTTATCCATTTTTGCAAGTGCAGCCCATAAACCAAGGACAAGGCTCGTAGATCGTGGCCATAGACGTACAGTGTTCTCTCGCTACTTCGCGGTTCACTTATCGCGGCATCCGCCAGCCTTATTTTTTTTTATTATTATTTTCGGAAAAATATTTGACCATGCATTATTTTCAGAAATTTCGTGGGATATTGCGCGATGAGTCCCTATAAGTTGCATTTTGATCGAAAGAAGAAGCAGCGAAAGCAACTTTGAGCAGCGAAATAGTGTTTTTGAATGCCTCTAAAGCATTTGACAAAGTGGATCATGATATTTTAGGTTAAAAGTTAATACTTATTTATTTATTTTTTTATCTCTATATTTATCCTCCTGACTCGCAGGAAAGCGACGGAGGCGCTAATATATAGAGTAAGCAATTACCCCGACCTGCTTCCGAAGATGCCAAGATATTGCCGTCCGCTAGTAATTTAGTAGAGATATTACTGTAATTTAGAACTGCTTGCCAAGACCACCAAGTAGGGGAAAGTGCCATAAAGTGTCTTTCCCAAGGACACAACAGAATGGCGCAAGTGGGTTTTGAACCATTATCATGTTGATCATCAGTCCGGCGCTTTAACCACTCGACCACGCTGGCGACCCTTATACTTAGAAATGTTCTTTTGTACTTCATGAAGTTGCTGCGTTACGGGTACAAAACTCAAATGATGAAAGTTAAGTGGGATAATCACTTTGACTTTTTTTGTCTGAAATGGTGTTCACCAAGGAGGTATTTTACGCCCTTATTTATTTTACTTGCATATTGATGATCTGAATTATTATTTAAACACTGCTGAAGCCGGCTATTGTGTAGGAAATTACGGCTTAAATCATATTATGTTTGCTGATGACATTTGTCTATTCAGTCCTAGTTTATGTGGTCTTAAAGATCTTTTGAATAAATGCTACAAATACGCCCAGTCAAATAAAATGTTATTCAATTGTAGTAAATCATTTGGAATGTTGTTTCCACCAAAAATTTTTAATATCTCCAAGTTTTACATTGATAAATAATTCAGAAATCAATTTTATACATCCAATAGCTACACTTATTAAATTGGTGTTTCAATTTATTCGCTGCACAATAGCATGATTTAACTTGCCTTTGAATATCACCTGTGAGATCACTGTTAACATGCAACCTAAGATATTTTACAGAATGTACTCTGTAAAACAGTAAGTGTAACATTCTGTAAAATATTTCAGATTGCATGTTAACAGTGATCTCACAGTTGATATTCAAAGGCAAGTTAAATTATTTTATTGTGCAGAGAATAAATTAAAACACCAATTTAGTAAGTGTAGCATGGATGTAAAATATTACTTTTTCAATATTTTGCACGCCTTTTTATCGAAGCTACCTGTGGTGTACTTATCGTAAATATACTGTTACTTTAGATCAGTGGTTCTTTACCTTTTAGAGAGTCTGCACCCCTTAAGTGTAATTAAAAAAAGTTGGCACCCCTTGGTACAAAATGTCCATTACGGTACCTTAGTTGTTTTTTTATTATTTTGCAGCCCACCGTCTATAACTTAAATGCATTAAAATTACGGCTAAGATATGTTTACATTTCTACAACAAATGCAAATTTAATCAGAATTACTACATGAAATTACTGATTTCCTCAACACAAACAGTCCTAGCACAACTAATATTTGTCTATGATTTTTTTGCTGCTGCTTTTGTTCTATAATAGTGTCTAATTGAGGTTTCTTGGAGCTGAGGGACATCTGAATATCATGCTGGGCATCCAGTCGATTTCTCTGCAGGGTTTTTATATGGAGGAGGCCAGAGAAGCTACTCTCACATAGGTAGGTCGTCGCAAATGGGACAAGGACTTGCGCTAGCTCAGAAATAATCACAACGCTTTTACACATAAACTCTCAACTCTAGGGTCTACGCGCTTCTAACAATAATGATCTATGAAGAAGCTTGCTTTTATAGTTAATTGTACACATTCTAGAAAAGGTTAGATTTCCAAAAAAATACAAGAAATTTCGAGACTACCAGAGAAAGAAAGAAACAAGAAAGATAATAGCGTAAATTTATCATAAAAAGTCTATGAGAACGTTTCAGAGAAAAATGTGTTGCCCTTAGGATAAAAAAGAAACAAGCCTACGGCTATTCAATCAAAAATTTACATAGTAAGCAGATTGATACAGCACTATCTAGAAATTATGACGCAATAAATGAAATAACAGTAATAATAATGATCTAAACAGCTGCGTGATAAGCATTAACATTTTTTTAATGCGAATGTTTCTTATACGCTTATAATTGCACTTAACTTAAAATTCTGCCAAGGAGCTCGCACCCCCAAGAGTCCACTTGCACCCCTGGTTAAGAACCACTGCTTTAGACGATTAAGTGTTGCTTGCAATGATTCTTATAGAATTTTGTATCACAATACGTCGATGTGTTAGTGCTTGTAACCATAAAATTCAATAGAATATTGAAACCTTTGATGCTCTAACAAGAAAGCATGTTTTTTCTTTCATTAATCGTTGCATACAGTAATGGCTTTGATAGGGTGCAAACGGAGTGGTCGCGCCGGACCCCCCTAAGATACATTAAAAAGTGCTCCCTTTACACAAGATATATAAGATGTAACTCTATTTCTTCATAGTAGCATAGTAGTAGCATTCATAGTAGTTCATAGCAGCATTCATAGTAGGACGTGGCTAGCATATCTAAAATAATGTTTTTTTTAGAGGTTACTTTTTTTTGAAACACTAAAAAGCGGCCCCTTCTAAAACAAAAGCTATTTTTTTAGATACCACACTGATTTGGAACACTTTACACAGAAACGTGCGACAAACGTACCGACGTACGTCTCAACGCCTAGAAGAGCGAATTAAACAACACGTTCCTAGATCCATCGCTAATCCTCCTGCCTCGCACAACCGCCAAAGTCTTTCCCGCTCTTGCAAAGCCAACATACGCCCACAACAATTTCATGAATCTGCCATTGGTCAACATCTTCTTGACAACACCCAATGCGCTCTCCACTACAGCAAAAAAATTTTCTATTCTCGCTCGAGGTCGCTCTTCTTTTCACCTTTCTGCTCTTAAAACGACTTTTATTAAATCTCTCAATCTCTTCTGTGTAAGCAAAAAGAATTCGTCTACTCTTTGAAAATTTCTTAATCTTTTCTCTCATTGGCTAACTTCTTTCAGCCAATGAGAACTCTGCTTTCCCCTTTATAACTCAGTTCGGTTTCAATTTTGCTTTATTCTGACGATTTCTTCTGAAGAGTGTCAGATGAAAAGCTTTGGGAAGAAAAATCTTTTACTTCACGCAATCTTAGAGATCACTTTGTTTTCGTATACTAAAATGGCTTCTTCTATGCCAATTACTCTTTTTTAGAAATGCTTTGCCTAAATAGCGGCCCTCTTACTTTTCCTGCACCGGGTCCCCCTTGTTATAAGGCTATCACTGGTTGTATGAACTCGCAAAATATTTTCATTATGTCGTTGATGTCATCTGACTTATCGTATAAATCAGTGTTTCTCAAACTTTTTCAGTTAAATTCGGTCAGGCGCCCCCTTGGTTTCCAGCTCAATTCGCAGCGCCTCCTCGCTTCTTTTTTAAGTGAAAAAAATATTAGATAGAAAATATTTATTTCAAAATCTGTGATTTTTCTATTTTTCTCCCAAAATTGCAGTGATCTCTAAAAAAAAAAAAAGGTCTTCACTCTGAACCAATCTTGTATTAATCGTCCTTCATATATATTTCTTCTCATTGTTTCCTATCGCCCCCTTGTTCTCTTACCTCCCCCCAATCGCCCCCTTTCTTCTTACCGCCCCCCTAAATCGCGCCAACGCCCCCTTGGGGGCGGTAGCGACTGCTTTGAGAACCACTAATATAAATCATATTATTATCAGTATTTTGTGCTAACATGTTTTAAACTTGTCTTTTTACTGTAAATTGTGCATGTTGAAAGGTTTGTGTGCGTGTGCTTTTTTTGTATATTTATGGACCTTTTTGAGTCTGAAATAAATAAGTGAAATAAATCGAAACGGTTTCTTTTGAAATAAAGATCAGGTTCAGGTTCAGGTTTAGCAAATTTAGTTTTTACGGTTTCAATTCCGGTTCAGGTTCAAAAAAAATAATAACTGATAATATCGATTTACGGATCTGATTCGGGTTTGGTTCGAAGCCCTAATTAAAATACCATTTAATTGATTTCAAAAGAATTAATATCGGTAACGTATCTGTTGTATATTTTAGAAAGTAACTTTATTAAAAATCAATTCCCGGCCAACAAACAAGAACATGAAAGAGACACTAAAAATTGGAATAAAAATCCTTTCCAGCCCAGTTTGTTTAATCAAATTACAGGTACCTAAAAACTAAAATTGTTAAAAACTTAACAAAACAAAGTTATTTTAAAGGTCACGACGTTATGAAATAAATATTGTAAGCTGTGCACAACAACTGTTCGACTCGCGTGGAGACAAATTTCAAAAGAACGCAACAAAATCAAAAATTGTGCATTGCAAAGCAAGAGAATTGTTCATGTTATTAGCAAATAATAAAAAATTATTATTAATCAAAAATAGATGTTGTGCTACAAGTGGAAATAGCGTTAGTAAGAAAAGCCAAAAATACTTTTTGTAATAGTTCTGTTTTGTTTTAAATTATCAGAGGGGGCACTTGCAGCACAACTTTTCAAAAAAAGTGAAGAAATGCTAGCGCGGCAATTCATTTTAGCCAGTTTCAAAACACAAGTTTGATTTGGAATATTTTTACTAAATTTTCGTCCAGCATAAAATCCATGCGTTTTTATTATTTTTGTTTTGAAAAGCAGTTCTTTTTAACAGGATTGTCGAATCGAAAAAGTTATTGGGAATTGACCAACTAGTCTGCTTCTGATGGCACCTTTTTAAAGTTTTATTTAAGTTAAGCTAACCTTTTCAATCTGAATTTCTGTATCTAAACATGTAGATAGTATCGTTTTCCCGAAAAAATATCTAAATAATGGAATAAAATAAATTTCTTTTTAAAAATGCGTACTCATAGCAAAAAAAAATCTGATTTTTCCAATTTTTTTTGCGTTTCCGGCTAAAATAGGCACCACCGCCTACCATTTCGGACGGTTAGAGGCATCGTAAGCGCTTGATCTTTGCCCTAACCATTAACTCCTCTGACGATGTCTCGGGAGTCAGGAAAATTCAGAGATTAGAAATAAATGTGGAAAATTAAATGCTTGATTGATTTCCGTAATTTCTCTATTTCGTAGAAAAGGTTTTGATTGGGAGAAGTTGTATAACTCGCGGCAAAACATTTGGTTAGATTCATACTTTCAAATTTGCGAGAACTAAACTTGAAAATGTTTAATTTCTATACATGATGGTTACAATTCCTTATTCACAATTTTTATTTGTATTTGTTTTATGGGTAATTTTCAGTTAATTGTGAGTAAAAATAAAAATATATAAATAAATACCTGTAGTTTTAGTTTTGTTGGGTATTTGCATCTTATAACCTTTTAATTAGATCGAAGCTTGTGCTGTTTTGAGTAGAATTGAAGTTCCGGTAAAGAATTTGCTTTTATATCTAGAGTTTAATGGTATTATGATCAGGTTAAGTTTTTTTGCAACTACTCAATGCTGCATTTCGTTTTAACCGATCGAAGAGTTTTAAGATTAGGATAGTTTTGTTAATAATGTTATTGCATAAACGCATGCTTTATGATATAAATATTTTAAAATCAAAATTCTTTACGAAAAACTAATTCTATCTCTCTGAAGCGCCAATCAGGAGAAACTAGTTTTTGGTCCAACAACATATATACCAGTTCATTTTATGTATATACCCTGGTATCTATTTTTAGCTATTTTTTAACTAGTTGAATTTCAATTTTAATTACAGTATCATATGTAATCTATTTTCATGTTTAGAATATGACACCTTTTTCCGACATGCAGATTTAGCAGTTTTTTGAGCCTTCTTTAGATATGAGGTGAGGTTAAAGGTTAAGGTTAGTCTAAATCTAAATCTGACTCTCACCCTCACCCTAATATGAGAGAAAAAAGATTAAAGAAAAATGTTGAGTCTGCAATTTCTCAATATCAGGAGTATAAATGACAAAGTGCCTAACATCATTTAGGATACTTACAAGCATAGCAAATATAACTAAGCTTTAAAAGAATTGTGCCTTGCTACAGTGTTATGCTTTGTTAAACTTACAGTCTAGCTATTATTTTAAGGTGGGGTCTTTTTTGAAGAAGTCACCGTTAGCAATTTTTTTGCTAAAACTAACCTGGAATCCTCTTACAGCACCAGGATGGAATAAAAAAAAACCAGCAGAAAAAGGTTCTTTTCAAGAAGTGATAGTAACCATAAGGGGGGATTCAGGTTAGTTCACAAACAAAAATTGCTTACGGTAACTTTTTGAAAAGACCCTTGAAAGCATTGTTTTAATTGTGACAAAGATTGTTACAGTCTCAGTTCAACTTTTATTTTTATCAAGTTCCTATGTTGTTATTGTTGCCTTTTCTCCAAGGATATCTTGGAGTAGTCATCCCTTAATCCCTCAAAGAATCCAATCTAGATTTCCATTCTTGAATTAACTCTGCTGTTTCTAAAGGCTTTTTTCACTGACTAGTGATGTTGTGTTGTGTTGTGTTGTGTTGGTACTTTGCTGCAGTTAAAGAGGTGATTAGTGTGATGTGTGTGTGACAAACATAGTGAATTCAGGGCTCACTGTATATAGGTAACTGTGCAAGAGTGATGATTTGTTAACTTTAAGCTGTGCCAGTTTTGTATGTATATGATGTGGTGATGTTTGTTCTGATGAATAAATGTCATAAGATGTGGTGTTGGTAAGTTTGTTGTTTCTTTTACAACTGAGGTATTGTGCAATGATGGTAGTGTAAATGTGTTTGTGGTTTTCTTCACATTTCTCTGGTGTTATGTCTAGTTCCGAGATGATGATGTTAGTATGCTCATTGTTATGAAAGATTGTGGCTTTCATGTTTCTGGACAGATCTGAATATACATTAACCCTTTTGCTATGGTGCATGGGATATTTGACTCAGACATCTATGAATCATATGTGGTTCACTTGTCTTCTTTGAAAAACATTGTTTTTTTTAAAAGGGAAAAACCATACATTAAAAAACATGGCAACTCTGATACTGCATAATTAAATTTGGATGTGGTGCACCAAGCATATGAAATGTAGTTTTAAAATAGATACGAGCATTTGAATAAAAACCATAAAAACCCCTTGAACAGCAAAAGGGTTAAGATCATGTAAAGTGTGTTTGTGTTTGAATCAGTTGTTTAAGTTGAGTAGCATGAAATTTGAGATGGGTGTTCATTGGAAGAAACGTGGTTTTGTTGTGTAAGTGTTGAGTGTTTGTATTTCAAGTGCAGCCAGTAGCAATTTGCAAAGCTGTGTTCTAAATAATTTGCAGTTTTTTGACGTTGGTGTTTGATATGATAAGGCTCTATATGGTGTTTGCATATTCCAAAATAGGGTGAGTAACAGCTTTCAATGTAAAGACAATTAGTTCTTTTTGTTTACCCCATTTAGTAGAAATAAGTAGTTTCTTTAAAATGCACAGGTCAATGCAGTCGGTGTGGTTGATGAGGTCAACATGGTCAGTGTGGTTAGCATGGTCAGCTAGGTTGGCAAGGTTGACTGGGTTAGTTCTATAAAAAATATTTATTTATTTTTGAAAGTGGTTTTATTTGTAATGTAAATAAATAAAACAATAATAATCATTCAGTTTTGTAAAGTTGGCTGGTTTGGCTATATAAGATATTTAATTTTGTTGAAAACAACTGTATTTGTAATGTAAATAAATATAAAATGCATAACCATTTAGCAAGGTTTGCATAAATGAAGATTGGTTAGATTAAATAGTTTGGGAAAACTTACCAAGTTGATAAGTTTTTTTTCAAAAATGAAAAATTTGTTATTCCTGCTTTTGTACATTAATCTAAATTAGGCTTACAAATACAGTTAGGTCAACAAAATTTAAACATTCCAAATCAACCTCTTCAACCTAACTAACCACAGTAACCATATTGATCATGCCAACCATGTTGATCTCGCTGACCAGTGACCAGACTGACTTGTACATTTTAGAAGTACTGGAAATGAGTGTTTTCAGAATGTTAGGTATTTGTTTTACTTTTGTGATGGTGATGTTTATATGTTGTGAAAATGTTAGTTTTGGATCAGAGTAATTCCAAGATCATGTTGTTATCATCATTATCCATCTTTTTAATACACTGTTTCTTTGTGGATGGAGGTGGCAGCACCCCACATGGTCATCTTCTTCAATCACTTTTGCCATTTTGTTCAGTTAGAAACATCTTGTTTTAGACAACCTTTTCCAATTTCTTTTTTTATCTGTGTTGTCCATGCCATCTTTAGTCTTATTCTTTTCTGCCCATCCTATTTAAATTTCAATGTCTTCCATAACACATCACTATCTTCTCTTCTCAAAATAGAAAAGTATGTGATTTAAAAAAGTACTTTTCAACATTTTGCTTTGTGGCATGATTAATCAGCTTTGATTACATTGATATTTAAATTTTGAAAATTAAACAACAATAAATTTTTCAACATTCTTAAAAGCAGGTCAGATTTTTTGGCAGACTTTGCTTTAAGCTTAATTTTTATATTGTTGTTTTTTTAAGTCAAGAATGATGATGACTTTCTTTATATATTTTTTTATGCAGCATTAACTGGTTTAAAAAATGTATAATATCTAAATAACCCATTTTTGATATGGAATCTTCAGAATTTATACCCAAACTATAGTTTGTTTTAATTATTATTACAGTTTTAATAAAATAATATAATTCAGCCAAAATTACTTTTGGTTTTGTTGAAAAGATTTCAATGGGTTGCCAAATATGGTAAATAGTTAGATGATTACAAGTCTTTGCAAAATTTTGTAATCAAAATTTTAAAGATACTGCTTCTATTAAAATTTTGCAATTTCTTCTTTTTCTCCTTTCAGCCTTTCCCTTTAGTCAGGGGTGGCCACAGCGTATCATCATTCTCCACATCTTTCTGTCTTCAACCTTTATTTAACTGACATTAAAAAATTGCAATTTAACTAACATTAAAAAATTGATTAATAAAGTCTAAAATTTGATTTAAAGTTACAAAAAAATAAAGAATTTTTAAGCCTGAATAATGAGTGCATATGCCTGTACAAGCCTTTTAATGATGTCTTAATATGTGTATTTACCATTATATATGTTTGTGCCATTGCTTTTCATGCTTTATAGATCAAAACATACAAATAACTTTTTCTATATCACAATACTCTTTTGTAAGCTTATTCAAGCTGTGAGTGTGCTTATTTAAATTGCATTTGTATTTTTCTTAGATGATTATGTCAATTATTTGAATAAATAGTCATACTTGTATTTAATTTTTATGTTGTCTTATAATGGTTCGAACAAGAAGTGGCGGCAGTAATTCTCTAGTTGACCAATCTGATTCTAAGTATGATATAAATCGATCTTTTGATAATCTTCACAAAAACAGTGAATATGAGTCAATTATTTCAACTCGACGACAAAAAAGAATTGGAAAATTGGTATGAATCTCAATATACTTTGTTATTGAGTCCTGTTTAATGTAAATTTAGTATTTATTAATCATCCATATAAAACAAAAATAAAATGAGGTGATGTATCATCCTGTATTGACATCAAATAATCAAAGTCTAAAAAATAAAAAATCATTAATTTTTTCTGTTCATTATTTATGTTTATTTGACTTTGCTAACAATGAATTTTGTAAAACCAATATTAATTGTCTAAATTGTTTCAACAAATGCTATTTAAAAAGAAAATTTCAAGGAGGAAGATTATGTAATTGGCGATTTCTATCTGATGAATAATGCATGCATGATATGTTGCTGCTTTTTATATGACTATTAATAGAGACTATTAATATAGCAAGACTACAGCAACTATTGGAACTGTATACACTGATCCATATACATATCAGACGAAAAAAGTTGGGTGGGAATAGAGTTTTGTCCAAATTTTGTAATGTTTGCCTGAATTATGATTTTCTTTTACTTAATAGATATGAGAAGAAAATTTGTCAAAAATTTAAGGTGAAGATCAAAAAAAAGGTCTTTACTTAAAATCTGCCTTGGTTTATCAATTTTCACCTCAAAACACAAAGTGCTCTCTACTGTAAAAAAAAAGATCTTCAACCAAATTCATAAACTTTTTTCTGCATTTAGCACAAAAACCTTTTGATCAATGTCACTGCTCTAAAATTTTTGATTTTGCCCAAATTTTTGAGACTTGGGGGTTAATTGTACCCCCTGCCCCCTGGCAGATATGTCTATGCACTGATCTTATATGTGCAAAGATTGTTTGATGGCAGATATTTATAAAACCCTTAATGTTTTGCACTGCAAACAACTGTTAAATAATTTAATAGACTGTATTTTATGTTTATAGAGATACAAAGTGGTAATGAAAATACAGCCCAGGACTGTTTTTTTTTGTACAAAAGCTATTTTTTTATATTGTCCCAAGTTTTAACACAATGTCTGAAAATTTCAAGGCCATTTTTGAAAGATGTCAGAAGAAAATAACCTGGTTTTTATAAAAAAGTTTATTAATTCCTAACTATATTTATTTTAGTTTCACAGAACTCCATGCATTGCAAATGCAATAACTATAAATTGACTTTTGTTCACTGTAATATCTAGTCAGCCTATCACTCATAATAAGCTTTGATTTTAAAAGTGCTTGCAAAAAGAAAATTGTCTCAACATTTTACTGTATTTAAAAGAATCTAAAAAGTCTGTATTGGTTTTTGTGTATTAGATTTATTGCTTTAAAACTTAGAAAAACTTTTTTTTTTAAAGTTGCTGAAAAAGGTTTAAAAAGTCTGAAATTTTTTAACATTTTTGCAAATGTTTGAATTTTTACTGCCAAAAAAAACAGACCAAGAGACAAGTTGAAAAAGAAAAAAATTACTTTTAATGGTTATTTTAAAAAATTGCTGGATTGAGTAATATCACAAAAATACTCCTTAACATGATGATTGAGTTGAAGACAATAAAATAGTCCCAGTTGATGGTGGCAAGGCACATAAAAAATTTTGTTAATGGCATATAAAACAGTGGCAGTACTAAAAGCTGGAGACAGTTCTCTTTATATATAATAGTTGTGGTAGGGGAGTTTGACCAAAAAAAGAATGTCACTGCAATTTAATAAAGCTATTACATTTGCTGATGATATATTAATGCAATGCTTGGTTTTTTTGAAAAGTTAAAAATGACTTGTGCAGAATTTCCACTTATTTGTCAACCCATTTCCAGATTTTTGTTTGTGCTAACACTTATGCTGCTTTTCTTTTTTTGGTTGGTCAAAAAAGTTTTGAAAGAAAACTTTTGATTATTTTTAAGCATCAACTCTTTTAAACTCATTTAAATCAATTCTCTAAATCAAATATATACAAATTTGTTTCTGACTTTAAAGCTTTGAAAACTTTCATAGTTTGTTATGCATATTTCTCAAGCATATTTTTTTTATATTTTGAGTGAGTCTGATTGTCCAAAGCAAATTTTAACTTTATATAGAGCATAATTGGAAGCTAATTGTAAATGGTTTCCAAAATCTTTGTTTAATGGAACTGTAAACAATTAAATAATTGATCAAAAATGAAGTATTATACAGTGGTTTAAAATTTTAAGAGCTACTAGTAAGTTTACAATTAGAGTATGAGTTGATGGCCCAATTTCCTGATAGAGAAGTAATATGTGGACTTTCTACCAAGTGTACAGCATTGGAAGTTTTTGGAAGGAGTTAGGATTAGAATATTTTATCCAAATTCAACTCTTGATATGTAATTTAATTACATACTAGTAATGCCAACTGCGCAGCATACACAACTGCACAGGGCAGTCCAGTCCAGAGCAGGAATTTTTTTAAGAGAACCTTGCCAAGTACCATGCCACACAGCAAGCAACTCATAAAAAGTTTACATGTAAATTTTAAGCAAATTGTATTTTGCATAATGCTATTGCCCTTATTTGGGAGTTGGTGTAAAGAGTCAAAGTAAGAATCTAAAAAATTGTACGAGTCTGAGTCAGAGTTGGACCTTAACCCTTCTGACTCTGCAACCCTGCTTTCTACACCCAGTTTTAGAATTTTGTATTGTATATGTGGCTGGAACAATTCTTGTTTAATTAAAAAATTGTTGATCCTAAACTCTATATTTAAGCAATTATTCTCAAATGGGATAATTGTTGGACAAATTTAAAAACAATGTGAATATTAATTAAGTTTCCTACTTGAGTTAAACTGATTAGTGAACATATAGACTACATAGTCCAACTATCTCTCTAACAATAAAAAAATATCTGAAACTTTGCAAAGTCAACCTTGGCAGATATTTTAACTTTTTGCTGTCCAAAAATTACCTTAGACCAGGGTGGGCAAACTTTTTAGCTGGAGGGCTGCATTTTCAAGCTGATTTTTTCTGTGGGCCACACTATAGTGATCTTCAAAAAAAAAGATCAACGCTTCTAATTAATGTCCAAAATATCCTTTTTCTTCTCGAAAAAAGTGATCTCAAATTTTCGACATTGATTGAATGTGGTGATTTTTTTATATAGTGGCGAGCAAAAAAGTAAGACTTTTTTATATTTTTAGATTTTTTGACAAAAACTTTTTTAAAATTTAATTATATTCATCAAGTAATATATCATTGAAAAGAGCACAAAAAATTGTATCAAATATGGCACTTAAGTGATTTATTTTAATGCCAACAATAATAAATAATAATTAATTATGTTGTCACTCAAAAATTACTGCGAGCAAAAAAGTAAGACTTTTTTATTTTTTTATTAATTTAGGTCAATTTTTAGTTTTTAGGTTTTTTGATGATTATTATTTAAATAAACATATATTTTATTATTTTAAGCTATAACAATGGGTAAAAATCCAGATTTGAGTCCAATCAAAAGAGCTAGAATTGTTGAAATGAAAAATCAAAAAATCAAATTTAAAGACATAGCCAATGAAATGGCAGTCAGTGAAACAGCTTGCAAACAGGCGTTTTATCATTGGAAGAAGTATGGAAACTTCAATTCATCACCAAAGTCAGGCCGACCAAGAATTACCAGCACCAAATTGGATAGAGTAATTCGTCGATCATCTGAAGTTGATCGAATGAAGACTGCGGTTGAAATAGCTAGTGATTTGAAGAAGTTTCAAGGCCAAGAAATATCTGTACATACAGTCAGACGAAGATTAAGAGAAGCTGGATTGAATGCAAGAGTTGCTAGACGAGTTCCACTTATTTCATTAAAAAACAGAAAATGTCGTCTGAGCTTTGCAAAAAAATTTAGTAATTTGACTGCAGAAGACTGGGAAAAAATTTTTTTCACTGATGAGTCAAAGTTCAACTTGATCAATTCTGATGGGAGAACCTATGTAAGAAAAAGAAAAAATGAATCAATGAACAAAAAATGTGTCACACTGACTGTTAAATTCGGAGGTGGAAATGTCATGTGCTGGGGTGGGTTTAGTGCATTAGTGTTGGACCTTTGGTTGAAGTTAAGAACACTTTGAAGCAAAGTGATTATATTCATTTGCTTGAAAAAGAATTTTTGACTTATTCAAATGAGAATCTACCACCTGGGTGATGTTTTCAGCAGGATAACGCATCCTGCCACAAAGGCAAGAAAACCATGGACTGGTTCAAATCAAATGGAATTGATCTGGTTGATTGGCCGGCCCAATCTCCAGATCTCAGCCCTATCGAGAACTTGTGGGGCATCATCAAAGCCAGAATCAAAAAAGAAAAACCCCAAAATATGCAAGATCTGAAAAGCAAAATTGTGAAAACTTGGAAAGAAATTCCAAATGATCTCTGTTTGAAGCTTGCTCATTCGATGCCAAATAGACTTGCTAAAGTCATTGACAATAAGGGATATGTGATTAATTATTGATAATTATTGTAATTAATGTGTAAATTTAATAATTTTTTAATTTTTCAAAAAAAATCTTACTTTTTTGCTCGCATATATTTTCTACTCTTTTAACAAAATAATTTTCTTAAATTTAAATCATAACAAAAAAATAATTTTTTAAACTTAACATATACAAAAAAATGTGCTCTTTTCAATGATATATTACTTGATGAATATAATTAAATTTTAAAAAAGTTTTTGTCAAAAAATCTAAAAATATAAAAAAGTCTTACTTTTTTACTTGCCACTGTAGATCACTATGACTGAAAGCGAAGAGAGAGTAAAGTTATTTTTTTGAGGCTTTTGCAGGCCATACAAAAAGTTGTCCACTCCGGGCCATAGTTTGCCCACCCCTGCCTTAGACATCAAGGTAATTAATAGACACTAGTGAGGGGCAATAGTTGGATCAAAGTGTGTTTGTATTTGCTTCTATAATCAAGATACTAAATAGCACCAAATTTTGTAGCATGTGTTTGATACAACAACGTATTTTCAACCTTAAAAAACAAAATTATATGCAATTAATGTACCATATTTTATTATCTCTGCAGTTAAAAATTTTACACTTTTTTAATAGTCATATGACTAGGCAGTTATGCTAGAAGCATTTTAAATAGACGTTTGGTGGTACAGAATTTGAAGCTTTTAAAAACAAATGTTTTCTTGGGCACTTCCAGAAACAAAGCAAATGTTATCTGGGGCACTTCCAGAACCAATAAAATATTCATAAAGACATCAGGGAAGCTATTATCTAGAGCCATTTTATGGTCAGTTATATTGCTTACTGTACATAAATAAATTTACCAAAAACCAACTTCTAAGTTCACAATATTTTACTTATTTTTACATGTTCATTGTGTATTTGCAGTCAATGTCAGTTATAACTGCAAAGGAAGAGCAGGCAAGCTGCAAGCCACTGTTTGGCCACCATTGATATATGAATTGTTGTTAGTTTGTTGATTGTTTATGCTGAGTTTTGAAGTGCAGAGCCAAAAATCAAATTGATTTCTTTTGTGACTTAAAACGCTAAATTAATTATCGTCATTTGTAGTTTTTTTGTAAGAGTTTTATGCTGGTAGCTGGACATTTGATGTCAAGGCTCTTTTAAATTGTTTAGTGATAATCTCGCTCAGTTAATCTTGGCATTCAATTTGAAGTAACTGTGTTTTTTTTTGCATGTTATTGTTCTTTGTTAATTAAAACCACAAATGTAGTGGTACTTAATAAAGATAGATATCAGAATGGGCCAACTGACTGCAGCCAACTGGTTAGTTAGGCTGCAACCAGTTGGCTTGGCTGCAACTCAACTAGCCATGGCCAACTAGTTAGTTAGGCTGTGGCCAGTTGGCCCATTCTATCTAATAATGACTTGTCAAGATCTCATGATTGTTGACTGATCAATCACTACTTGCTTTTATCCTTGCATAATCCCATCATTAGATTGACTTTGTCTGTCTGATCATTAAAAATAGAACACTTGGTAAGTAATAAGTATACAAATGAAGATAGAGTGCAGAACTCCGTGTGTGTGAAATGTCATAAACCCAATTTTGTCACTTCACCTAAATCGTCACTATAATTCCCTTGAGGTAACAAATTACACAAATTTTACTGTACTACATTTGTTTCGGCATAGCTAAAAACTTTGCATGCCCTCATCTACAAATAAACACAGTTTCATTGATTTTTTGGTTGTCATATAATTGCTAAGATATACAGTAATTCTGTTTTATATTTTAGAATATTTCTGGTACAAGTTTGCTAAATGGTCACAGTGACGAGGACTTTGTAAAAACAAGAAGAAGCTTTTCTAAAGTATCAATATGTAAAAATACACGAAATCAAACCAGGTAGGCATTTACATTTTTAAAAAGGATAAAAATTTAAGTTTTTTATTTTGTTGCTTTAATAAAAAAGAACATTATTGCTTTTTTTTGTTTACGAAAAATGTAAGGTGATTGCATGTTTTAAAAGTAGCAGATGTTAGGCAGCAATTAATTGCAAAAAAATTTAAGAAGTTATTTTTTGATGTTTTTGCAGCTTTGAACACAATCATAAATATCAACAATCCTTACGACATTCTTCTGTTGATAATGGAGTGATGCTTAAAAGAACTAGAGATAGATCTAGTCATAGCAGGTTTGAAAATTATGTGCTTCAAAACTAATGTATGAAGCAACTTTATTCATCTTTATTGTAAAATATTGTCTTACAATTTTAAGTTTTTTATATACACAAATATTCCTTTGTTCTTTTTTATGAATATAATATTTTAATTGTGGAGAAATTAGCACATATTCAATCATCATCAATTTTTATTTTCAAGTAAGAGACATGACATGTTTTCCCCGCTGGTAGGAGTTATTTGTTGCTTGCAGCTGCACCTCCACTCTTGCTTTTTCTTAGCTTATTTTTATTGCAACTGTCTTCTCAAGTCTTCTGCAACAATCTCTATCTACTGTTTTTTAGGTCTTCCTTTCTGCTTGTATTTCACCGTAGTTGTCATAGCCATTGCTTGACTGTTGAAGCTTTTTTTATATTTATTTGTTCAATGTCCCCAAACCATCTCAGTCCTAGACTTTAAAAAAAATTTCTTCACTGATTGAACATCAGTCATCTCTAATATTCATGTGCCCATTACTCTATCCTTCAGTGTCTTGCACATATCATTCGAAGCATTCTCGTTTTGTGTTGACTCCATTCTCCTTAAACTTTTTACCTTTAATAACCGTCACTTTGCTTGATAACTCGAGACACTTTTGATATACATTTTATACAAGCAAACGCTATCAACTTTATGGACAGCTTCTTGTATAACACACCTGCAATATCATTAAATATCTTTAACCCTGCTCTTATTATTGTTGCCCCTGATTTTTAAACTCAATCTTCTGTAAACAAAGCATTCCCAAGAAAGCAAAACATTTCTCTTTTTTAATTAGATCTCCTGCCTTAAAAGAAATATATTGCATATATATTGCATTGAAACATTTTTACCTCTGCCAACCTCTTTTTAGTTCCTGAGGACTTCTTATGAACCAATTTCATGCATTTTCTGCATTGGATGGAATTGACTCTAACATTTTTTTCACAGATAGCACACCTATACTTAGTGGTTAATTTTTGCATTAATCTCTCACCAGTACAAAAGACTTTTGTTTTACCTGCATTAATTTTTAACCCTTTTTTTTTAAAAGCTTTCTTCCTTGAATATTTTTTCTCTACTTCCTCCCTACTGTTTTTCAAAAATTAGCTCCTCGAAGAAGTGCTCCAAAAAGAAGCAGCATATATTCTGTGTTATCTCATATAACTTTTATGTACTTAATTTATGATGCTGTCAAATCATCAGATCAAGAAATAAATCTTTAACAAAATAAATAGCTTTTACTGTAGTTGATCAGAATGTGCTTTATTGTGCGGTTGTTTAGATCACTTCGTTCACTGGGTCTTGAAGAAGAAGTCAGTTCATGTGAGGAGGAGGATGGAATTGGTGCTCTTGCTACATCGAGTAGACCTCGATCTACTTCAAGAGGTCTTCAATTACTATATATAGCTATAGCCAATAAACGTACTTTCTGTACTGCATTTAAACTACGAACATCTCTTTCCTTTTTTTTTTTTTATAAACATCCACTATACATTACTGTGTGGGCCTCCTGCTTTTTCGATCGCAGCGTTTTTATCGTGTTAAATTAGATACTGACAACAGTAGTATTAAATTATCATTACGTGTCGTCGTCAAAGAGTATCATACCATATAGTCGTACCCTGCTTAAGGTGCATTGAATAACGTGATCTGCCGTTTGTTTTTAAGGATTTCGCAATTTAGGAGAGAGAAAAAAAGCAAACAAGTTTTTGTTTAAACAATTTTAATTTTAAACGTCTTTCGCCGGTCTCGTAGTTAATTGTTTCTTTTTTTTGTTTTGCGTTAAGCAGGTCCAAATTCGATGTTATAATGCTGGAATTCTTTTGCAGAAACTTTTCCAAATATGTTGTTACGACGAAGCAGTCGGCAAAAAAAGACGGTTTACAGCACTTTGAATGCCAGCACGCTTGAGCACGCCGTGATGCTTGATGACGAATTAGAGTAAGACGCTATGTTGTGTTAAGTAAACCAAAGCTATATAAAGCTTTATGAGGGTCGAAAAATGTCGCCATTCTGTCGTTTAACCTTCACTTTTGCTTTTCTGAATCGTTGCCACACGTTCTCTGTTGTGTGGCATTCCATAAAACCTTGTTTCCAGTCGTGAGGTCCTGTATTGTGTCTTTTTGTCATACGTCTCGTTGCATCGTTGCAACCCTGGGCAAGTTAACTCAAACTTTTTTTCATTTTGAGCGTCATGGCTGGTTCTGCAAACGATGCAAAGCTTAAACATTTAGTTATTATTATGATCACTCAGTGCATTCTTGTTTTGAATGACCTCATAATGCTGGAGATCATTGCACGTTTCGAGTTCGCAAAAAAATTTTGTTTCGCCTAATGATTTAAAACCAAAAATCGCAGGGGATCTTGAATGCATTTCTACAATTACTAATATTGGGCATTATTTTTCGTCTTAAACACGAAACAATTGCAGAGATGAATCGCCGCGACCGAGAAAGAAGAGTCATTCGATAAAGCCCGAACTCCGTGATTTGCTCCTCGCTCAGGGAAAGGATCCCGATGACATTGAGGTAGGCTGCTATTGTTGAAAGTTAACCCGAACTGCAGTGTTCGCATCCAACTCATTGACGATTACATGCAGGCCCTCAGCCAACCTGATATCTACAACAGCATCAAGTCGAGGAAGCGGCAAAGGAGACCGAGGAGGTTTTTCGATGAAATGATGGACGAGGTTCATTCTGATGATAACTTGGATCACGATCCCGAAGATGGAGAAGAGGAGCAAAAGGAAGAAGACAATGATGAAAGTGGGTCATTTTATAACAAAAGTTGTATTCTGCGGAAAAATTCTGCTTGAAGAGCAAAAATTACTTTTTACGTATGGGTTGGCGGTTTAGAGGTTTAGCTATTTTTTTATTTTCTATTTTCACTTCTCTAAATTTTGATTTAAATTTTTTCTTAAATCCGTACAATAACTTTAAGGTTGTTCTCCATCTTTTTATTTGCCTTTCAAATGTGTTTTGTTTTTGATTTGTTGGCGTGAGTCTTTTAAAATGAAAACATTAAAGATAAAAATGAAAATACCGTCTGACTTGTTTTCATGTCTTTGCAGACGCTCCAGAAGAGCAAGATGATGAAATCGAGCAAGATACCGGAAGAAAATACTCACTTCGAACCAAGCGCGCTCAGCCTCTGCGCTTGGTCTATGGTATGTTATTTAAATTACTGAGTAATTTAATTGTAATTCGTGTTCATTATAATGACTTCCTTGAGAATTTATATTTTAAAACGGGATTGTAGTATTAATTGACATCTTTTAAAACGTTTTCGGTTTTAGTTTATTCTTAGCAATTTTTCATTGTCTTGTCATGCAAAATTAATCTTAAGTATAAAGTGTCCTATTTTTAGAATTTGTCTACACGCGCCCGGCAGGAATTAAACCGGGGACTCTTAAGCTTAATCTACTTGTAACATGGCTCTCAACCACTTAAGTTTGATCGAGTATCTTTGACGCCGTTAAAAGGTTTACTTTTTTCTGACGGTGACAACTCTTTCAGAAATACAGCGACAAACCCGTCAGCCTCGCGGATTGTTCGATCATCTCGCGTCATCGCCTGCTCATCGCCGCCGGAACAAATTGAGGGGGACTAACCCCGCCAGCCCCTATCAACGCCGACAACGACGCACTAACTCACAAGTACGATAAAAGCGAACGAGATTCCATCTTGTCCTCGTTTTCTGTTACTTCAACATTGGGTTTATTGATGAAGTTTTTGAACTTTTGGTATTTTTTACAGTTTTTGTTTGATTTAACGTTATTATTATTTGATGAATTGTTTTTATTTTTGCTTTAATCAGGGAGCTTCTAGTACAAGTTCGTCCGATTCCGATTCGGACGAAAGGAAATTCCAGAATCGAAAGAAGAAAAGCATGACCAAAGCTAGAAACAGGTTACATAATCTTTGTTTTTTAACCAAACTTCTCTATTTACTCTCAAGTCTGATTGGCTGGTTTCAGATGTCTTCCGATGAATTTGACATCGAGTGAACTCGCTACTCACGGCTTTGCCAAAGAAAGACGGAAAATAGGATCTTCACTTGCCGATGTTGATCCGATGAATGTTGATAAAACAGTATGTCAATAAAAAAAAAAAAAAAATCTCGTGACATCGATTAGCCAATCCGATTTCATGTTTAGATAAAATTCAATTCGATTGGCGGCCACAAGAAGCACGTTCGCGCTTTGAAAGAAATGATCGTTTTTCCTCTTCTTTATCCCGAAGTCTTTCAAAAGTTCCACATTAACCCTCCGAGGTTCGTTGAAATTCACTTCATCTTGACAAAAAAGTGAAATCCTTGCTCGTCTTTCGACCGATTAGCAAGATAAATGTCGAAAGCTATTACTTAAAATTTATGTTTCTAGCCTTTGACTTTGTTCAGAAGCTGTAATTTTTTTCTTCCTCTGCTTGACTTAAACTAAAAAGTTTAAATCAGGGTGGTCCAAGTTCTATACTCTTGCGGGCCACTTTTCAAAATTGTTTGAGATTGCGAGCCTCAGCCGGCTAGAAATTGT
Organism: Diplosoma virens; assembly: GCA_963680785.1. NCBI lineage: Eukaryota > Metazoa > Chordata > Ascidiacea > Aplousobranchia > Didemnidae > Diplosoma > Diplosoma virens. The sequence goes on from OY796888.1 coordinate 11,834,499, forward strand.
TTCAAATCATGGTGTTCTCTAAAAAAAAAAAAAAAGGTCTTCACTTGAAATCGGTCTCCGATTTTCTTATTTTTGTCTTAACATCATGGTGTTCTCTAAAAAAAGCCTTCACTTGGAATTGGTCTCAACCCTGGACTCTGCCCCATAAGCTCGCCATAACAAGTTAGACAAGGTTGCCGCTGCTTATGATCGACAAGACTTGAATTGTGTAAAATTATTCAGCGGGCCTGTAGTTGGACCACGCTGGTTTAAATAAATTTACCCTGTAACAATTTTCTCATTAAAATTTTTTTCATATCGAAAACCAATTTATGTATTGACTTGCATCATAGATGTGATTGTTATTTCAGGGGGTGCTTGTTTTATGGACCTCCTGGAAACGGCAAGACCCTGATGGCACGCGCTCTTGCCAACGAATGTTCTAGCGAAGGTCGAAAAGTCGCGTTTTTTATGCGCAAAGGGGCCGACTGCTTGAGCAAATGGGTCGGGGAATCGGAGAGGCAGCTTCGTTTGCTGTTCGATCAGGTGAGGCCTGGAAAGAAATTCTTCCGGGCCAACCTCAACTAAAAAAACCCTCACGTCGCAGGCCTACCAGATGCGGCCCTCTATTATCTTCTTCGACGAAATCGACGGCCTCGCACCAGTCCGGTCCTCCAGACAGGACCAGATCCACTCGTCCATCGTGTCCACTCTGCTCGGGCTCATGGACGGACTCGACAATCGTGGCGAAATCATCGTCATAGGCACGTTTAGCTAAAGGCCCTGTTTTTCTCGCCACGTGACTTACGGTTGTGACGTTTTCATCAGGCGCAACCAATCGTATTGATTCGATCGATCCAGCGTTGAGAAGACCTGGGAGATTCGATCGAGAATTCGCGTTTCCTCCTCCAGATAAAGAGGTAATTCGCCAATCAATCGAATCAATTATTTGCGAAAGTGTGAAATCACGCAGAGTTTCCGTTTAATTTATTCAATTTGAAAAGCAAATCGTGAAGTTGTCTAACTTTTACTGATTTTCCATTTGCAAACTGCTTTGTTTCTTCGCTTATTTTACTCATTTTGATGTGGCAACCTTGTGTTTAAATTTTAAACGTGATCTTCTTTCGTGCGTTGGCGCATTTCTTTTTTTCCTTTGGTATCAAGCATTGCGCTATTAAATTAATACAATTCAAATATATGTGATTAGTGTTGGCTTTTTTAATGAAACGTCATTGATTTGAAAACTATCTCAAATGTTTTTGTCATAAAGAATAAAAGTTTTCCTTAATAGTTTCAAGATTAAAAAACGAATGAATAAATTTTAAGAAAAGTTTTAAACAACATCTGCATTCTTTAGGCGTGTTTGGATTCTCATACCAGTCATAACTATGTCTATAATTGTTTTTTTCCAGACTCGCCGTGAAATTTTTCAAATTCACACTCAAAAGTGGTCCCCTCCTTTGTCCAGTGCGTTTCTTGATGACCTGGCCGAGAAAACGACAGGCTATTGTGGCGCCGACATCATGGTGCGATTTTTTTTTTTTGAAATAATATATGTTAAGCGTAAGGATTTAAAATCTACTTTATATCCAAAAAGTCCCATCATTTTTAAGATCATCACCTCTTCTTTTAAGCTAGTCTGTAATTAAAGGCACACTTTGTCGTTTACATTAACAAGTAGTTGAGCGTCTTTAATTGTCGATAATAAAACGGATTTGTTGTCGAGATGACCCTGATGATAGGTGCTTTCTCGCAGCCTGGGCCGTGAGTAAGTCTGTTCATTGGTGTTAAAAATGACAGACCGAAACCGAACCTACTAAAATGGAAGGGTATCCACCCATTCCGATGTTCAGTGTGGGTCTGCTAATCGGCAAACGTCCTTTTCAGGACGGGGCAATGCCAAGATAAAACTTTCAGGGCACATTGCCAACAAGTTCCGAAGACCCACTATTCTTCAGCTGAACATCGAAGGCGTCACTGCAAGCAAGATGAACGTTCTTCATCACCTCGCTATGCAATCTGAGGCACTCGTCATCCTACTGCAGGAGACCCACTGCACTGATGCAGAGTAGAGTGAGGTACTTTCAAACTACCAACTAGGTGGGTCTTCTTTAAGCAGGAAGCATGGCCTTGCCACATTTGTCCACGAGCGACTGAGATACACGCTTTTGGACCAATCTCCACCGACATCGGAGATCGAGTGGCTGTGTGTGGACGTTGATGGCTATAAAATAGTCAACGTCTACAAACCACCGCCAACGCGATTGCGAACCCTGGATCTCCTATTGTTTTTTCACCCCTGTCTTTACGCTGGCGATTTTAACTGTCGCATGTTGACTGGGGTTACGACGACAACAGTGAGTGTTTGGCTGGTTGGGCAAGTATTAATTGTCTTGCCCTCCTATATAATGCCAAGGACGCCACTAGTTTTTATTCCGGCGTCTGGAACACTGGCAGCAATCCGGATCTAGCTTTCGCTAGCGTAGATCCAAACAGTCGCTTACCGGATAGACGTGTCCTTGAAAAGTTCCCCAGGTCACAATATCGACCTTCACTTATTGCACCACCAAGGTTTGCTATGGCAGTGCCAAGCATGCCTGTTAAGCGATGGAATTTCCGCAAGGCTAAATGGAGTCACTACATTGCTTTGACGAATAAATTCGCAAAGACTTTGTTGCCGCCTGATTCACTTGATGTGGATGCGGCTTACCAGGACTTCTGTAACACCATTAAGAAAGCAGCCAAAAAGACTATCCCACGCGGGTATCGAAATAACTATATTCCGTGTTGGGATGCAGAGTGTGAATCCCTCTATAAAACCTTTCTGCAGTCTCCTCAGGGAGACGACTCGAGCTTGGCTGCTACAGCTCTGCTTGCCAAGCTTGACAGAAAGTGGAGAGATCGATGGTCCGAGGCAGTTTGGAACATTGGCTTCTCACACTCTAGTCGAAAAGCGTGGAGTATTTTGAAGAATCTTACTGGTAGGTCACAACACTCTTCGTTACTGTCCCGTTTCAGCCGATGCTATTGCATCTCAGTTGGTTAGAAATGGGGAAATACGAGGCTGTTGACCGTAAGTCATCTCGACTTGTCTATCAAGAAGTGTCTGACCTTTGGAGGGCCGCAACACCAGATGCAGTAAATATCTCTGACAATTTTTTACAGAGAGAATTTACTGCTGCCTTCCAACATCTAAAACCAGGTAAAGCTCCGGGACCTGTCCATCTGCTCAGAGCTTATAATCCATGCTGGAGCTGCTTTGAAGTCCTGATTACGTGACTTCCTTTCTCCTATTTGCGCCGACTCAAAATTTCCAAGATCTGGAGAAGAGCGCTCGTGGTCGCGATCCCAAAACCAGCAAAGCCCGTGGGGGACCCAAAGAGTTATCGACCAATATCTCTGCTCTGTGTCCCCTACAAGATCCTCGAGAGGCTTATCTACGCCCGCGTTGAACCATTAATCGATCCACTGCTCCCTAAAGAGCAGGCTGGGTTTCGACGCGGGAAGTCAACCGTAGATTAAGTTGTTCTGCTAACCCAAAACATCGAGGATTCTTTTGAGGCTAAAAAGAAGGCCGGTGCCGTATTTATCGATCTGACAGCTGCTTATGACACTGTCTAGCACCGTGGCCTTCTTCCAGATAGGCACATCGCTCAACTGCTGCAAGCTACTGAGACTTCTTCCGGATAGGCACATGGTCAGAATGATTATGGAGCTTGTCCGAAATCGAAGTTTAACTCTTACTACCGGTGACAGCAAGCAAAGCAGGCTACGCCGTCTTAAAAACGGCGTTCCTCAGGGATCGGTCTTGGCTCCCCTCCTATTTAACATCTATACCTACGATCATCCTTCCATGATTTCCAGAAAGTTTGCTTATGCTGATGATCTAGCATTGTTGCACTCTTCAGGAAACTGGAAGGGTTTGGAGGGGACTTTAAGCCAAGACATGTCTAAACTTTTATTGTATCATTAGACTTGGAGGTTGAAGCTCAGTCACACTAAGACGATGACGGCAGCCTTTCACTTAAATAACTGAGAGGCCAAACGTGAGCTAAAGGTCTACAACAACGGTAGCCTTTTACCTATCTGTCCAACCACTACTTATCTTGGGGTAAAACTGGACAAATCGCTCACGTTTCGTCACCACTTAGTGGCATTGCGCAAAAAAAAATATTCTCGCGCATCACACTCTGAGGCGACTCGTGGACTCGGGATGGGGTGCTGGTGCTAAAACACTACGCATAGCCACCTTATCTCTAGTCTACTCAAGAGCTGAGTACTATGCGCCAGTCTGGTGTCGCAGTGCTCACACTCGCTTCATCGACAGTGTCTTGAACGACGCCTTGCGAATAGTTACTGGATGCCTGTGTCCCACTCCAACGGACCACCTACCTGTACTCTCAGGCATCCAGCCAGCTGAGCTTCGCCAAACGGGAGCGACACTCTCCTTGACTTACCGTGGGTCTCTGGACCCCGATCATATATTGTATGGTCTTTTAAGTGGGTCCTCAGATACTCGCCAAGTGAGACTAAGATCCAGACGCCTGTTTGTGCCAGCTGCGCGGAATCTTTTGGACAACCTTGCCAGACTTGGCATCCGCACTTCTGAATGGACAAACCACAAATGGAAAAGGGAATATTGTGAAAATGCTTCCAGGCTCCGTGCTTTTGTGCCCGGGACCGGTGCCAGGCCTGTTGGGATGGGCTTACCCCGAGCAGCTTGGGTTAAGCTCAACCGCCTGCGGACTGGTGTTGAGCGATTCCATTCGTCCATGCACAAATGGGGTCTCGCTCCTTCACCGAATTGCGAGTGTGGCGCCTCTGAGCAGCTGCAGCTCATGTTCTAACAGCGTGCCCTATACATCGGGCACCACATGGAGCGCGAGGTCTGACGGTTTTGGATAACGAAATTCGATGCTGGCTTAATAAGACCACTGTCAGCATTTGATTCAGGCAGTGCAGCAGTCTGGGGTAGTAAAAGAATAAACCCTCGGCCCCAGTCCTGTTTATGTCTGACCTGGAGTGGATATCCTTCAAAGGACGACGACGGCGAAACGGATTTGTTATCGCTGGTGCATACTACTAATCTCTTGTACTTCCAAATCAAGTCCAATATTGTCAATTGATTAGTTGTACATAATTTATAGCCTCTTACAAAAATTAGTTGTTTTTAGTTGTGTGTTTTATATAGTTGAACCACATTTCAGTAAAGGTGTTCCATTTTCAGCAGTCAGGAATCGTCTTGTTGATGTTATTGTCAACGCGATGAAGAACGTTTAGGGATTGACGTTACTCGCCAGGAAATTTTGTTGAAACCCTTCCAAGATTGAAAATTATTCCGTTTTTTCTTCAGACTCTTTGTGCTGAGTCAGCATTATTTGCCCTTCGACGAAGATATCCTCAAATCTATTCGTCTGATGAGAAGCTGCAACTCGACATCAGCACCATCAGCATTCAAGCGTCCGATTTCTACAAGGCGATGAAGGTTAGTCAGGATGAGCTTTACTTTCGCACAGTTGTTTGCGAAATTCGGCGACGTACAGAGTTCGGCTCTTGATCTTTGTTTATTATTTTTGGGAATGTAATTTTTCTCTCTTAAAATAATGAAATTCGGCAAGTGAGCCATTTCATGGCTTTTTGTTTTTAAGCGTAGTTTTTTATGAGATTGTTACCAATTTGAACTATTTTTGGCAAACTTTCTAAAGCAGTTTTAACGAAGTTGCCAGAGTTTAGTGAATTTTGACAGACGAGTTTCTGACTCACCAGGCATAAATGTAATTTTGTCCTTTTTTTCTTACTTAAATATCCAATAAAGTGCATCCAGAGCTAACTCTGTTGAATACTATCGATAAGCACCATTCAGCAAAGAAAGTCGAATTCGCTCGGGTAAGAGTCAAACGTCTGAGATCCGAGTTCTCGCGTGGTCTTGTTCGCACCGTTCGGCGTAATTAAGCGTCTTAATTGCTTTAGAAAATCGTCCCCAGTTCCCAGCGTTCGAACGCCAGCCCCCGCAGTGCCTTGAACCCGGTAATTCGCCCGCTGCTCACCCGGACCCTCGATCGAATTATGGGGCGGCTGGCCGAAGTCTTCCCCATTGTTCAAAGTAAGGTTTTTTTTTGATAACTTTTTCTAGGCAACATTGCTGTTAATTGTTCGTTCGAACATTTATGTGACATCTCCAGTGTTCATGCATCAAAAAAGGGGACACCTACTCCCAATTTTCAATGTTTACGATAGTCCCTCTACGCCTTAGTGTTCGTAGTATTGTCAAAGGCTTTTCTCTACTGTGATGATGCTAAGTAGGTGACTGTTCCACTCTGCGGAGTCGGAAGATTTAAGATCCTTATCCGACTCTTCAATAAGGGCAATAGCATTACGCATAAGCATATCATATTTTTGAAGACACTCGTTATTAGAAAAAAATTCGTCCCTAAAAACGGTCATCACTTCAAATCAGTTTTGGATTTCATGTTTTTGACCCAAAAAACAAATGTTTTCTTTAGAAAAAAAGGTCCTCACTTAGTATCTGTTTCCGATTTTCTGCGTTTCGTCCCTAAAAAGTAGTGTTCTTTAAAAAGAATTGGACATCAGGGGTCGGAACTGGATAAACTATTCCGACTCCGGCTCTTTGTACTCCTAAGAGTCCAACTTCGACTCCGTGCGACTCCGACTCCGCAATCCTGGTTACACTGGCATGATATTGCAGGGACCTGTACCGCAAGCTTGCTTCACGCTTTTGCATTAAACAAGCATTAGGTAGTTAAAGGTTTTGTTTTCTTGTTTTATCACCATCCCCTTCAGAAAAGTTATTTTTTGCTTGTGAAATCAAACTCTCAGACTCCTATTCGATTTCGCCTTTGTAGGTCGTAAATGGTGTTTTCGTGGCATTAACATCGAGTTCAATTTTTTTTTTTTCTCAAAAGAAAAATCGAAGATCTTGAAAGCCGTTCTGTCAACATCCTCAAATCACTCCTATTCTAGTGATGAGAGTGAATATGATGACGACACCGGACCCACCATGATCCCCATCCCCGTCAACGGATTGTCCCTCTCTAATACACACTCCTATGACCTGTCATCCCATACTTTCAGGTTAGTTTTGACGTTAGTAGCCTATCAGGTGCTGACTGTGTTAATTATTTTCATACAGTCTTTAATAATCAACTCAAATCGTTATAATAATTCGTGTTTGCAACAGCGTTAATAGAAATAGCATGAATTCTTTTTTTTTTAGGTTTAACTTGTTCGGTTTTGGTTTTGTATTTTGTCAAAACAGCGCCCTTTATTGCTGTAGCTTTCCTTCTTTGTCCCCCCGCCAGACGACACTAGAGGTTTAATTTCCGTGTATTCCTGGTCTGACACAATCTTGTGAATAACTCATAGGTTGTTTGCCGTACCGCCCCAATGCTGTCTAGATATTCACCATGAAGTTATGGTGGGTTTTATGGTGTGGTGGTGAATTGAAGGGATGCTGCTGCGATCAAATACCCAGGTGACATCCCACAAATTAACCAGAAATATAGAATTAATAAATAATTGGCAAAGCACCAGAAAGTATAACATGGCATTCGAATTCGAAACCGCATTCAGTACATGAGAAGTCTTGGCTCGACTGATTGGGTATAGCACGAAAATAGCCCATGTCAAAACCGAATCCTATAAAAACTTTTCCCGTTTGTAGAAATGTAAAAATGTTTTTATACTTTGAAAAAAAAATTTTTGAAAGAAACTATTAGCGCCTATCAAAGAAATAGAGTTTAATTACTAACTAAATTTTCGTTTCACAAACCTAAATTCACTTGTCCAAATTTTGTTTGCAATCCATCCAACCAACTTCGCCCGTTTCCTTTTTATGCTAGAGCTTTGGTCTCGTCAGTTGGGTGTTCACCCAAATAATAGAATTCTGCGATATCGATCAACGCCTCAAACCGTAAGATCAGGTCGCAGAACCCTACCACCACCACCAATTTAATCTAAGGTTTATAGCTTTGATTTGTTTGCCGTCTACTAGGTAACATGTGGCACAAACTTGTGTCCGCTAGAACAGCGGTTCCCAAACTTTTTTTTCACGGCGCCCTTTGAAAACTTAACAATACTCGCGGCGTCGTAATGAAAAAAAGGTCTTTAGTTCAATTACTTCTTTGACTAACCTTTTTTTCTCCGAAACTCATGGTGTTTTTTAAAAAAAAAAAGTTTTCACTTCGATTTTCTCTCTGATTTCCCTATTTTTCTCCCAAAATCAGGGTGTTCTCTAAAAAAAAAAGTCTTCAATCAGAATCGTTCTCTGAAGAAACATCTGCAACGGATTCAAAACTGTATGTGCTGTTTTCGAGGGGGGACTGACTCATTCGCCTCACCCAATATCCACCACTGCTCACACGGCTTTCATTCCGCGCACACTAAGAGAGCTCTTAGAGGGAACGTTGCTGCTAGCAACTTTTCACACTGCAATTATTTTGAGAAAAGCAGTAAGTACAACAACTTTCAAATGCTTTCGCGGCGCCCCTGACTAAGTCTGGCGGTGCACAGTTTGGGAACCACTGCGTTGGAACATTCCATCGGATAGGACGATCGGATTTTATGAGAATAATTTTTTGTTTTCCCCAGGGCGTCAGCAGTATGTCGCCCCCGTTTATTAATCAGTGGTCGAGTGGGGGACGGACACATCACCCATCTTGCCCCGGCTATCCTCCACGATCTTGAAGGGATGCCCGTTCATCTTCTTGATCTGCCTAATCTTCACGGATTCGACGTTCGCTCTCCGGAAGAAGCATGTGCGCAGGTACCGATGATTGATCGTCGTTTAAAGTCGTTACTAAAATCTTCTGTTTTTGAAACGTTAACCTGTTTGGAGTTAGATGACTGGTTTTTAATCGCATAAACTCTGTTAGCAATTTTACTGTTTACTCCGACTTTTAAGTTTTTTCCAATTTCTATAATGACTTTTAAAGGTCGCAGAGTCACTATTAAGCTTTAAAAGTTTTCAATAGATTGTAAGAATAAATGCGCAGTATCGTAAGCGTTGTTTTTCAGATTTGCGTCGGAATATTTTTTTAGCAAGTAACAATAAATCAACAAAGATTAAAAATTCTTTATTTTAAATCTACTGGAGTTGGCACCAACAACTCTTGGTTAACAGTGAAAGTTTTACCCCTAGGCATTTTCTTATCCTTTGACCTAGGTCTCACGATCGAGTAATTTTGACGTCATTCGTTTAAGGTATTATAGAAATGAGGAAAATCCTTGATTTCTTTTCAGTTGTTTTAATTTTTCAGGTGTTTCGTGAAGCTCGCCGCACTGCTCCTAGTATTGTTTACATCCCCAACGCCCGACGCTGGTGGCAGTTAGCGCCACCTACAGTCCGACACACTTTTCAATTTTCGATGGAAACATTACCCGTAGGATTAAGAGTTTTAATTTTAGGTATTTGGCTTGTTTTGTGAAGTCTTATAGATATATTATGTAAAGTGTTTAGTTATTTTGCTGTCCAGTTGAAATTAGAGTTGTCGGACATGGAATTCCTTTTTTGTTGTAGTGTTGTGTTATATTTATAAAGTTCTCAAGTAGTTCTGTAAAATAGTACATTATTTCCTTCTAAAAAAAACAACAAAGTTACTTAGCACCACACCCTATGACATTCATTTATCAGAAAAAACATTACCACGTCATACGCATACAAAACTGTCACAGATCGGAGCGAACAAATCACCACGCTTGCAAAGTTACCCACATACGTACAGTGAACCTTGAAACTTACATGCCACAATACCCACTATACATGTCTCACATACATATACTATTATCACGTCTTTGAATGTAGTTAACTACCAACACAGCACAACACCACAAGTCTGTGGGCTAAGACTTTAGAAGCAGCAGAGGTAATCCAAAATTGGGATCTAGATTGGATTCTTTGAAAGATTAAAGGATGACTACTCCGAGATACCCTTGGAGGAGAGGCAACAACAACGTGTTTTCTGAAATATTTCGTTTTTTTACTAATTAAAATGAACGTCACTAACTCGTGTTTTCATTTAAGTCAGTAATTTGATGATCGACTGATTTTTAAAAATTAATTTTTAGCCTAGTTTTGAACCCGCTTTTCATCAAAAATTTACTTTACCGACTTTTGCGATGCTGGCGCCTTTATTCAGTCCATTGCTAGGATCGAGTCACGGATGAAGATGATCAAAGCTTCATAATGAAAGAAACAGCCTGAAATAACCTGACAAATATAAATAGAACGTTTGGTTTAGCAAGCACAATGCGTGCATGAAATGGTCTTGATTCGTGCACGACCGCTGCAGTATTTATTGACATTTCTACATCTGCCGCAGCTGCTAGTAACACGCAAGCAAACAGCGATGAAGAAAGCGACGACGACATATCGAAGTTCTTTGTTGAGGAGCGCGGCGAGTTCTTTTCGGTCGACAAATATCCTTCAGCTGAGGAAAGGTTGATATTCTTCGCTCCTATATTTCTTCATCTTGCTAAGAAACCTCCGACGGATAACCGACAACAAAGTGAGATCTGTTCGACTCTTTCAGTTTGTTATGTTGACTTTTCCGTGCGATGAGCATATCTTGAATCGGTTGTTGTTTTAATGAGTTCGTTATCGGATACATGTACGATTACATAAAAAGTTCTTTCTGTTATTGTTATCAAATCATTTCAACCTTAACTAATTCTTACTTTCAATTTAACGTACCAATCAGAAATTTAAATGTTCTGTTAAAAAATTTTTAAGCATTTTAAGCCAAAGTTAACTTTTTGATTTTGGTGCATTTCACCCGTGTGCTTGGAATAAATGCTGAAATTTTAACCGCTGGTCAGTCTATTTCATTAAATTCGCAAGAATATCTTTGAATTGTTTTGAACACTGATTTTCAATTATATTGCGAGCGACTTAAAGCAATTAAAAAAAAACAACCGACGTGACGTAAGAAAGATGATCAATATCTCCCATGCACATCAACCCTGGCTGCATGCTTGCTTGGTATAATTATACATTGGTATGATCATATTAGTATAAAATTTGTTGTTAGCAGTGTCGTGAGCTGCGATTCTGTGGAACCTCAGCGCTATCGGTTATTGCTGAATCTGTCTGGTTCCTTTAGTTCTTCATTTGTTCATGATTGTTAATTTAGAAAGCGAAACCGCTGAAGTTCTCCCCAAAGCAGCTCCCCCCGAAATGGCAAAGCTTACTCCGCAAGAGCTGGAGAAGATCGAGTTGGCGGAGGAGTCGACGATGAGGAGCCTCAGGTTGTTTCTTCGGGATGTGTTGACGAGGTTGGCCCAGGATCGACGTTTCAAGGTAGAACCACCTGTTGGTGATTTCTATCTGTTCAAACTGACAGAGACCAATATTAGATTTAGAAAAATCTCCGGTTCAGTTAAAGCTAAATATTTTGGCTTTGCATTTCATCCTTAAAAAATTGCACTGTGAGGGTTGCCTACTGGACCTTGGCCTTTGAAGGACGTGCTTCCGGGAGGATTTGCTTTCGGCTTTCATTCGCGATTGATTTGAGTCACATAAAAGACACTAATCTATTTTAGCGACCGAGCGGTCTAATATAAGCAGTTTAATATAAGATAGCCAGAAAACTGTAGAGAGTATCCTGTATTGTTGTGGTGCCTGTGCGCAGGGTGCCTTAGTTTAATAGACAACAAAGTATAATGTTTTAATTGATCAGGTCTTTCTCAAACCGGTTGACACCGACGAAGTGCCCGATTACACCGAAGTGATAGCCCAGCCCATGGACATCTCGACCATGATGAACAAGATTGACCAGCACCAGTATCACAACGTCGCCCAGTTCGCCAGCGACATTAACCTCATCTGCAGCAATGCGCTAGAGTATAATCCCGACCGTAGCGCTGAAGGTCAGTGCCACTGAAAGCTTCTCGCTCGGCAGTTGAACGAAATTAAAACTGCTCTTTCTTACAACATTTTATTTCCTCCCCGCGACGGTTCTGATCGTGTCGTCAGCGCTTTTTCGCGGATTGCCTTCGTTGCGAAAGTACAACCTATCTTTCGTTATGATGACATGCAATTTTCTTTATCTTTAATTATGACGTCACACTCCTTGTGTCGCGAGTTGGCGCTGCCCATTTTCGCAATCGCTGCTATTCAGGCTGACGTGCACGATGTCGCATGTAACATTCTCTAAAGCTGTCTTGCCCTCTGCCCATATATAAAAAATAAATCAAACGTTTTTCTGCTCTTCGTGAATGCCAGAAAACGGCTTTAAAGTTACCAGTTACTTGCTACTGTTAGCTCGTTAAAAAAACGCTTATTCTGCTTTTGTGCTCAGCTTTTGTTTGACTGCATAATGCGTACAGATGCGACATTAATGTAGCTCATCGAAACTAGATTTGCATTACGATTCGCCTCCTTATTAGTTCTATAAAAGCGCGAACGGGCGACCTCTCGACCGTGTTAATCTCAGCATTCATGACGCGCTCTGCTGGGTGATGTAAAGGAAAAACATTTCAGCACGCGCTCCTATGAACAACGCACAACAATTAACATTCATTGCGCCGTTTCAGATCGCGCCATTCGGCACCGCGCCTGCTTGCTCAAAGACATCGCACACGCCATCATCGAAGACGATCTCGACCTCGATTTTGAGAAGCTTTGCAACGATATCATTGAAGCGAGACGACGACGCAAGGCTGACCCCTTGAAATTCGCCCCCAAATATTATAAAGTCCTTCCGAAACCGTTACTTCAACCCGCAAGCTCAGGTGGGTATTCCAGTTCATCATTCATTCAAGGTTGGGCGTTTCTAATTTTATAGTTGGCTGGTGACCTAACGCTGGAAGCGACTTTCTTCCTAAAAATTTATTTTTATTTTATCTCCATATTTATCCTCCTAACTCGCAGGAAAGCCGATGGAAGCTCTGATACATAGGGTAAGCAATTACCCTGACCTGCTTCCGGAGATGTCAAGATATTGCTATCCACTTGGAATTTAATAGAAATATGACTAATTTAGAACTGATTGTCAAGACCACTAAGCAGGAAAAAGTGCCGTAAAGTGTCTTACCCAAGGACACAACATAATGCCGCGAGTAGGTTTTGAACCGAGACCATGTTGATTATAAGCACGACGCTACCGAAAAAGACAGCTGCCGTCGATTTTCCTCGCGATAATGTATTGCTGCGATGAAAGAACTAATTTTTGTTTAATTACTGTTACGCTCTTAAAACTTTAACACAATCACAACACACTCGAGCATCTTTGTTTATTAAATTTCTTGTGACATTGATTTAACAATAGTCTGACAAAGTGATTTGTTTGTCATCGTTGCTGCGATTCATTAAACCACAGAAGCTGTACTTTTCTCCCTCAAACTAGTGGCCAAGTAGTAGCGATGGTGATGGGCTTACCCGAGCCATTCCCACGGATCAGAATGCGGATCAACTCCGCGGAGTCCTGGCAATCAGGCAATCCCCCAAGGACGAGACTAGAGGCTTCAAGGACACATTCCCCTCAAACCATGAGCAGCAGGGGCGATTTTCGCTGGAATGTTTCTTGTTTGATCGCAGATCGAGGTGCCGACAATGTCGACGCGAAGAAGCAAGTCGCGAAGAAATCTGCGACCACTCCAAACAAGAAGAAACGACGAAGGTCCGCCTGGGCCTCGGGAAGGATCAAGAAGCCTCGCCTGCACAGGAAAGCGAAGGTGCGCGGTTTCCCCCAACCACGTGACTAGCTCGATCTTACTTGAATGTGTTCCAGGTCAAACCGTGCGAAGGAACGAGTTCGCAAGATGATGTCCCGGATGACACCGACAACGACCCGGATGTCAAAACTGAAACCGATCCCGAAATCGTCGAAGAAGCGACCGTGGTTGACGTTGTCGTGCATGACGTCCCGAATAAGAGCGAAGATGACGTTGCGGCAGATGACGATCGTGTCGACTCTGTACAAGAGAAATCCCCCAAATCGCAATTAGATTCATTCGAAACCGACCTGAGCCAAACAAGCGACGCCAGCCACGTCAGCATCGTGTCTGAATCGCAAGAAAACAGAATCAGTAACGGCGACGAGGAAGAGTCGACGGGAGGACAAAAGGCGCTCGACAACGACGATAAAGCTTCCTTGCCGTCGACGGAGAATAAAGAGCAAGACGTTCCAGTCGACGAATCGCCTCTCGAAGCCGACCCACTGTTGCTCGACGATGCTGACGTGTTAGAGACGGAGCCGACCTTGCTGCAGCAAGACGTTTCCGTGACGTCGCTCTCTCTCGAACAGAATGACGCCGACCGGCCCATGACGTCACATACCACTGCAGTCACTGCAGGTTAATTTAAGAAAAATGTTATTCGAGTTCTTTTCTGATTTTGATGTTGACTTTCATTAATCGAGTTTTTGCAATTCATAAGCTTGTTACCAGAGAAGTAAATTGCCAAATTTTTTTCGATAAAATATTGAAGGAAAGAGTATCAGCCTTGCGTGCAACTTTGAAAACGAGCAAAGAAACAGAAATATTTTCGTGTCAACTTCTCATTGGCACAGTCGTAAAATTGGCTCTTAACACGCTTTATCGTTATTCCAGATCTTTCTGTCGTTGAGACACTTTCTCCTCGAATGACGTTGAGGTCACGTGCCAGATCGCACAAGGAAAAAGATAGTTCGTCAAATAATGTCACCTTGCCGCCACCCATTCCGCTTGTAGTTGATGAACAGAAACTCCAAGCGCTTTTGAACAGCACAGTATTAGTACGTCGCTTGCTGATTGGTGGATTTTGATTGTTTTATGTCACGTGCTTTTATTTTCAAAACAGAAAACCGAAAAGTTAAAGGTGGAGTCCCTTGAAGAAGTTTATTCGGCCTTAGTCCGCTGCGTGCGTCGTCATCGGCACAACTACGACAAAACGGCATTAACTCAGGTGAGATTTCTACCTCAATGACAAGTTTACTGTAATGTCGGTTTTTAACGAAATTTTATTTTTTATTTTATCTCTATATTTATCTTCCTGACTCGCAGGAAATTCATAGGGTAAGCAATTACCCCGACCTACTTCCCGGAATGCCAAGATATTGCTGCCCTCTTGAAATTTAATAGAGATATAACTAAAATTTAGAACTGCTTGCCAAGACCACCAAGAAGAGTAAAGTGCCGTAATTTGTCTTTCCCAAGGACACAACAAAATGGTCCGAGTAGGTTTTAAACCGAGACCATGTCGATCACAATCCTGGCGCTCCAACCACTCGACTACATTCCCGACTTTATGAGAATGAGAAAAGTCTTAAGAGTAGATGCAAAATATTGTTTTACACTTTTTAAAAGTTTCTAGTGCGTTTGTCCGCTATCCCCTAACTACATCGGATGGTCTGTTTGGCTTTTTGAATGATTTGCTATAATTTCATTTTTTGTAAAACAAGATTTGAAGTAATATTATCGAAGTTCCTACCCTTGCTATACTTTCTATTTTTACAGGAATTGGAAGAAATCGTAAATGTAATGTCCAAGTTATGAAACAATTGGCCATTAATCAATCTGGTTGCGTTATGTCGCTCTCCTGAATATTTTTTTACTGATCTAGTTGCGAAGTTGTCAAGATAAAGGACAAATTGCGATCTCTTCAACTAGACATTTTTCACATATGCCAAAGGCTGTTCATGTTTTCGTTTATTTAACTTTTAGAAAGTGCTATGACACCCTGATGCTGTTACTAATTCAATTTCTACTTTTTAACTGTGCAATTTTGCTAGCAAAACTTCTTTGCGTTGCTAAGAGTTAGAAAATGTTTCTGTTTTTCTATTTAAAAAAAAAAAATTATAGTGAAAGTGGTATGTAGATTAGAAAGGAAACCACCTGCTTTGTAGTTTAGTGGGATTACCGCTAATCGATTTGATAGTTGACGATTGATTGCTGACTGCCGTGTTCGTGAACACGTTGTGTAGTGTTTACAACTTTAGAGTGCTGATGTTGCGTGTGGTCAACTTATTTGCCGAGAATAAATTTTGACGTTTTCGTAATTTTCATGTTCTTTGTGTTCAAGATTTTAAAGCGTCGTAGATTGTCGATGTGCTAAGTTGTATAATATAACCTCAGTGTTGATTAAGGAACCTAAATGGAGAACGTTTGACGTCGTTTCGTATTATCTATGGTTTATTTTTTTATTATTGTTTTATATCTATATTTATTCTCTTGATTCGCAGGAAAGCGACGGAGGTGTTAATACGTAGGGCAAACTGTTACCCCGTCCTGCTTTCTGAGTTGCCAAGATATTGCTGTCTGGTTAAATTTTTTATTTTGGTTTTTTAGTTTGATATGACTGAAGTTTACAACTGCGTGTCAAGAACGCCAAGCAGGGAGAAGTGTCGTTAAGTGTCTTTCCCAAAGATACAACAGAATGGCGCAAGTAGGTTTTGAACCAAGACCATGTCGATCACAATCACGGCGCTCTAACCTGCTCATAATCACTGCCGAAAATTATACCTCGAACTTCCTACTATTGACCCGAACTAACCTTTCTACGTAATACAAATAGACAAAAGAACTGCGTCATTTATATCGTTTTTGACGTAGCCTCATTTAGCTCAAAAGAAACTTTTTATTAATCTGTTTAGTATCATCACGACATACCTTGGGTTTCGAATTAAAAAAGACATTAAAAATTTTTTATTATTTACCTGTAACAACAAGGTCCAACCGCGATTCTTTCAACAGCTATTAATTTGAATTACGTAATAAATCGATTCGTCATTGTAAACACTAAACACGTGTCAAAAATTTTACGCTCCAGTCACAAAAACTTCTCCAGTTTACTCAGCCTTTTATAGCAACACTCCGCTGAAACAACCCTAATCTTTTTACATACCGGGCTAACCGCAAAAAGCTTGTTTAAAATAACAAGACATAAAGATAATCTTAAGTATTGCTTTAAAAAATTTAATAACAAATTCTAAATTTTAATCACCAATCAGTAAAAGGTACAAAGTGGCCAACTCCAATATATAACTATTTGATAAATAATGAGATTCTAGTAGGCCTACAAAGTAATCTGAGTTCTTCACTTCTGAAGTCGTTTATTTAAAAAATGCAAGGACTCTGTGTGAAACAGTATAAATACATAAGTAATAATTTAAAAAACTTATTTTTAGTTGATAATTGAAAAGTAGATATATCTTCCGATTGCATATATCAGCAAGTGACTCCAAAAATTATTTAAAAGAGGCTGTGGGGTCATACGTCTTAATGTCCATAATGCAGATATCTTCTTGAGCAATTTCATTCAGATATATATAATTAGAAAGACAAAAAACAGTTTATTAACCGCTGCTGTCTCATGCAGAGTTGTCTGCAGAGTCTTAACTCAATTTTCTACAGAATTTTCGCTCCTATTCTCTTATGTCGAGTTCTTCTCATGATCATTGGAAAATTCCACGTGGCTCGTTTGGTGTAGGCAGATTAATGATAACCTTATAATGAGTGAAAATGACGTGTGTTCACGTCGAAGAATGTGATTAGTTGAGATTAGGATAGTTTTGATGTCACCAGTCAACTAGGGCTTATTTTAAGGGTAGGGCTTATATTAAAATTATCCTCAAAATCACCCTGGGTCTTATTATTGAGTAGGTTTTATTATCAGGAAAATACGGTATTAGGAAGGAGCATCAAAAATTTTTAGATATTTTAGGTCCAGTTGCTCCTAGTCAACGAAACGCAGTTGGCTGGATGCCTAAAAGTATGGGTAGGTGATCCGTCGGAGTGGAACGCAGGCATCCAGTGACTATGTGCAAGGCCTCATTCAGGACACTGTTTATGAGGCGAGTATGAACGCTCAACATCAGGCTGGTGTGCAGTACTCAGCTCTTGAGTAGAACAAAGATAAGGAAGCTGTGTACAGTGCTTTGGCACCCACACACAATCCTGAGCCTACAAGTTGCCTCAGCAGTGTGACGCGCGAAAATAGTTTTACGTTGAGTGCCACTAGATGGTGACCAAACGGGAACGGTCTGTCAAGTTTTACCACAAAATAAGTAGGAGTTGGAGAAAATGGTTAAAGTCTATCGCTGGGGTAAGCATTTAGCTCACGTTTGGCCTCTCGGTTATTTAAATGAAAGGCTGCTATCATCGTCTTATTGTGACTGAGCTTCAATTTCCAAGTTTGGATATACGTCAAAAGTGTATCATGTCTTGATTTCCAATTTGCAGAGGAACAGTCCCTTTAAGGCCTTCCAATTTTCAGAGGAGTGCAAATTCATGTCTTGACTTTCAATTTCCAGAGAAATCCTCTCATAGGCCTTCCAATTTTCAGATAAGTGCTACAATGCTAACTTGTTTAAGTAGATAAACTTTCAAGAAATTATTGTGGGCAGGTTGTACATAGAAGTTGAAAAAGAGAGAAGCCAGGTATGATCTATTTATTTTTTATTTTATCTCTGTATTTATCCTCCTGACTTGCAGAAAAGCGACGGGGACGCTAATACATAGGGTAGGCAATTACCCCGACCTGCTTCCAGAGATACCAAGATATTGCTGTCCGCCGGTAATTTAATAGAGATATAAGTGTAATTTAGAACTACTTGCCAGGATCACCAAGCAGGGGAATGTGCCGTAAAGTGTCTTTCCCAAGGACACAGTGGAATGGCGCGAGTGGGTTTTGAACCTAGACCGTGTTGGTCACGAGCCCGGCGTATTAACCACTCGACCACACTTTTTGCATCAAAACCCAGCCTGCTCTCTAAAGAGCAATAAATCCATAATTGCTTCGACACGGGCGAAGATAAGCCTCTCAAGAATCTTTTAGGAGACAAAGAGCAGAGATATCGGTCAAAACTCTTTAAGTCCTCTTCGGGCTTTATCGGAGTTTAAAATTCGACTTCAAGAGCTTTTCTTCAGATCTTGGGAATTTTGGGATAGCGCAAGCACGAAGAAAAAATCACGTCATCAGGGCTTCAAAGCAGCTGCTTCATAGATATTTTTATCACTAATGTTTAATCAAATTTATGTTTAAATTTTAATTGTTTAATCAATTTTAGATTTATGTTTTGATTTTCATCATTTAGTCATGGCATCTAATACTAAAAAGAGCAAATTTTATATACATATAATTTTGTGGTCTGCAGAATATACTTAAATTTATAATTTGGCCATTAATGAAAAAAGGATGGACAACCTCGCATTAAAGGCTTAACTCTAGATTTCGGGTATCCAACCGGGAAGCGAAGCAAGTAAATACAGAAATAATCCTTACAAAAAAATTTTTTATTTCAAGTCAAAACCAAAAAATAAACAGTATAAAGGTCATTATTTGTAGAATTCCCCGCGGTGTTTTCTTTACTTGGCCCCCGAATATTTTTGATAACTTAAAATTGCTCATTGCTTTAAAAGATTAGACATCCCTGCTCAAAATATTTGATCACTTTCATAAAAGTAGACTTTTTCCCATATCGTTTTTACGTAAGAAATAAGGTTTTCAACAAAGACCAGTCTTTGCTTTAAAGCCATCGAAAAAGCCTCTAGGTAGCGCTTTTTAATCAGAGTTCTTGCACTTTTCTTAAAGATATTTTGTACTGTAGGTGTAAATAGCAGCAATTTTATCAACATTTAAAACTGACGCTAGCAGTGAAAGGCTACCAGCTTTTTTTGAAACGCATGGATAATTAAAATGAAGACCTTCTTTTGATGTTCTTTTTTAAAAATAAAACAAAGACCCACTTGCCGGCCCCAACTTTTTTGATCCGCGATGATAAAGGTTAAGAAACACTGTCCTAGCCTATTCTGACTTAAATCCTAACATAACGAGCAGTAACCAGAGCATTATCTTTGTGGTTGGTGGTACCCGAACCGTTCTTAAGAAATAAAGGGTGGGTCAACTACGCTGTGTCCCAACAATTGCAAAAAGTGTCGATTTAATTCTCAGTCGGACGAAATTTGATGCAGTATTACCAGTAATAATCTTACAAAAAGGGGGTCCGGTGCGAGAAAAATAGAGGGCTACTTTTTAGTGTTTCAAAACAAAGTAATATCAAAAAAAGACATCACTTTAAGGGCACCACCGTCATGGTACTACTACTAAGAAATAGAGCAATATCGTGCTCAAGGGGACACTTTTTACGTTTTTTTAGGGGGAGGCCTGGTACGGCCACAACATTTGCACCGCATAAAGCCATCACCGAGTATTACCAACAATACGCCATTGAGTGCTTTTGTTGTCCAGCATACTGTCGTAGTGTCGTACAGATCGGCATCACAAACTTTGGTAGAAGAAAAAAGGATTTCTCTCGTTATCCAATGCGAGACAATAAACGTAGACAATAAATGCAAAAACGTATTTCGGGGACGTTCGTGTTTTTCACACAAGGAAACCATTCATAAATTTATGACACAATTAATTGCATCTCGCTCAACGAAGCAGATAATAACCACTGCTGTTAGTTTAACTGAAATGATTAGAAAGTTTTTTTTTTAAATAAAAATAATGTTTTTACATTTTCAATATTACGAAAATGCTTGTTTAGAAGACACTTAACATAAGCATCAATTCATACAATATCAAATTTTGAACACGAAAAAAATTGCATGCTTTAAGTAACTATTTCATCCAGTCAAATCACTGGCATCGTATTGTTCTTGAGGATAAAGAAGCGCTGATACTTTATTTCCACCAAACCAGCGATTGTTGAGAGCAGACACAGCTTTTTCGCAATCCTCACTTTTTGCGAACTCGACGAAAATCTTTACAATAACGTCAGCATCATCTTCTTCACTCTGTTTAAAAAATGAATAAAAAATCATTATTTTATAAATATGGAAACGTTAAGCAGAAAACAGCATTTTCGGAAAATACAGTCAAACAGGGCTGCTAAGTCGGTGTCAGGAGTCGAGGTATATTTGTAGCGAGTCGGAGTTAGGAAGTCAAGAGGTTTTTAGTTTATTAAAACTTTTAGCTTATATGATTAGGCTACGCAGTTTTTTCGAAAAGTCAAAAACTAAATAACTATTTTTTCGACGAAAGATCGGATAGTTACTTATTAAGCCAAAGCCGGGCGTGTTTAGACCGATTTATAGCCTTGATTCGAAAGAAGCCAACAAGAATGCTTCGAGATCAAAACTGCAAACGTAGTAAATCGCGTAAAAGCTTCCAATCAATGCTTTTCAAACAGCCACGCAGCTTGGAACGGCGCCTACTTGTCGCTCTTGGTAGATGATGACGCGACTGACGCGACCGAACTTGCCGCATTCATCGGTAACCTCTCCTTCCAGTTCCTCATCAATGTCCTCCACATCCACCATATTGCGAAGCACCATGACTCTGCTCTGTTCAACAATTTAATCGGATTACTTCGTTTAGAGGTTTGCAACTAGTGCGTCACTTTAAAACTACGAGGGCGCCGCAACATAGTAGGAAGACATATTAGACCTGGCTTCAACAAACGGTTTTTTTTTAATTTTTGAGTTTAAACATCAAACAAGATCTTTTCTCTGGAAAAAGTGTCGTTCTTTTAAATCTCAGACTTCATTGCGTCGAAATTTATAACTTTATTTGCTATCACAAAAACGTAAACTTAAAGCACTTTTTTAAATTCTCGTTTAAAGTCATAACTATATTTTGCGAGATAAGTTAAAAACTTGAGCGAACCTTTAAAAAATTACAGCGCGATGCTTTCGGAAAGCAAAGACGTTGCTGTTTGTTGTAGATATTTATTCGCTGGTTATTTACATGGCAGAAAAAAAGACAATTCTTTGTTTAGTACAAAATGTATTCAATCGAAAGAGGGCTTTGCGACAAACTAAAACACAAAGCAACATTTTAAAAAAACAAAATTTTAGACAAGTTCATCAACCTCATGGTTGAGATTAGAACATCTCACCTCTGTTTTCCTCATCAGCTTCTGCATTACTAAATGGCGTTGAGAACTACCGGATATGTTCATGTTTCCTTCTTGCTGGCTCAATGTCTGCGGTACGGCAAGCAAATCCTTGCCGTTCTAAAAAATAGTTTTATTCCTAAGCAAAGATGTTATGAGATAAAGCAGATTTTTGGTTCGACAGTAAAAAAATTAAAACTTGCAAAGCGCTAAAACAGTTTGTGCTGCAATGGCTGGACATCGACGTGGCTGTGTCCAATACAAGCTAATTATTTTGTAACCAACAACTCGAATGGAAATTCATGTGTAAACTAACAATTCGCCATTAAAGATATCGCTTCTTTTCAAGCCCTGATGCAAAGGCTTGAAAACAGTGCCACAAATATACAAGGAAGGAGAAAAAAATTGTAAAATTTTTGTTAATCTATGAAAGTAAAAACACTTCAAACAGACCACGAGAAAAATTAATTGAAACAGTTACAAGTCAAACGATTACCGGCAGCGGGTTTGGACGATTATTGGACGCTTGCTGTGACATCAGCTGATGATATCCTGCAGCGCCACCTGCTGGGGTAACTCCTGCGATTCGACATTAAAATACAAAAAAAATGGTGGAACAAGCAAAATCAAATGTTGGCTTAAAATGTAGGATCGGTGTAGAAATGAACAGGAGAAAAATATCTTTTTGACGGATTGAATATTGATGAAAAGCTGTAAAGTTGGGTATCAAGGTCTAAGGTTCAATTAAAGGTTAAACTTTGGGATCAGGAAATAAGGTTGGATTTGCAACATAAACAACAAAACAAAAAGAAAAAGTTAAATAATGAATAAAACCATTTACTTTGTAAACTACTATCAAAATATTTCATATCATTCTATACTAAAATTTATCTTAAAAATAAACTAAACAAAATTTAGAAAGAAACGATATATGTAAATTTCTCTTTAAAAAACAAAATAAACATCATATTTTATCGAATAGAAAATTCTATATTATTATTTATCAATGTTAAGCAAATAAGCGACAAAACATGTTGCCAATGTTGCCAAATTATAAGATATCGGTTTAACTACATAAGCAGAAGTACACTTGATCCAGTCAGTGGAAACCTGAAGTGAATAAAACCACATTATTAAGAATAACAACATCATTAAAAAGGGAAAAGAGATTAAACTAAATATAAATTTTTTCAAAAGCTGTTTTAAATAAATTGTTTTTTTCATCACCATTATTTTTCGAGCTAAGGAAAAAGTTCAATATCTTAAAATAGCTTAAACCAGTTATTCCCAACTAAGAAGAAATTAAGCCGGTTTTCTAAGATTTAAAAGTTGAAATAAAAATGGATTGAATTGGCAAAAGAAAATGGGATGTAATGGTTTGTATAAGTATTAAAAAGTGGGTGATACTTAAACAGAAAATATTCGAATTCAAAGTCAAAGAAAAAAAAGAATTCAATTCTTTACCATAACTTTTGAAACAAAAAATAAAAGCAATTTGCTGAAGAAAGAAAAAGGTCTTTTTGACTTTAATCTGTAATGTAAATGCACTAACTTACAATTTGAAGAATCAAAGTAATAAGACCGATGTTTGATAAAGATTAAATTTATTTTAAAAGCGAAAAGATTACGCTAAAATTATAAATAAGCGAATCTTTTTATTACCAAAAAGAAACTTACTTGGCATCACCTTGCAGCCCAAGCACACGCCAGGGATGACAAAAATTCCTCAGCAAACATAGACACTTACCAGTAAACAAAAAATATGACCAAATACTGATCGGTAACTCATCATTGGTCACAAGCAATCATCAGCAAGAACAATTACTCACCAGTAACCACGCCAGGCTGATTTGCAGCCAGCACTGCAGGTTGCGTGAAGGCTTGAGGAACAATCAAACTAGGAGCAGTTACAACTCCAGCCACGACGCTTGGGTTGTTGGTTAAAGCTGCGATTACAAAAAAATTGCGAAATTGACAAAAGACATGCCAACATATGTCGACGTAGCAAGGAACAAGGTTGCAAAATAAAGCCACGATTTTTCAACGTCTTCAATAGCACAATCAAAATTTTTTTCAACTAACTCACCGGGAACCATGTTGGCGACGGCTTTCTTAGCCATTAACAGTGGATTGGCAGCTTCTTGAGCCATGATCTTCGAAGTGGCTGCAGCGGCAGCAACTGCCGCTGCAGCAGGAAGAGATGACGATGTGTTTGGAGTTGAATACTATAAACAAAAATACACAAAAGCGGTTGATTACAAGTAAATTTTCGGCTAGCACAACTTTAAAAAACATCAGTCTTACCATTTCCAACATCGTGTGAGGGGGAGTTATTGCTTTGCCTACACGTAAATATTGGCCTCCGAGATCAAACATATTCATGCTCGAGATAGCGTCAATACAAGACTGTGATTTTTCATACTCTGCAAAAAATTTAATTACATGTTTAAAGCTAATCTAACCGAGACGTTAAGCATCTGCACGCACAAAACCTAATCTTACCAATAAAAGCATATCCTCTGTGTTTCCGCGTTGTAATGCTTCGATCAAGTTGACAGGAAACAATTTTTCCAAAGGCTTCAAAAACTGAACGAATATCATTTTCATCCAAGTCAGGATGGATAGAAGCGATGTATATTCTGTTAAAAAAAGTCCGATTACGTTCTAGTGTGTAAATTGTAAGCAGTTGCAATTTAAACTACCTGTTATATTGTTTAGCTTCTTCTGCCAATCTATTTATGATTGGTTGAGCTTGTCCAATGTTGCTCGGCCTTCCAACTTTTATGGTTCGTCCTAATAAAATAATAACAAAAAAACCACTAACAAGTTTTCAATTAAACAGTGTTACATGAAATCAAAATGTATCTCGACAGTATAAAGCAGTTCCCGGCCAGTTAATCGTAATGGTGACATACAATAATGACAAAATAAACATTGCAGCATGATGTGCTTATCTGAGAGTTTTTCAAAAAATATCTACTCATTGCAATCATAAATTCTAACCATATTTTTTTTAAATGAGAAATCATATTTCGCTTTTGTAAAACAACTATAAAGTAATCCTGCTTTGGACATAGCTGTCTGCCAGAAAACTTGTTTGTTTAAATTATTCTTACTGGTTGTTTAATTGCTTCTTTATATATTAGTATCCTGTTCATTTCAACTTAAGACTGTTTGGCAAATGTTACAGCCAAGGTGAAAAATCGTAAGCAAGCCCATGGGACACGGCTTATCACATAACAGCCACAGCATCTTGTCAATCATACCATCAATAAAAGCTGCACATCATTCAACATGCTGCGACACCAATCTTTTTTTATCATTATCTTCACTTATCCTCCAGACATGCAAGAGCATGTATGAAGCATTCTATTTATGGCAACCATCAAGCAATTAACCAGACTTGCTTTTGAAAATGCCAAGATATTTCTGACAAACTGAATTTTTTAATTTTTATTTTAAGTCATGACTGAAATTTAGTACTGCTTACTAAAAAGCAATATTAGTCAAAACAACTTGCAACAATTCTAAATAAATAAATCTTAAAAGTTTTTTTTCAACAAATGCAAATATTTACCTGCTAGTTGGTTTGTTTGCATATGCTCAGTGGCTAAATGAGCAGCTTCAGGTAATTCATAATCAATGAAACAATATCCCTGTGTATGAAGTCAATATTAACTTAACAAAAATTAAATTTTGAAAGGCATCAAGTAAGACATTGCCAAAATGCATGCTTGATAATATTATTCCTCTTACAAACATATAGTAAAAAAATATTATCTCTTTGATTTCTTGAAATCGCATAGAACTTGACATATTTAAAATATATTGTATATCCTAAATTAGTGTTCTAAACCTTTTAATGATAACAGATTAGCAAAAGCAGTTTCAATCTAATCAAATGTAAGTGATATAAAAAAAAAAAGTACTAAAAAAACAGTTTTTAGTACTTTTTTAGTAAAAAAACAGCTAAACAGAAGTTCACTAGAACTACAATAACAATCTTGTTTATACTTTATCAACTGCATACAAACATTTTTTTTACAATTACAAAACTTTACACAAATTTTTTATACCTGCAAAAATTTTACAGTCGACAGGCCAGCATATTGAGAAACTTTGTTCTGAATAATAAATTTCAAACACTATAAAGTTTACACTACACCTACTTTGTGCTTTTGTGTTATTGTATCATAGGACATGTCAATGCTTTTTATTGGTCCAAAAGGAGTAAATGCTTCACGAACAGTTTCTTGTGAAACATCATAATAAATAGAGCCAACATAAACGCGACACATTATTGCAAGAGCTCTTTGTTTTTGAGCTGCACCCTGTATTAAAAAATGATAATGACATGAATCAAAAAGTTTTGAAACAAGATAAAATCATGTCAAATTTTGCAAAGCAAACAAGTAAATAATTGAAGCATTTATTTTTGTTTTCACAAAAAAACAACAAAAAAACCTATGTAGCCTAAGCCACTGATATTGAGATAAAAAATGATATTAACTTAATTATGATATGTAAAATTATTAGAAGACTTATAGTGACTTTAAACTTATCCAAAAAGAAAACTAATGGATACATTTACTAATTTTAATATGCTTCTTATTAACTATGTATTTATGGAATAATTGTAGTGAAAATTTTAAAAACAATTATTTCCTTTTATTAAAAAATTACAACTCTAAAACAAAGGGAGATTGAATGCCAACTATTAATCTGGCAAAATAGAGTTGAATACAAGAATTTAAAAGTGGATTAAGCTAACATTTTTATGATTATCATTGTTTTCACAACCAATCAATTCACAAAACAAACAATTCTTGTTTGTTTTTAGTGGTGTGTAGAATTATACTTAAAACTTGCAATGATCTATTGCACAGTCAATCAAGAAAAAGCTCTAAAAAAAGGAAATAGATCACAGATCTAGCTTACTAGATGATGCACAAACTATTAGCAAGGAAAACAGCAAAAACAAAAATTGAAAAAAAACTAACATCAAATAATTAACCAGAAAGCTAGTGAGCAAAATTGCAATGAAAAATGCAATGAAAATACAAAACACTTGCATGCAAGAAAATTAACAGATAATTAAATTAATTACCAAAAATAAGTTTGTCAAAGCATAAAGAAAACATAAAAATTAGTAACAAACCAAAATTAAAAAAAAAAGCATCAATTCAATATTTATAGAACTAAAGCCAATCAACAATTCATTTTTGTTATGTTAATGTTGTTTAATTAGTAATAAGTGCCATAGAGTTGTAATCGTTTAAAGCTGTAATGCAATTTACCATAAGAAAAAACAAAATTATGCAAATAGATTGGTAATTTTTGTTAAAGTTGTTCATTATAAAACACACTGTATTACTAATAAATATAAATTCTAAAAATACTACAATTGTATCAAAAATAAAAAGTATTTTGCAACAAAATCAGCCTTCCAAAAAATACCTGTAAAGTATTCATCTGCTGCTGTTGGTGCTGAATAGTTTGTTTCACAAGAATTTCTTTTATACTTTGTTCCATAGCATATTTTTTGGCCTAACATAAAAAAACTGTGTTAAATGTGCTTATTATGGTGAATTCTGAGGTTTTAAACTGACAAAATAAATTTTTGCGGTTTATTATGCTAAAACTAATGAAGGCCAGTTAGGTATGGTAATGCTTGTATGCCCCAACATACATTGGCTGTAAAAAGGTTAAAACTTTTTGCAAAACAACATTATGAGTGCAAACAAATACCTTTTAACCCTGATCTAGGGTTGGCATATGTCCGGGATTTTAGTGGTAAAATCTCTGTCAAGAAAAATTGTTCAAAAGAGCTTAAATGTCTAGGATTTTAGCATCAACTGAAAACAATGGGTAATTTTAGAGGAAATATGTTGATTTTGGGACGAAAATAAGAAAATCGGAGATTGATTCAAAGTTAAAGCCTTTTTTTTTAAAGAACACCATGATTTAGAGAATTACGGAAATCAGAGATTGATTTGAAGTGAAGACATTTGGTTGGTGCACCTATGTCTATCTGGGATTCCGCCTATTCAGATATGATAACCTTACCCTAATCCAATATGTAGCTATATATCAATTAGAATTTACATGCTTAATAAGTCGAACCATAATTTCACCTTTTCTAATGCAGCTTTTTGACTGGAGTTCAGTTCAGGTAAAGGAGTAAGCAAATGCTGTACAATTTGATCCATAATATCTTTTGATATTTAGGCTAAATAAAAAAGTAGAGGTGCAAAACTAAAAGCATTTAAATTTTGAAAACTCTAATGACACAAATTAATACCTAAAATAATACAAAAATCTTTAGCTTAAAAGCATGTATATAGGTATATATGTACAATTATTTTTTCAGTTATACAATCATATATTGTATTAAGGAATGCATAGTATTGAATAAATACAAATGTAACTGTGATCATAATAAGTGGATGTTCACTACAACTGAATAATCACATTAATACAATGCAAAAAGCAAATATGTACCATTAACTTTACAATAGCAAGGCTGCAAAATGATCAAGAACTGAAGACCCTTAATTCATAATCACTTCAAAGATATATTGGTCCCTTTACAGACTTCCTAAAACATGCTTGCAAACCATTTTAAATTGAACATTCAAAACCATACTTTTTTCAATTTAATTTTTTTGCCTTTTTTTATGTTTCATGTAATTTAACATGTTTTGCAACTGCTATATAATAAATTGGTCATTTATGTATTCATTCAGGGTCTTATTCAATGTTTATTGTTACTAACCTTGCAGACTTTGAAAATTTTCCAAAATTCACAAGGTAATCAACTAAACTTGACAAATAGTGAGAAAATCAAAAACTTCTATATATATAGAAATATTAGTGCTTTTGAATTGAGAATAGCTACCTCAGTGCTCAATGATCAGAATCATGGTAAAATATTTGGGTCACTTCAAAAAGTCACTGTGATTTTTTTTGGTAAAATTAACCTGGAATCTCCCTTTCAGCATCAGCATGGAATAAAAAAAGAAAACAAGAGAAAATGGATTTCTCAAGAAGCAATAGTAACCAAAGGAGGATCTGGGTTAGTTTCACAAACAAAAACCACTTACAGTGACTTTTTGAAGACACCCAAATATTTACAGGTATTGAGATTAAAGCAATACATATAAAATGTAAAAATTTAAAGTTGTAACAATCTATCTCACCCAAAAACAGCTTGTCAGGTGATTATCTTATTCAAATATAAATTTTATTATCTTTGATATATATAAATATAAACTGTATTTGAATAAGATAATCATCTGATGAGCCATTTTTGACAAAACACATTGTTGTGATTTCTGATTTTTACATTTTATGTGCAGTGTTTTAACATAAACAAATAGATAGAACAAATATTTTTATTGATATATGACCAGTTGGCCCCTACATTTAGCTGGTACTAAGCTATACAGGGTGAACAGAAAGTCCTTGGACCATTTTAGAAACAGTTTATTAATAGAAAAATAGCACAATTGCATTAAAGAGGTATCACAATGATAAATTACAATACTAAGTATAAATTCCATTTATTAATTTTCAATGTGGTGGCCCTTCACTTGGATAACTCTCTCAATTCTCTGCCTGAAGTTTTCAACCGAGGCAAGTAGCTCTTCCTGGGATATTTTAGCCCATTCACGTTGAAGTGATTGCTTCAAAGCATCAATACTTGGATGAGCAATGGAACAGACCTTTACCTCCAACAAAGACCACACAGAAAAGTCCAAGGGATTCAAATCAGGCGATGAGGGAGGCCACATTTCCATACTCCAGAATCTTGGAAAGTGATGTTGGCACCAGTCCTGAGTTTTTCTGGAGGTGTGGGATGGTACACCATCTTGTTGGAAGGTGAAAGGCTGATCTTTGAAGTGTTTCTTCATTTCTTCAAGGGCTGGAACCAAAATATCGTTGATGTAGCGATCTGAATTGATTTTAACCCCTTGTTCCATGAAAATCAGAGGAGACTTCCAAGTTTTGGAGATTGCGGCCCACACCATGAGGGAAGACGGCTTTTGTCAGCGGAAAACTGTTCTCACGGAATCTTCAATGTCTGTTGAAGACTTTGCATAAACTCTGTCGTTCTGATTGTTGATCTGTGCTTTAATCGTGAAGAGTTTTTCATCCGAAAAAATGATTTCTTATTCTGCCATGCCTGCCTTCAGTTCTCTGAGAAGAAGCTGTGCTCTTTCAAGTCTTTTGCAAGACTTTAGAGTGACAAATTTATGATATTTAAATATATCTGCAGAAAATGGTTAAATAGAGTTTGGCAAAATATTTAGCACATTCGAAATAATAAAAAGTGATATTAAATATATCTAATCGTAAAACTGAAAAAGGTCCAAGGACTTTCTGTTCACCCTGTAATGTGATCACAATTAACCTTTGGCAAGCAATTTTGAAAAAGTGGTTCTATTAACCAGGATTTTTTAAACTATTTGATATACGTTGCCCATTTTCCCATCATCTATCAGAGATTAAAAGTAACACAAACTAAAAAGATCAAACTACATCAAATTACCTAGTCATAAAAAATAAGGTAAAGTAGTGCTATATTATCCTAAACAATTTCTCAATAAAAATTAGGTTTTTAAATATCTGCCAAAAAAGCAATAATGGCTGCATGCTTACTAGTTGGAACTAACCTTTTAATCTAGGCTACTTTTTGAAAGTCTAAAAATTTTTTTATAATAAAAAATTGCTTTTTGTTTGGTTAAAAGCTTCTTTTTTGATACATTTTTATCTTGTTACAAATAAGGATAAGACATCAAATAAATAAGTTTTACGTTTTTTAGACACCTTAACAAATAAACTAAACAGGAATTTATAGCAAGATTTTATTGTTGGACCAAGATCAATTACACATAGATACCGGCAAACTAAAAACTTAAGTAAGTATTTTCTGATTTCTAATTCTTTTTTTGAAGTTTATACAAATAGTCGCAGTAACTTTACGAAGCATTAAATAAATATACACTTAAAAATGATAACATGCCATACATCTGGGCCACACTTTATCAATCAATAGGAGACCCAAAATAAACCCCTTTTTTGGATCTGTTGAACCAAACTTTCTACCAAATAATTACGGTAGTTTATAGCAACTTGCACTGATATTCATAATATTCAATGATGTATTCATTCTATCTCGAACTGCATTATGTACCAGTTATTCTATAGCAAACAGGTCAATAGTTATTTCTAGTAGCAAGGCATAATACAGTTGTTTGCTGCATTTCTGCCTGGTTGTCAGTTTATCACTTATTGAAGCCCTAAAAAGCGTGTTTCCGTCAAATTTTTAAGTGACAAAAAAAGGGCTTAATGCAAGAAAAGATAGTCCAATTTGCCACTTTTCGCTTAATCTGGAAATACAGATTGGTAGAATTCGGTAGATGCTAAAACATCAAAAACTGCCTGTCGCTGCAGGACACTGAGAGAAGTCATTTTTTTCTTTTTTGAGTCTTTCGCAAACGCGTAAGTGTACGTCATTACGAATACAAAAGATGCCTGCCGTTGGCGGGAAGAAAAGAAACTATGAAACGAAATATGATTTTCTGTTAACAGGTTGTTCAAGCTGCTTTGTAAGCAGCTTGAACAACCCGCGACAAAATGTTCCAACACCGATGGCAAGTTTTCAACCATTCGATTCCACATCTGAGTTATGGACTGATTATTTGGCAAGGTTCCGAACATTCGTCACTGCTAACTCTATTCCCGACAACAAGCAAGCACAAATTTTTCTTACCAACCAATCTAACTCCGTTTACAAAATGCTTAGCAACTTAGCGGCTCAGCAACAACCTGTCAAAAGCATACACGAGCTAACAATGAATGATATTCAGACGTTTATGGCAGAGCAGTTTGACCCAAAACGATTTGTTGTCAGAGAACGTTTCAAGTTTTGGTCTGACATGAAACGCAAACCTGGCGAAACTATTCCTGAACTGGCAAGCAGAATACGACAAGATGCAGCTACATGTGATTTTCAATCCATTAAAAATCCTTTAGATGAAGCCTTGCAAACTAAATTCATCTGTTCGGTCAACAACGAAGCAGTTTTGAAGACACTCTTCAAGCTCAAGGACGATGAACTGAAGTTTAGCAACGCCATCAGAGTGGCTCAAGAAGTGGAAGAAGCAGCCAAGGTAGCAAAGGAAACCGTACACGGTCAACCTTCTACGTCGGTGCAGAAAGTTTATCACGCAAAGTCCAAAACTTCCAAAACACAAGAAAAAAAAACCGCCTGCTTCAGGTGTGGAAATTCTGGACATTTCAGCAAAGCTTGTCCCCACATTAAAGCTATTTGCAGCTTCTGCAAGAAAACAGGTCATTTGCAATCTGTATGCATGTCTCGACTAAGAGATAACAGTAAGAAACAACGGGTGAAAATGGTGCACAAAGTTCGATGTTCTGTTTCACCCATCTATCAAACTATTAGACTTAATGACCGCAGAATTAAGTTTGAAATTGATAGCGGAGCCAGTGACACATTTTGCTGTGAAGCGACGTGGCAAACGCTGGGTAAACCCACTCTACAACCTGTAACAGTTCAATATCAAGTTGCTGAAGGTAGCCCGCTACCCGTCGTGGGACGATTCCAATCAATGGCAAGTATTGATGAAAAATCCCCTGACGTGACCTTTCCTGTAATTGTCACTAAGGTGCCCAATCTAAATTTACTAGGTCGTCTGGCGATGATGAAGTTGAAACTCACCAACTTAACTGATCACTAAGTTGTGCCGAATCTACTGCAACGATAGAGCATGTCACTACAAGTGGTCCAGAAAACTCTTTACATGCGGCATGTATTCAATTATATGGAGAGTTTCCTACTTTATTTGAATCAACATTGGGTTGTTTAAAAGATTTTTCATTGGACATGCGGTTTAAACCTGAAGCTAAACCTATTTTCAAAACGCCAAGACCTGTTCCGTTCTCAATCCTACAAGATTTAAACGAAGCATACGAAGCAGGAATTAAGAGAGGTGTATGGGAGCTTACAGATTTTAACTCGTACGGCACTCCCGTGGTTCCTATTCGAAAGTCTCCTTTGCCAGGTCAAGCAAAAGCAAGCATCCGAGTTTGTGGAGATTATTCGGTGACTGTGAACTCGCAACTGGAAGACCATCGTCAACCAATCCCTCTCCCAGAAGATCTTATGCGCAAGCTAGGACGTGGTTACTGCTTTAGTAAGATTGATCTAGCTAATGCATATAATCAAATCTGTCTTTCTCCTGACAGCCAGAAGAAGCTGGCTCTCAGCACTCACAAAGGAGTTTTACTTCAGAAAAGACTTCCTTTCGGAATTAA
The DNA here is from genome assembly GCA_963680785.1 of Diplosoma virens. NCBI lineage: Eukaryota > Metazoa > Chordata > Ascidiacea > Aplousobranchia > Didemnidae > Diplosoma > Diplosoma virens. Next base: position 11,867,651 of record OY796888.1, read on the forward strand.
ATCCGCACCAGGGTATTTCCAAGAAATCATGGAACAGTTAACGCAAAATTTGCGAGGAGTTGCCGTGTATTTCGATGATATTTTGGTAAGTGGTGACAACGCAAAAGATCATTTGATGAACCTGCGAGCTTTGTTCAAAAGACTAGAAGAAAAAGGTCTTCGCTGCAACCGTGAAAAATGTGTTTTCGCCCAAGTATCAATTGATTACCTGGGTCACACTTTATCAAGTCGAGGAATTGCAAAAGGGTCCAAAGTTGATGCCATACTAGAAATGCCTACACCCAAGAACATTTCTACGTTAAAATCTTTTTTAGCATCTGTGCAGTTTTATTCTAAATTCTTACCTCCATATTTTTGGAAATCACCGAGCCGTTGTACAAGCTTACACGCAAAGGACAACAGTGGAAGTGGGGTGAAGTAGAAGCGACATCTTTCAAAAAGATCAAACGGTTACTATGCACAGAGACTGTACTTGCTCACTATGACCCATCTCTTCCGTTGGGTTTATCTTGTGACGCCTCGGAATGCGGAATTGGAGCGGTATTATTTCATCGCTTTGCAGACGGAAGCGAGCGTCCAATTCTCAATATTTCTAAAATCTTATCGGCGACACAAAGACGCTACAGCCAAATACAGAAAGAAGCACTATCCTTAGTGTACGCTTTGAGGAAATTTCATCAGTTTCTGTACGGTCGAAAGTTCATTGTGGTTACCGATCACAAACCTTTAGTGACCTTGTTTGCCCCTGATAAAGGTACACCTGCAATGGCCGCGAATCGACTTGCACGATGGGCATTACTAGTCCATCAATACGACTACACGGTGGAATACCGTAGAAGCAAGGACCATGGCAATGCTGATGCTCTTAGTCGCTTGCCATTTTCAAATGACACAAGTTTTGATGGGGAGGAGATGGAAGATGATATCGATAGCGTTTGTTTGGTTTGAACCATCAGTCGTCAAATCAATCCTGACAATCCATTGCTTGTGGTCAGAGAGACTGCCAAGGATCCAATTCTTTCCCAAGTAATGCGATTTGTGAAGGAGGGATGGCCGCATGCATTTTCGGAAGAGCTTAAAGACTTCAAAAAGTTGGAAAATTCGTTGTCAACAGAGAATGGTTGCGTTTTTTACGGCTTACGGGTAATAATTCCTTCAACCCTACGTAATCATATTCTTAAATTATTACACCTTGGACATTTCGGCATGCAACGAATGAAACAACTTGCCAGGTCAACTGTCTATTGGCCTAGAATTGACTTTGACATTGAGGATTTATGTCGCAAATGCACTTCCTGTGGCCAATTTCAAAATAAGCCGGATAAACCTTCAATCCATCCGTGGATGATGCCAGAAAAACCATGGTCAAGACTCCACTTGGACCATGCGATCAACTTTCTGGGAAGAAACTGGTTAGTCCTTGTAGACGCTTATTCAAAATATCCTTGCATTCATCCAACAACCTCAACGTCTTCGAAAAGTACTACTGCTATACTTGAACAAGAATTTGCTCATTTCGGATATCCCCACACGTTGGTGACCGATAATGCCACAACATTCATGTCTCAAGAGTTTCAAGCTTGGTGCAAACAACGAGGCATTGTACATCTCACCGGAGCACCTTATCACCTAGCAACAAACGGTGCTGCAAAGCGTTTGATACAATCCTTCAAACAGGCATTGAGAAAATCCTCGTTACCTCCAAAGGAAGCTTTGCAAGAATTTCTAATGCTATATAGCAGGATTCCTTTTGCATCGGGACTGTCACCAAGCGAATTGTTGAATGGAAGAAGAATTCGCACCAAAATTGACACTTTGGTTCCATCTATTCCGCATCTCCTGCAGGAAAGACACTCAAGACAAGCGAGCAAGCATTCAAATGCTGAAGACTCAAAAGTGGTTTCGAAAGTCGAACATCAGACCCTTGTTACGCACTGTACTTCGGCCCTAGAAGAGATCGTGACCCACGATGGGTGTCTGCGATAGTTACGAAAGTCCATGGTACACGAAGCGTCAACGTACGAGTCATTCCTCGAGGACCAACTTGGAGAAGACATCTTGATCAACTTCGACCTCGATACGGTTCGGATCAAGATGATGATCCCTGTGAAATCCCAACGAGCGTTTTGTCTACAGAAACACTTCCAGCCGGGACTGACCACGCATCTAGTTCTTCTTCGATGAACCAACGCAACAATCCGAGATTACCAACCGGAGACGAGTAGCTACGGGCGACACAATCCACGACGATCAGCGAGAACAAAGAGACTTCCAAAAAAATATTGTTGCTAATATGTATATATATTTTTTGTCGTAGTTTATTTGGGGAGGTGTTGTGATATTGTGCAATCGATGACGTAGTGTTTTCTTAAACGCTTAATCTTAATCAGCGCCTTCTTCTCGATCAATTATTGGACACGCGTATCTCCAAGCATAATTGTTACAAGTTAAATTTGCGCATCTATTTCGGTTCATCAGTCAGTTCAAAGTCATCAAGCTACTAAAGCAAACGAACTAAAAGCATTCTATTTCAATACGGTTGTTTTTGGCTAAGTACTTTTTGTGAATTTTAATTATTGTTATTTAATAAACCTGTGTATTCGTGCAAAGATACAACAGGCCAATTGCACATCAATGTAGAGAATACCATTAGAACTGTACACTTCACGGTATATCGTTTCTGTACAAGCTGATAGCGAGGACAATGTTTGCTGGAAAGTCAGAAATAGCCCAGACCGTAATTACAATTTTTACGAATTGCATGCGAGAAAACTACTAAACTAAGATTTGAAAAGTTTATATTTCTGATTTATTTAGCACTTTCAAATTAAAACAAAGTTAATCTATTAGGGTGGAGTGAAAATAATTTTTTTTATGAAATTGAAAAAAGTGTAGTTCTAAAAACCTGCCAAACAGGTAAAATCTACAAAAAAAATTGGTTTTGGCGAGTTGCTACCTTTGGGGGGCTAGCAACCCCCCAAAATGTGTTTTGAGGGGTAAAATTTCCTAAAAATGTCGTAACTCAGTAACCGCTTATCGTAGAGGCATGATTTATGGCTCAAAATTTGCAGAATCATCATGTTGCTATATGTGCTAAGAGAAAGTTTTTGTCTATTTCCACTAGAAAAAAAGTTATGATAGAAAAACTGTTTAATAAGTTTGTTTGTTTGTACTTAACTAATAGTTATCTGAAAAGTTATTATTATTTTTTGCAGGTATATTGTTAAGTAATTGTGTAAATCAAAGCTTTGGCCAAACTGCAAGAGTTCAACTTCTGTAAAGAAGATTTTACATAATGGACACACTTTATCTACCCGTGATAGTTTTCCACCAGGAATATTGCCTACCAAGCGACATGTAATAGAACGCATTCTTCATTTGAAAAACTTTCGAACCTTCAATGCTGCAAATGACATTGCCAGAGAAATTTATGACAGATGGGTATGGTGCAACGTATATCCCATTTATCTGTACACCATTTCGAAAAAAGTTCAAAGTTTTGTGAATTGTTTCAATGCACTTGATCGCTGGTCAAAGAATAAACGAGGAGAAGCATTTTTACAAAAGGAAAAAGAGTTTATGTCAACTATTGATGAAATATTTGATGTTTTTTGTGCTGACGATAAGCAGCGCAGAATTTTGGAGAAACAACATGGTTTGAAAATGACAGATGATGATTATGCTTTTTATAAAGATCAAACTAGTAATCGAGTTGGAAAATGTGTGGATGCTGTGGTTCCTTCAACGTCAGCTGACATACAGTTTTTGAGGCGCTTTCGACCCTTACAACCTCATCCAGAACCACCAACATGTTCTTCCGTTACATCAGTTATATCAGTGCCTGAGTCAGCTTTGGATTATCTGTCAGATTCTAGTTCAACCAACACAGACCAAACGCAATCTTCTGCTGCTTCTGAATTTGTTTCTCAATCAATGCCATATGAAAATCAGAATCGAATGATTTGCTCAAACCTTGCAAGGATGAGTGAGCGTTTTCAGATATCCGACAGAGCTGCTGCTGCGATCGCTAATAGTGTGATGCAAGATTTGGGTCTAATTACTGATGATGACAAGACATACGTTATTGATCGTAGCAAGCTTCGAAGAGAGCGAGAACGATGCCGTGCTGAAATTAGGAAAAGGAGCAAGAAAATTTCAAGTTAGTGAATGCCATATACTTTGATGGGCGCAAAGATGCAACATAAATCACTATGTGTTACTTCCACAAATTTTAGTTTTCTAAATTTTGGAAAGTTTTTTGAAATTTTGTAGAATTTAGTAAATAGTTTTTGAAATTTTGTTACTTCCACAAATTTTAGTTTTCTAAATTTTGGAAAGTTTTTTGAAATTTTGTAGAATTTAGTAAATAGTTTTTGAAATTTTGTAGCAAATTTATTCGGTAACTTAGTACGTTATTTAATCGTCTACCTTTTTGGCGCTTGTAAAGAAGGCCTCGCTAATAACACAATCCCGGTGTCTACTAAACGATAAATTTCTTAATCTTCTTGCTGGATCTGACCTTCGAACCAGCGACAGCAAAAATATAGTCTAGCTAAATCACAGCTCAGACTACCACAATATCTTCTTTATTAAGAGATATGCTCCAATCCACTTAGGAGCCCGAATAGTATAAATCAAAGCAACAGGTTAAAGCTCAATAGCTTAATTCTTCACAATCACGTAGACAACCAAAGACTTGCGTTCAAAAACTCTGACTTCACACAGTTAACAATTTTCCAATTTTTAGTTACCACAACGAAACATCGAATTTAATAATACTGCTTTTCAGCGACCTTATTTATACCAGTCGGTAAGGTTACTCGAATGTTCTGAAATTATCTCAATGAAGCCAATCACATATAAGCATTATTGCGTCACATGCAAAAACAAGTCAAGCGGAAATCCAGAATGTTCTCAATAAAGCGAAATTATGCAGTGTTGCCATATTTTTATAACTAAATGTAAAATATTTAAATTACTTATAAAACTGTTATTTCTTCGGCTATTTGAGCCGGACCAAAGCGAAATCAAAGATATTTTTTATGAGATTAGGAACGGAACACAATGCAAGGGCCAAATGACAAGTTTTACAGGTCTGTGGAACTTGAAGATCACTATACAATGGTTGGGCAGCCTGGTGAATACTATCTTTCTCATTTTTCCACAGAGGATGGCAAAGGAAGAACCATAGCACAAAAGATCTTCAACACCATTGCCAACACCGAATTACATGACAAGCTTACAGTAGTTGGCACTGATGGAACTGCAGCAATGACAGGCAAGTTCAATGGTTGCATTCGTAAGTTGGAAGAACTATTGAACAAGCCACTACAATGGGTAATTTGCCTATTACATACCAATGAACTACCCTTGCGCCATGTCTTTATTATGCTTGATGGAACCACCAATAGTCCTGACACATTTGCAGGACCAATTGGGAAGTGTTTAACTGGAGATGTTTCAAGTTGGCCGGTTGCTGCTAATTTTAAGTCAATTTCAAACCCTCAGTTTGTACAGTTGCCCGAATCAGTTGTTAATGATCTGAGTACTGATCAACACTATGCTTACAAGATATGTTCAACAATAATCATGGGAGTTGTCGACAGCGACTTGCAATATTTAAAAGTAGGTCCCATTGTGCATTCACGCTGGCTAACTCTGGGCTGTCAAATCCTCAGATATTATGTTTCGGTGGATTAACCCTCCTCAAACTTGGAAACTCTGACGAAGTTTTGTCTTCAAGTTTACTTTCCAAGTTGGTTTGAAATTAAGTTAAATAGTCAACTAACTTGCCGATCTAAAAATTTTTTCAACTTGGTCCAACGAATTCTTCAGGTGCCTGACGAAGCTATTCGGAAAACTGCTCTGAAAGTTGTGCAACGAAATGCATTTTTCGCACACCAGGAAAATGTCTTGATCGCCATGTTGGGTGACAACGATGAGGAGATACGAATGCGAGGAGTGAACAAAGTGCTTTCGATTCGTGGAAACTTGCCATCAACGGTTTCATTTGATAATCATGACTTGGTTGACAGTCGCAGTGAAGAATATTCTTTGGAAGGAGCAAAATATTATGATACCGCCTCAACTGTACGGCTGTTTGAACCGCCCACATTAGATCTAACAGTGAACTCGTACTACAAGATGGTGAATTTAACATCTTGCCATCAGCAGCCTCCGGTAATTGAACATTTAACTGATTTAGATATTGAACAATGCCGGATAAGACCACTGCAGCTCGACCACCCATGTCACAACCAATGTGTAGAGCGCCATGTCAAAATGGTAACAGAGGCCGCAGCACAAGTTGAAGGATTTGAGCGAAGAGATGGGTTGATTCGCCAGAAGATTAAATCTCGAAAACTTTTGAAAAAATTTGACACTAAAGTGCAATTCTGATGTGCTTCATTTTGCGTAGGGTATTTGTTGTACTCTAACTTGCTTTCTTATTTTTCTCTCACTCCTTAGGCAAAACAACCCAATATCAGCATCAACAGTTCGAAAGTAATGAGATGTAACAGATTTTCTTTAAATTACTGAAATACTAAACATTTTATGGGCAGTAAAGCTAGCACGTTCTGTACCTTATGAGTAGGCCTATTTAGGTACTTTGTCTGGTGACCAAAGTTATCCCAAATCATTTTGTTAATATTGTGATTGTCATAATTAGTCCTTATATTGTGATTGTCATAATTAGTCCTTATCAGTTAGACATATATCATTTCAAATGTTAGATCAAAGCTATTTCCATACAGCGCAATTTTCGAGTATTGAGCATAAAAAACGGTTTATCGATTATAACTTTTTTTCTTTGTGGAAATAGACAAAAACTTCTCTAACACACAGATAAGCGATTACCGAGTTACGACATTTTTTGTCAATTTTACCCCCCAAAAACACATTTTGGGGGGTTGCCAGCCCCCCAAAGGTAGCAACTCGCCAAAACCAATTTTTTTTGAAGTTTTAGCCTATTTGGCAGGATTTAAAAACTACACTTTTTTCAAATTTTTTTTTCACTCCACCCTATTAATCTATAACTAAGTGTGGTTTTATAAAGCAAATTGCTAAAATTATGGCCGTCATTACAGCGGGTAGGCGTATTACAAAAATTATCCAGTCGCCATGGACGTTTAAACAAGACCATCAGCAGAAGTTTAAAATCAAGACCAGTTTTGAGATCTATCACTGCCAAGAAAACAACACAATAAGAGTAGAAAATTGAATTATGATAATCGCGTTCGCCATAAATCAGCGCTCCAAACGCGGCCCAAGTAGATCAATGAACGTGAATCGATAAATGTCGGCTTCAAAGTTGTTAAACTTATAGCCAGGGTAGTATGGGCATTTAATAAATTTTGCTTTCAAGTACCGATTTTTAAGATTTACTTCTTGTACGTTTGATTTGGAGCGTAAGTGTTAGACAAATTATTTGATCTCAGTATTTAAAACGTGCACTGTAAAAAAGTTGAAAGAGCTTCTTTTGATCATCAAACGGCGTTTTTGATACGGAATATTGCCAATTTTTTTTGATTTTGCTGCACGGTGCTTCAATTCATAAAAAAAACTAATCTTTTAAATAGCAGCAAACGCATAAAATAATGGCTTCCGTTGGCCAGTCACTGAAAACAAAAAAACTGATGGCAAGGATAAAAAAATAATTATAATCTTAAAAAAGTTTTTCGGAAATTTGCGGCATTAATATCGTTTTTTTTTTAAAACAAATGAAGTCAAAATTCTATGTTTTTTAAAATGTAGGCCTATTGGTTTATTATGCGTAGGCCTAGGCCCTTTAAAGATTTACTTGTGAATGCAATAGAAAAATAATTGCGGTTGGGTAAAATTTAGAGCTGCTTGTCAAGACTCGCCACAGAAGAAAGTGACATATTATCAAGGGCATTATTTTGTGGAGCTAGCTTACTGGTAATTGATTTTTGGTGCAAACTTATTGCTTCTCATTACGGTGAACGTAAAAACAATGATTGGAAAACAGGCATTAGGTAACAATAAAATTTTTACTTTTAAAATAAAAATAACAGTACTATTGATCGATTCAATAAAAATCATTTTTGTACTGCTTTATCTTATTTACGAAATTTAATCGTTGCATTATCTACTTTATAGGTACTACAAACATTTTACTACCATAAAAGTTTTATCATAAAATATGCAGTGTGCTTCTTTCTTTTTCTAACCCGCATTTATAATAGAATAAATGTTTCGTTAAGTGATTGCATGTATTTTTTGGTGCCACGGACACAAAAAAATAAGGAATTATTCTTTGTAACGTAAACAATTAAACATACTTCAAAATTTATTAACACTATTTAGAAATATCTATCGAATGTAAAAACCTTACATGCAGCACGTTTAAAGTGAAAAACAGTTATTTAGAGAAAAAAGGTAACGACGTCAATTTTACTACTTGGAGTTCATATTAACCAACAAAATGCTAAATGATATTTGATTCGTAGCCAACTCGAAAAAGTTGACTAATAAAAAAATGAGAGGACTGAAACAGGCAAAAAAGAAATAGGTTTTTATTTATGTTTGCATAAGATCAGTTTTCTATATACCGCATTAGAAATTTTGCAAGATTGTCGCGTAAATGTGAACACATACACAATTAAATCTTTCTCCAGTAGAACAGCATTTATTGATAAACACTTTGGTAAATACATTTTTTGTCATTTTATTCTTCACCGTTTTGTGGATAAGTTTAAAAACTATAAAAGGTAAAAAATTTTTTAAAAAAATGTAAAACAGCAAAATTAAATAAAAACAAAGCAGTAAAACTAAACTACATAATCCTGTGCAATAAAAGCAAACGAATAAATTCCAAGTTCTAAAAATTAAGAAAGACAAAAAGGAAAAAATGTACAGCGTATCAGCCAATGGCGGATCATGGTTGAATTTGTTGATGGTACCCAAATTTTCATATATATACTTTTGCGTTGTTTGTTAACATTTTCCTATGCTTAATTCTTATAAAACGTTTTACAAAACTTTCCAAAAACTGCCATATTTTTTTTAGCATTCATCCAAATTAATGTTTTCGTTACAGTGATAAAAAAATTGCAAAAACAAAGTACCGACTATTAATAACCTGTACCAAAGGTAATGACAAATTGCCACCTTAGTTCATCTCTATTTATTTTGTATAATTCAATAAAATAAATAATAGCCATTACTATAAATTGATGACCAACAAACATATACTGATAGCCAACATTATTAAATAAAAGCATGAAGCATGATATATTGATGTAATGATGGTATATGAAATTTAAAAAAACATATAGTAAAAACGAGCAATGGAGCTGCAGCTCACAGACATACCCGTCCGTCACTGGTTATAAGAAAAACAACACGAAAAGCAGAAAACACAAAAAATCTTCATCATAAAGTGTTTGAGTATGTCGTTTAGATTTTCAACAACAAAGCATTTTTTACGAGGATTGAAATGTTTCACTACGGTGAAATTGTAAAAATTGATCGCCTTGGCTGTCTTTCTTGAAACCTATTTAAACATAAAAAAATCAAATTGCAAGAAAACAACTAAAACTTGGGAGTCAGGTGCTTTTTGGCATTTATGCTTTTCGCTCCCGACAATTTGGCCTCAAAATCAAAATATATCCAAAAGAATAGTTAAAACTTAATAAACCCTAACCCTTCTGCCAAAGAGACAAAAAACACCAAAAAGCACCAGACTCCAAGATTTAAAAGTGGTGGTGGTGGTTTTACCCGACCCATTCCTGGGGATGGGGGCGCGGATCAATTCCGCGGAATCCCAATGTCGGTAGCTTTAAAAGTCTTTTAAATCTAAATCTCTTAGCAAGTCTTTGTTTATGGTGAAGTGAAGCTGAAAGGTTCATGGTGAAGATGTGATGTCGAGGATGCAAATCTTTTAAATCTAAATCTCTTAATAAAATTAAGTCTTTTAAATCTAAATCTCTGTGGGCAAAATGTAGATTTAAAAGTCGGTAGCGTGGTCGAGTGGTTAAAGCGACGTGCTTATGACCAACATTGTCTTAGTTCAAAACCTACTCGTGCCATTCTATTATGTTCTTGGAAAGACACTTTACGGCACTTTCCCCTGCTTGGTGGTCTTGGCAAGCAGTTCTAAATTACAGTCATACGAGGTGCATTCAATAAGTTTGCAGACTTTTTTGGTATGGACACTTTTATTAACCGTACACACAAAAAACTCTAGTCCCTTTCAAAGTATTCTCCTCCGACATCAATGCACTTGTTGTACCGTTCCAACAACTTCTGGAAAGCCCCCTGGAAGTCTTCTTGTGTGAGCGTGTTTAGGACCCTCGTCACAGCCTCTTTCATGTCCTCAATTGTGGAATAACGATTGCCTCTGAGGTTTTCCTTGAGCTTTGGGAATAGCCAAAAGTCGCAGGGAGCAAGGTCCGGGCTGTAGGGAGGATGGGGAACCGTCTTGATGCCCATCTGGGTCAAATAGTCTGTGACGAGGATGGATTTGTGGACTGGGGCATTGTCCTGATGGAAATGCCACTGACCTGATTCGAAGAGTTCTGGCCTCTTCCGACGGAATGTCTTCCTGAACTCCCTTAAAACTTCAATATAGTACTCCTTGTTGACTGTGGGAACCCAGTGAATGTAGATTATGCCCATGCTGTCGAAAAAAGGGATCATCATGAGTTTCTGGGTGGACTTGCTCTGTCTGGCCTTCTTGGGTCTGGGAGATCCAGCATGCTTCCACTGGGAACTCTGTCTCTTGGTCTCTGGGTCATAACAATAGACCCAGCTTTCATCGCAGGTTACCAGGGCATCAAGAACTTGGGGATCTGAATTAATGAGCTCGACCATCTCCTTGCTGTCATTGCAACGTCTTTCTCTCTGATCTTCCCGGAGCACTCTTGGGACGAACTTCGCGCAAATCTTCCGCATCTTCAGTTCCTCACGAATGATTTTGTGTACAGCTCCCACACTGACATTAAACTGTGCGCTTAGTGTCTCTATAGAAACACGACGGTCCCTATTCATGAAATCGTTTATTTGGCCAATCATCTCTGATGTTCTGACTTCCCTACTCCTCCCACATCTCTCATCATCCCTCAAGGACTCCCTGCCTTCCTTGAATCTCTTGTGCCACTGAAAAACTGATGATCGATTCATGCAAGATGGTCCATAAGCAGTCTGAAGCATACCATACGTTTCCGTGGCAGTTTTTCCAAGTTTAAAACAGAACTTGATCGCATATCGTTCTTCTTCTGTCCTCACGTCCAGATTGCATTTTTGAAATTCACCAGCTGTGACAATCAGGATTTAGTAAGGTGTACTCTAATTCCTACTGTAGCTATAAATTTGCACCTAAACAAGAAAAAATTGGTCAATCATCTCATAAGGAGTATAGTAACAACATACCGAAATATCTCGAGTTTACGGCAATTATAAATGCCTGTACAAAAAAAGTCTGGAAACTTATTGAATGCACCTCGTATCTCTATTACATTTCAAGCGGACAGGAATATCTTGGCAACTCCAATAGCAGGTCGGGGTAATTGCTTACTCTATCTATTAGCGCCTCCGTCGCTTTCCAGCGAGTTAGGAGAATTAATATAAAGATAAAATAAAAAAATAAAATAAATAAAAGCACCAGACCCTTAGAGATCGACCTACAAAAAAGAACAAAAATGATGGTTTAAAGAAACTCTATGTGGCAAAGAAAACCGTGTCCAATCTGTTAAAAGGGTGTTGGAGTCAATACCATTCAATGCAAAAAATTGAATGAAAATGCTCAGAAATTAAAAGGCGCTTGACAAAGGTGCAACGAGTGCAATATGTGCCAAACAGACCAGGTTGCTGCAGATTCATTAAAAAGTAAACATGGCTGAAGATGTCATTGAAAAATGGAAGATGCTTTGCTATCTTGAAAATGTTTTGTGGGCAAAAGGTGAAATTTTTGAAGCAGTGGCAGCAAGAATAAGAGCTGGGTGTAAGAGATTTAAGAATGTTACATGTGTATTATACAAGAAAGATTTGTTGGTAAAGTTAAGACTTGTATATAAAATATATATATCAAAAGTGCAATGAGCTACAGAGCAGAATGCCAGCCAACAAAGGTAAAAAATATAAGAAGAATGGAGTTCACCCAAATAAGAATGCTTCAAATAATAAGTGGCATGACACTGAAGGATAAAGCAAAAAGCGAGCTAATACTAAAGATGATTTGTGTTGAACCATTGAAAGGGATTTTTGAGAAAGCAAACAGTGAAGTGGTTTTGGGCACATATAGAGAGCAAAAAAAAGCTCCAGTAATGGCTATAAAAATTATTAGGAAAGGTAAGAAAAAAAGGAAGACTTCAGGTACTATGGATGGAGATACTGTATTGAGAAAGACATAAGAGGGTTATGACAAAAATTGGCAGAAACACAAGAGTGGAGGTGCGGTTGCAAGAACGGCTCAACGCAGCTAGCCTGATAGCACGTTGTTTCTTGCTTCAGGACAAAAATGGGTGATGAAATATAAATTAACATAATTGTACAATTTTTATAAGTGGAATAAACAAATAGAAAGTGTGACAAGAAACCAGACTGTATCAACCATGCTGTTGGGACAATGCCAATCAGCAAGCCACTTGCTCACCGTGAAACAAATCTTAGCTCTATTGTGTTGCAATTTCTCTAACGTAAGTCATCCGCTTTTGTGTTTCAGGCTTTTATGTAACATAGTGTTGGTAGCCTTTGTCATACTTTTCTTACTTTAAGTCGCGTTTGTTTGTACTCCGTGCTGTCAGCTGTTACAAAACTGTTAGTAGCTCAAGAATGGAACAACGAATCAACTTAAAGGTTTTGGTGAAGCTGAGAGGTTTATGGTGAAGATGTGATGTCGAGGATGCAAATCTTTGAATGACACAAACATTTTGAGAAAATTTAGGAAGAGAGGTGATTTTTAAAATCCACTTAAAAATTATAGCAAGCAAAATTAAACATATTTTTATTTACAAAATAAATGAAATGTTTAATTTTGCTTGCTATAATTTTTAAGTGGATTTTGAGAAAAGCTGCAAGGAAATGGAGGATGATGAAAACATCACTAGAGTGAAGCTGCTGGTGTGAAGTGACCACAGGTTGACAGTACAAATGATATCAGATGAACTGAGCCTAAACAGAGAATCAGTGCAGATAATCTTGCTGCATGATCTGGGGATGTGAAAGGTGCATGCCAAATGGTGCCCACGATTTTTTCAGAAGACCAGAAGCAAAACCAAGTAAAATTTTGTAAAGACATGCTGGAGAAAATTAAAGACGATCCAGATATTCTTAGGCAGATCATCGCAGGAGATGAAACTTGGGTTTTCCAATAAAATCCTAAAACAAAGAGGCAAAGCATGCAGTGGAAGACTGCTGAATCACCCAGATCCAAGAAGGCGTGCATGTCAAAATAAAACATCAAGGTTATGCTGATCACTTTTTTCAATCAGAAGGGTAGAAGGTTTCAGAATGCAAAAAGGTTTCAAACCGAGACCATGTTGATCATAAGCATGGTGCTTTAACCACTTGACCATGCTGCCGACTATATTGCTAATTCATCCAAAAAAAAATTGAACATTTACTTAGATTTTTGAAGTTTGTTGACATCTAAAATATCTTCTGCTTTCTTTCCTTTTCTTCTAGCCGTCTTTATATGAATTGGTAAATATAGCATCAGATCAAGAGTAGATTGCCTTTGCCTGTGCAATTAAAGAGTTTCCATCTAATTCTGTCTTCCCTGCCCAGCTATTTTAGATGACCACAAAGGAACTCTTGGTTCATTCCTGTAAAATAAATTTGCACCAGATTTTTGAAACTTTCAAATCCTTATAATTATCAACTTAAATTTAGAAATTGCTGCTCCTTAGAGCTACTATGCCCATATGTAACAAACAACCACCAAAATAAACTTTCACTAAGAAAATGCATATAAAAAAAAATCAAACTAATTGCATATACATACCTTTTCTTCAGAAAACACAAACTTCAACTACTGTTAAAGGTTTTTATCTTTTAAAAGGTATCTTTTTTCTGCAATGTAATGTAGCCAACAAATGAAATCTTTGGAACAGCTATATATATAGAATACCATAACTTGTCCAGCACACTTTTGTTTTCTGCAAATTAAAAAAAAATTATCATAGATATTAGATTTCAAATTTTCTAAGGGAAAAACAAAAACATTTCTTCAGCCTGTTTTATCCTGATCATGAAAGCATCAGGAGTCTGTGTTACAAGAAATAAAAATATATTAAAAATAACAATCACACTGCATGTTATATAATTAATACACATTTAAATGTAAATAAACTGTATGTGTATACATGACCGTAATAATTATACTTATAAATTCATACTTATAATGGTTTGTTTTTTCACAAGATTTCTGAACCTGCTAGCATTTCAATTAAAGTTTTGAAAAGTTTGTAACTTTATAAAATCTTTTTAAGCTATAAGATTTTTTGGCACATTTTAATTCTCCTTATCTGTATACTGAAAAAAACATAAATTATACAAAGCTGTTACCTTTAAAATCAGTAAACTTTAACTTCCCAACAATAATAAAGCAATTATATTTTCATCATTTTTCTTGAATGAAAATAATAAGTATTCAAGCAAGTGGATCGGAAGAAACCATTAATCTTTACAGAGTGATGTCTGTGGTATCATGACACTTTTCTCTGCTTGGCAGTCTTAAGAAGTAGCTCTAAAATTCAGTAATACTAAGTTACTATCAATATGTCAAAACCTAACAAAATAAAAATTCCATGTCAAAACCATATTTTGGATAAGTACTTGATAGTTGCTTTGATTTTAATGTCTTGTGAAGAAGTCCTGCAAGTCACTTGAATGAAGGGTGGATATGACAGTATGATGACAATGTTCACAAAACAACTGCTTTTTGTTTGCTTTTGAACCTACTTAGAAAAACAAAATTTTGGGTGTTTTGAACTATATTTGCATAAGCTCTAAATTTTTTAAAATTCTATATTCGCTTTGCAATCGAAAGACCTACATTTTCGACTGCAATAAAAAATCTTTCTTTTAATAAAATATATAACACTTTAATGCAGCATTAGTTAAAAGAACCAATTCTTAACAGAAAATTATATTTTGTTTCATAGTTTCTTTTCTTATATGTAAAACTATGTAAAACTAACGGCGCTAATGATTTGTTGTAAGTAAATAAAATTATGTATTAGCGTAAAAATAGGCTAATAAGCTAAGTTTAATTGAATGATTGATAATAAGTTTTTTTACTCCAACCGATTGTTATGTAACAAAATGTCACCATTTTTTAACGATCGACTCTATTCAAACACAATTCATAAAACATTGTAGGTCTATTAATGATTTTTTAATCATGGTGCTTGCAAAGAAACTTGTAAAATAAATTAACCTAAACTGCTATTTTCACACTAAGGATGCTAATATTATAAAATTGTAGGTTATAGCCAACAACTTGTACAGAAACGAACTAAAGCAACATGGTTATAATTGCTTTGAAAAAGGAAAAAATTAAGCTAAATTTCTAACGAAATAACGCGAGTAGACTTTGAAACGAGTCAATCATGTTCACCATTAATGCCGTCATCAATACCTCCGCTTTTTAACTAATCGGCCACGGGGTCGACATTTTTATAACAAATGCGAACTTAAAGTAGGTTGGCCATACGTCCCGTTTTAGCCGGGACAGTCCCGTTTTTTAGGCCTTGTCCCGGCGTCCCGCCCGATTAACTAATATGTCCCGTTTTTTTGTTGTCTCATTATGTTTTATTGTCCCGTTATGTATTTCCAATTTTAAGTGAAGACCTTTTTTTTAGAGAACACTACAATTTTGGGACGAAAATTTGGAAATCTGAGACCAATTCCAAGTAAAGACTTTTTTTTATTTTTCGGAGAACACCATGATTTTGAGACGAAAATAGGAAAATCCGAGAATCTTAGCAATTTTATTTTGTTTCCCAAAAAAATTTTTTAGCTGGACCGCCTATGTCTGTCCGGAATTCCGCTTAGTCAGATATCGCAACCCTACTTTTAACGAACGTCCCGATTTATCACTTTAAAAATATGGGCGCCCTAACTTAAAGACACATTTTCGTTTTACTTACATGAGAATAATACTTTATTTTTACTAAATTTTATATTGGTTGATATTTTTACAATATAGACAGAAAAATTGTAAAATGGGTAATGCTAAATTTTTTTAGGAGAGTTTCGAGATTGGTGGAATACTGTAAAACAGTGGTCCCCAAAGTATTGTCCGCGGAGCTTTTTTAAAAAATATATGCACTCACTTTGAGCCACAGTTGAATAGAATTATGTCGGGAATTTTGGGAGAAAAATAGTGAAATCAGAGATCGAATCGAAGTGAAGAAGTGAAGACCTTTGTTTCTTTTTTACTCTCTAGCTTTGGCCCGAGGAGTCCAAAAAAATCTCTACACGGCTCCCTGCTCAAAAAGTTTGGGGACCACTGCTGTAAAACATGTAAAATTAAGATTGATGATTCCAAAATTATGAAGAAAAAGACAAAAAGATTAATGTCAAGGGGTCAACCTGTTCTTTTACTAGACTAAATCTATTCACCAGTAAAAAATTTCAAGAACAATCTAGTTTTTGGGCACTGATTATGTTTTTTAACGCATAAAATTAACGCATTTGTGTTTCAATTGTCGTGAGCCAGGTAAAAGAGTGGTAAGTTGTAAACTTAAGTCACTAAGGTATTTGCACCTTTGCAGTAGCATACCGAGGATTTTTTAAAGGGGGGCATACGACTAAAATCAAATATGCTTAGTTCAAAAATGTACCGGTATTCAAGTGGTACTAAAAAATTTTTTTTATTTTTTTATTTTAATCTCTATATTTATCCTCCTGACTCGCAGGAAAGCGACGGAGGCGCTATACATAGGGTAAGCAATTACCCCGACCTGCTTCCGGAGATGCCAAGATATTGCTGTCCGCTAGTAAGTTAGTAGAGATATTACTGCAATTTAGTACTGCTTGTCAAGACCACCAAGCAGGGGAAAGTGCCGTAAAGTGTCTTTCCCAAGGACACAACAGAATGGCGTAAGTGGGTTTTGAACCTAGACCATGCTGATCATCAGTCCGGTGCTTTAACCACTCGACCACGCTGCCGACTATTTAATTTAATTTAATAAAAAGGTATTCTTTTTAAATCAAACACGGATTTCATGATTTTCGTCTTCAAGGACTTTTTCCTCTGGGAAAGCAAAAAAGGGTCTGCACATCGAATCTGTCTTTTTTTTCTGGCAGAAAGATCTCCAAATGGGGGCCAAAAACCTCTAAAAGGAAAGGGCATAACACCAAAATTACTGTCTAAAAAGGTATACCTACGTATTAGTGATTTTCAAAAGGGGGAGGGCCACAGCACTATGCCCCCCCGAAATACGCTAGTGTAACTTTTTATCACGTTCTCTATTTCAACATGGCCTCCCATGTCTGAAAATTTTTTACCACGCCTAATAACCTGAGTCTACAAACCACGTGCTTTTTCCAACTTTTCACACTTTAAAGACTAACTCGATCTGAACAAAGATTTAAAGAATTGAGGCATTGCAACAGCTTAGATTCTTTTGTGACAGAAAAGTTTGGCTTATTCACAAGGCTAATGATGCATTGTGTAACTGGTTGTTAAGCCAGTATATTTAATAACACATAGCTACTTACACTGACAGAGTTATCTTTAACCGTCATACACACCGGTACAGTGATGGCCTTACAAAAAACGGGGACACTTTTTAGTGTTCCGAAACAAAGTAATCTCTCAAAAAAAAGGTCGTCATTTTAGGGATGCCACGCACCGTCATGCTGGTGCTACTCAAAAGAAATAGAACAATATCTTGCTCAGGGGGGCCACTTTTTGACGTTTTTTAGCCGGCAATACGCACTAGCGCCAAGCATCAGCGTCGGCATATTTGCTGAGGAGAGTCGGAGGTAGATTGCTTATAAAAACATTGAAAATATTAAAGGCAAAAATCCATCTCATAGAGTTTTGATTTGCGTAAGTTTAGAAAGTAACCCATATTGATAAATTGCTCAAAAACTAGTTATATTACTTTTAAATAAACAGCCAAACTATAGAAAGAGTAAAATCTATTAAGTATTTAGAAATTTTTATTGATAGTAAATTAAGCTGATCAGAACATGTGGATTTTTTGAATCTTCAGATCACCAGGTGCTCGGGATTGTTTTTAGACTGCAAAGAAACGTTTCCAAAAAAATTCTCTGCTTGCTTAATCACAATATTGCCTATTTTCCTATCAATATGGTATCTTAATATGGGGCACAGCTTCTAATTCGTTAATGTTACAGAAAGTTGAAATCGACTAAATCGTATTTTAAGGATCGTAACTAATAATTCGATGGATTGGAAGGAATAAAATTGGGTGAGCCGTGTCAACTTTTCAAATCAAATGAGAGAAACAAAAAATTGTACACTAAAGTTAACTATTTTTTATTAGGGCGCAAGCTTTCGTGAGCTACTGCTGACTTCGTCAGGTGCAGTGGATCCAAGATAAGAAGATAAGCACAATCCAAGATAAGAAGCAAGAGGAAAACTTTAGTGCACAATTTTTTGTTTCTCTCATTTGATAATTCGATATATAGTTGACATGGGCAAACTACGGCCTGCGGGCCAAATCCGGCTTATTGGGTTAATTTATTTGGCCCGCCTAATGATGGAAAAAACGCGTGCTTTGAACCAATTATTACTGGAGTTTTGTTAAGTAGGATCTATGGTTTATTCTTTTGTCACCACTCACAACTAAGCATTGTTAATTTGATTTATTGCAACGTCACAGTAAAAAAATTGTTAGATATTTATTTGTGACATTTATAATATATTCGATCTGTATTAACTGAGCAAGCTACAGAGCTAGCCTAACAAGATTGTTGATTTTTTAATTGGATTTTTGTTTAGCAAGATTGCTGATGTTAAAGTTAACTTAACGAAATAAGTCTTTCTTATAAAATTTTAAAACTTGCGACTGTCAAACTTAAATAATTAAATTAAGATTTTAATTTCAGTATGGGATGTTGTTCCGTTCCTAAAAATTGCCCACACTATGTAGATTCACAATCTCATAAAAAATCTCTTTGATTTCGCTTTGGTCCGGCTCAAATAGCTGAAGAAATAACGGTTCTATGAGCAATTTAAATAATTTATATTTATTTACAAGAAAATATGGCAACACTGCATAATTTCGCTTTATTGAGAACATTCTGGATTTCCGCTTAACTTGTTTTTGCATGTGACGCAATAATGCTTATATGTGATTGGCTTCATTGAGATAATTTCAGAACATTCGAGTAACCTTACCGACTGGTATAAATAAGGTCGCTGAAAAGCAGTATTATTAAATTCGATGTTTCGTTGTGGTAACTAAAAATTGGAAAATTGTTAACTGTGTGAAGTCATAGTTTTTGAACGCAAGTCTTTGGTTGTCTACGTGATTGTGAAGAATTAAGCTATTGAGCTTTAACCTGTTGCTTTGATTTATACTATTCGGGCTCCTAAAGTGGATTAGAGCATATTTCTTAATAAAGAAGATATTGTGGTAGTCTGAGCTGTGATTTAGCTAGACTATATTTTTGCTGTCGCTGGTTCGAAGGTCAGATCCAGCAAGAAGATTAAGAAATTTATCGTTTAGTAGACACCGGGATTGTGTTATTAGCGAGGCCTTCTTTACAAGCGCCAAAAAGGTAGACGATTAAATAACGTACTAAGTTACCGAATAAATTTGCTACAAAATTTCAAAAAACTTTCCAAAATTTAGAAAACTAAAATTTGTGGAAGTAACAAAATTTTCAAAAACTATTTACTAAATTCTACAGGTGTTAATGTGGTTTATTGTTGCTAGCTATTAATAGCTAATTTATTACTAAATAATTTTATCAAAATTAGTGTATCAAAGAAGCGAAAAATCGATGGCAAGCGCAGAACGTTGAAAAAGGAGTGGACAGCGAAATATTTTTTTTACACTAGTCGGATCAACCGCTGTATGTCTTACAGTATATGCCAAAATAAGAAACTACTGCACAGAGATTAACAACAAATTTTGGGATTGAACAACATACTCATTTTCAGCAATGCCACTCATCTGTCAATCACCAAGGCAAGCTATTTACTTGGTTTCAAACTAGCTAAAGCAAGCAAGCCGTTTTCCTATGGAGAGTTTATAAAGCAGTTCATGGTAGAGACAGCAGGTCTCTTGTGTCCATATACAAAAAGTAAATATGAACAAATTAGTTTATCACGCAGAACAGTAACTCGCCGAGTAGAACAAATTGACGAGCATTTACCTAGCGAGTTAAAAAGAAAAGTAAATTTATTTGTTTTTTTATTCGCTAACGCTGGATGAAAGTAATGACTTGAAAACACCGCCCAGCTTTTGGTTTTTGTCAGAGAAATTAATGACAAGTTTGAGATAGTAGAAGAACTTTTGGCGATGGAATCGCTGAAGGGGACAACACGAGAAGAGGACCTTTTTATCAAAGTATCTGGTGTGATTGAAAAGTTTAAAATATTTTGGAGCAAGCTTGCAAATGTCACCACAGATGGATCGCCAAACCTGATGGGAAAAAACATTGGGCTGCTAAAAAGACTTCAAGATAAGAAGCAAGAGGAAAACCCGGGCATGCATATAGCTTTTTTGCACTGCATCATCCATCAGGAAGCCCTGTGTAAGTCTGTATTGCAGGTTAATCATGAAATAAAAATAATGGTAAAACTGATCAACCATATTAAACGGAGAGAACTACACCATCGACAGTTCATAAAGTTTCTTCAGGAAATCAATTCTGATCATCAGGACTTTTTTTTACCATTCTCATGTGCGCTGGTTAAATTTGGGAAAGGTATAACGCGTCTGGGAGCTATCAGCTCATTTTTGAAGGTAATTGAGAAAACTGACGACTTTCCTGAGCTAGAAGAAAGAGATTGGCTTTGTAATTTTGCTTTTGCAACAGACATATTAACACACATGAATGAGCTGAATTCAAATTTTCAGGAGAAAGATCTCTTCGCTCACGAAATGTGCTCAAATGTTAAAGATTTTAAGTCTAAATTGACTCTATTTTTAGAACAAATGTTAAACAATTTATTTGTGCATTTTCCCACTCTTGTGACGATAAAAGAAGCCCCTAAACATGCAAATAAATATTGCAAATTACTGAATGATTTTGCATCAAGAATTCTGCCGTAGATTGCTTGACTTCGAAAAACTCCAAAAATTATTTTAAATTGTCTCAGCTCCCCTGTCTCAAGTTGCTTTGACAGCATCACAAGAGTTACAGCTGGAATTGATCGATCTTCAGAGCGGCTACCTTTTGAAAGAGAAATTCGAAGCTCTGAAGCTAAATGAATTTTACTCTTCAGAGCTAAATGAATTCTACGCTTCAGAGCTGATAATTCAGATGATGATAGGTTTCCGAAAATACGAAAGATGGCGCAGAAACTGTTGGTCTTGTTTGGCTCCACATACATTTGTAAACATACGTTAAGCCTAATGAATTTCAACTAATTGAGCCACAGATCTCAATTGACTGATGCACATTTAAAATCTGTTCTTACAATCATCAAAACAAAACTAACCTCAAATTTTGATACTTCGGCAAAAAATAACAGCTAAGTTTAAAGACTACAATTAAATGTAAATTTGGTGCAAGTTTTGTTTGTCGGTTTATTTTAACAGGTCTATTATTGTAAATAATTTTGCTAATAAACTGCATCTTAATACCTTATTCGTTTCATACACTCACTTATCAAAATTTAAAAATTTCTTGGTCCATTTGGTCCAAAAATTATGCCCATCCCTAATATTTAGGCTACACCTGTTAGAATATTATACAAAATCATTGAACACCTAAAAAGTATCCAATATTTACAACTTATAATAGAAAAAATTTATGTATCAACTGCCAAATTACTGTATGAACACCTCGTTTTTTTTTATAATTTAAAAAAAAATAAATGAAATTAATTTTTATAAAACAAGATTTTTTGAAAAATCAATCTATTTTTTACCCTGTGCTACAAAATTGTTTGGCCAACTTTTATTTTTTTATAGAGGTATAAAGCTTTGGAAAAGTATTCATCACAGCATTAAAAGCAAGCATAATATTTTCTTTAAAAATCATTTAAAGATTATTTTTTATCTAAATATTAATATGGTTTTATTTTGATTTCTTTTGCTTCAACATTATTCTCATCTATTTTTTTTAATGTTTATAAAAGTTTTTTATACATTTTTATATTCTTTTTGTTAACTATTGAGTAAGGGAGCACCTGACTCGATACCGCTGTTCCTTAATGCTCCCTTATACCGTTAAGGCACGTTTCGACTACAAGCGTGGAATGGAGCATTCTCTGTTTCTTTTATTGATCATTCCGTGCTTAAAATCAAGCTAGAGTTAAGTGAAACAAAAAAAAAATCAACAAAACAAACAAAGAATATTATATTTTCACGATCGTAGCGGAAACGAAACCTCATACGCTAATTTTGTTGATTACACAGTGCAGCAAATTTTTGTTTTCAAAAATAATCAAGAACAACTTGATGTTGACATTGTCAATTCGAGGGCGCTGAATCCGAATCTGAGCTTACTTTTTTACGTACACGTTAGGATTTTCTAAAAAAAGCATTTTAAAATTTTGAAATATGTGTTTTATTGAAAATTTTAGAGAGAATGCTTAGCATTATTGATATCTCTAGTACAAGAATCAGAATACACAACCTCGTTACATAATGTTACAACATACCTTATTATACAATACAATCACAAATCGCTTGGCAAAAATAATGACAAGATAATGAAAGATTTACGTTATCAAATATACAAAAATGAATAGAAGTTGACACATTAAAATAACACAAAAATGTTCTGCAATCATCGTCTTCGTCGTTTATGCAGCAATTCAAAGTATCCCTTTTTATAGAACAACAGCAATCTGCAAGCATCCTCACAGAACAATTCTCTTTAAATCTTTATTCAATGATAGCATTATCTTGATGGAATCTTTTGCCGTGTTTATCTGAAACATCACCCAAATTTTGGTAAAAAAAATTTAAATGCAATTCCAAAGAATGCACGTTCAGCGACATTTTACAACCTAATACATCATAACTATGTAATAAATTGGCAACAACATCTTCAAAATTTTTAGCTTTGTGTAAACCTAAAAACTTGAGGCAAATTTGTTTAAAAACACTTTCATACTTCCGGTTCATTAGTGTTCAACATTTTATCAAACTCTTTGTTGAGCATCAGTTTTCGCATTTCTGGACCAATAAAAACATCTTCCTTTATCCTTGCGATTGACAATTAAGTGAGGGAAACAAGTTCGCAAGAAATAGAAATTTCAAAGTCTTTATTCAAAGCTTTGACAAATTGCTTGAACAACCTAACTTAAATATAGAGAGGAGATAGAATAATTTTGATCGCAGGAACCAAAAGCACATTGATGACATAATGCTGACCAGCTTTAGTTTCTAGTTTCATAGGCCACTGCTCCTTTTTGTAGTGTTTGCTACGAGCTCTGGAATCCCACAAGCACAAAAAATAACAATATTTCGTGTAGCCCAAATTGAAGACCTCTCAGTAAAGCTATGATCTTTAAATCAGAGCACATAAGCCATCTGCTTTTCTCATAACATATTTTGTTTAAGACAAACTGCAAAGTGTTGTTCGTTTCTTTTAGATTGTTGAATATGCGCTGGTATCTTGGTCATAATTTATACAATGTTTTTAAACAGTGCAAGAATATTATTACAGTAGTAAAGTTCACTGTCTGTAGAAAAGAAGTTAGATGAACGCTTAGACCTTTGACGATAAAAACTAACTTTTGTTCCAGGAGAAAGCAAGTTTCATTACTGCAAGCGTGATCCCAAAAGTTTACTATTATCTTTTGAAAGATTTAAATTGTAATCAAATGTGGTATTGTAGCCGCGCTTACTAAGTACTCTGTCTAATGTAGCTGTGCTTACTAAGTACTCTGCCTACCTTCATCACGATACACGTCTCGTTTCTAGAACACACTTTTTAATTATAAAAGTTCAACACGAGGTGCGAGTACATAAACGAAATTACTGTCCAATCGTAAACTTTTTCACGCGTGCATGCACACACGTCATTCGTCACGTGAGTCTTTCGAGAGCCGATTGGTCGCCACAGTATACCTTTGCTTTGACAAGGTTCGAAATGTTCACCTGCGCTTTCAGAACATGTCGAACATTCTTTGTCTAATATTAGAAGACTGGCTAAAGGCATTGGTATGGGCAAATCAACAGAACGTTGAACAGGTCGGATGGCGGAGGGCAGGTTTGGGTATTGAATATTCTTTCTGGTTTTATGGCTGTGACCTTATACATTGGTAAGGCAGAAATAACGGTCTGTAACATGATCCTTTTCTTCTCTCCAAACCATAGGTACTGCAAATCCTAAAGAAACAGTTTTTCCAACAAACCATCTGTGAGGTCTGCAACTGCATTCACACAGCAAAAATGTGGAGCCCAATGTTTTTGTCCTGATCAACAATGGCACAACCAAAATAAGCATAATACAAACTTTTGAGTTTTGAGATTAGATTTCTTTTGTATTTTCTCAAAGTTAACTCTCGACAGATATAGCAGAATACATTAGGATTGTTTTTACATAAACGCTGGGGGTTGGACATAATTAAAATTTACAAAATCAACTTCCTGTACTACAATCATCCCAGACAGCCACACATACCTGGGCCTGATCTGGTAAAAACTGGTATTGAAGTGGCGTGCTTTACTCGGCCCAGATCGGGCGTGCAGGGTTTTACGTCATGCCCCATCTGGCCCTGAACCGTTGCAGATCTGGCGTGCTAACATCCCCCTGTCAGGTTTAGAGATGGCAAGCCAGGCTGGCTGAGAGGGGCTATGTCGGGCTAAACACTTGCTATTAGCACCTAGTTGAGAAGGCTATTCAATCTGGCTTGAAGGGGGCTACATCTGGATTAAATTATATTATGGCTGTACTGAAATCAGTTTTATGATTCAACATCACAAAATAATTACAATTTATTACAAAAGTAACGAAACATTTTAAAAGGTAATACACTGGCATTTAATGAAATCACAGTTTTGCGTAGTTTTCGACCACCTTTCCGATCTTTCGCACCATCCAACCACGAACATACCAGTCATACCATGCGCCTAAAATCTGTTTCAAAAACATTGGGAAAGGTTTTTCAAAGAGCTTCTGTAAAATGGAGTTAAATTTAATATCTATTATCATATCGAATGACACCATCACCAATTAACAATATCTTTTTATAAGAGCTTTACACCAAAAATCAGTCTTGTACTGGAGGCGCGGTCAAAAAAGCAAGGGCAAATAGATAAAAGCAATAAGTATTTATTGAACACAATGCACTGGTTTACAATATTTTCGCTAAGGATACTCTAAGTTTTCTATTAATTTATCCGTTACGTTTCTGTTTGAAATCACGTTTTCTATCCAGTGCTGGGCTCCAGTTACTGAAATTATCAAAGCGTGAAACCTCGCTGATTTTTGTAAGAAACTATGAAGATTCTTTTCCGAAATAACGTGGCATTCAAAATTCACTATTTTAAACAACCTTAACTGGCAATTATTAAAAACGTAAAAACAACTCACCAAAAATTATTCTATAGAGACGAAGGTGTGGAAACCCTTTTTTTCCTAAACCTCCCTTTCCAGTTAAATTATATTTCACAGCAGTTTCGTGGGAAAAAGCTTCTTGCATAATTTTTTTACACCGCTTCCTGCTGAGTACGTCCGGCAAAAGCTTCAAGATGCTTCACCTATAAGACGTACGAACGACAATGAGAAATATCAAAGACTTTAGTGACGAATTTACATGCGCATCATTTTTCCATGGCAAATAGAAGTCAACTGCTTTATTATTTGCTTTTATCTTTTAATCACTACAGCGAATAAATTCACATACAGTTTTTATTTATTTTATATCTAACTGAAAACATGCATAATACTTACAGTTTGTTCATAGTACGTTTCATCAATTAACTTTTGCTCCAAACTATGAATGTCTTTTTCAGTTTGAAGAGGAAAAATTTTAAAGAAGTTCTTGTAACTTTTTTCCGGGGTGTTGGCGTTCTTGCTGTGAATCATTTTTTTTATTATAACTTTTTGTCCGCTTTTAAGCTCTTCAAACATTGTAAAGATTTTATCTAAATAAAAGAAATAATAGAAATCATATTTCCTTAGATATAGTAACTATAAGGTTTCTATACGTACTGAAAATTGGCTCCAGTGCAGATAAAGAAATTACTACATTCGACGACGAACAATGGGGTGATGATTTAGAAATTGAATAAAAAACAAAATTAAATTTTTAAATGAGAGAGTTCCTTTTTTTTTTTAAATTTTACGTAACATTTAAACACTTCAATTTTTTCATTTTTTTCACTTAAATACCAATACTTAAAATTTCTTTTTTCAACATAATACCGTTAATTGCAGACTTTGTGGGTTGGAAAGATGCAGCTGTATTTGATGACAAACAGTGGGGTGGTGATTTATGAGCTGAATACAAAAACCAATAAATACATTTAAATCTTTGGAGCATGATGGCTGAAATGTTTGAATCAACTATAAAATAAAAAATAGAGCCAGAATTCTGTTACCAATTTATTTTCTACTTTAACATTTCAAATATAATACTTAACTTATGGTCAAAAAAAGAAATGCGTTTTACTACTTTTTGAAGTATTATACTCGAAACTTTAAAACAAAAAAAGATGACACAAATATGGGTTTATTTTAACATTGAGCACTTTATAACAACTAAAAAACGCAAAGGATTGTTTTTTTTGGTAAATTTTAAATTCCATTACTTATAGACTGTACTTCTGGAGAATATGGTGAAGGTCTGGGCAAATTTTTCTCTAACATTAAATGGTCATCTTCGGAAGAAATGCTTTTATCTGCTTTGTTGTTTCTCGTTGGAGTTGCATTAAAGAAACGTTTACTGGTTGAAGCTTCTAAATAAAACAGTCTCAAATTGGGACCGATGCAATACTCAAAAGACAATGTAACATTACTAGGAACAAGTTTTCTCTTCTCAAAGGGATTTCGTCATCTTCAGGATTCCAACCGTATCTTATTTGACACCTGTAAAAACGTAAAAAAGACTATGAAGAATAAAATTTATAATTTATGTTTTAAAGTAATCTTTAGAAAATTACATAAGTTGCCAAATTATCTTCCCAATGTGACATTACTATTTAAGCAGTAATTCAATTTATACTGAATTTAGTAGGCAAGGTGTAGTTGCAAAATAATAAACTTTACAATTAATAAACCTCAAAAAAATTACATATATATCCTAATATTTTGGTTAAAACTTGAGCTCGCAAAACAAAAAGAAATTATTGCAGTCAGAATAAATTGGAACTTTTTGATATGATGCAAATAACTAAATACAATAATTTCATCAATTTTCCAAAATCTGCAGAGTAATAAGAACATGCAATAAAATCATGACATTTGTTTACCATAAAAACATTTAACAAATCTCACTTGGATTTTCTTTTACCCACCAAATTGTCATCAGATTCTAAACAAGAACTAAGTTTTGCTTTAAACATTGCAGCTCTAGCAATGTTATAATCATCTAATATAAAAATATAGAATTTAACATTAACCATGTTAGAAAAATACAGTACAAATAAAGAATAGATAAACATAGAATAACTATATTTTTTGTCAACAGTACTATCATGAAAAGCAACCACTTAAACAATAAGTTCAAAAGTAATTTAGGCTTTAAATAAGAAAAAAAAATTGTGAAAGTACGAACCTGTTTCCTTAAATATTCTCAAGTAACTATATCTTTTCCAGGTGGCTAATGGTTCAGTTTGCTTGGTTACTAAATTGTTTATACCAGAGCTGGTGGCTCCAGTAGTAGGTGGCCACATACATAAATTTTCCTCAGGACATATCCATTTTTTTGGCACAACAGCCAAACCAGTATCATTTTTCTCACTAAATTCAATTACAGCAAACATCTAATTTATGTAGAATTCTATTTTGTCAAGATTGACCTGAAGAATGAACAAAAAACTTTTTCTTAAAAAAAAACATTAATATTGTCAATTATAAATAGATATCATTCAACACAGCTCTGCTTCTAAAAAGGATGAGAGATTGGGCAGTGATGAAAAGTGTGTCGTCGGCAGTGTAATCGAGTGGTTAAAGCACCAGACTGATGATCAGCATGGTCTCGGTTCAAAACCCACTTGCGCCATTCTGTTGTGTCCTTGGGAAAGACACTTTACGGCACTTTCCCCAGCTTGGTGGTCTTGACAAGCAGTTCTAAATTGCAGTCATATCTCTACTAAATTACAAGCAGACAGCAATATCTTGGCATCTCTGGAAGCAGGTCGGGATAATTGCTTACCCTATGTATAGCGCCTCCGTCGCTTTCCTGCGAGTCAGGAGGATAAATATAGAGATAAAAATAAAAAAAAAATAATAAAAAATAAAGAGTAACAAACTTAAAACAAAAAAATGATTAATCACTATACAGCTCATAACGTACAATACATGACCATATGTCCAAATAATGCTTTCATAGCAAGATTGTATTTTGTTCAATTATCCAAAAAAATCAGTTATCCAAACCACCCTTGGTCTTAATCGGCATTCTACTGTATTTTTAGAGAACAAAAAGTTTGTATCCAGTTCTTTTCTAAAATATATCAGACAAATAATAAAATAATTTTAAAAAAATTCTGGACAAGTTTGTAATATTGTTGACTTGAAAGAGACAAATGTAGCATTTTCGCATGCTAATGCTTGCAAAAACACTAAAATCAGGTTGGTTCTGCATCACTGACTAATGAGATAGAAATTTTTTTCATACAATTTTAGTTTACTTAAAATTATAAGCTTTCTTTCCTTACTTTTGGAAAACCTTCTGTGTAAAATATATATAACCAATTGTTGAAAACTCATTAGAAGTAAGCACAGAATATCTCACATGCGTTTAAATAAGTTTAGACCGAACCATTTCTTAACACTGTTTTTTAGTTTCTTTGTTACATGGTTAAAGTCTGACACTTCAAAATTTATTAGCAACACAAAGCAATAAAAGCAAACAATTTTTGTACTTTGCATTCCTAAAAATCAACCTAGCTAATATTTTGATCTGTCACAAACTCACCCAAAATTTTTTCTTATATATTATTTTACCAATATACTTTCAAAAAATAGGAGATAGGACTTTTTGTTTTTTTTAATACATTAAATTTAGTGTGTCAAATTCTCATGACCCAAACCCAGAATTATTTTAATAAAGGAACAACAACAAAACAATCTTTATATGGAAGTCTAACATACTTTTTGGTAACCTCAGTAAGTGACACACAGTTTATAATGCCAGACAACTGTGAAACTTTATGAATATCTAAATTTGATGATGGCAATGAGTAAGAAAAAAATGGTTGCACAGTAGAAAAATATTCAATTAATACTTTTACATCCAATGTTGTTGACACAAGTATATTTTTTATCAAGCATATACTGCATCCAACTTTAGCACAATTATCTTTTTTAGATGTAGATAAAAAAATCATTCCAGATAACATTAGCATATTGACTATAATTCTTATACTTCATTAGTAAGGGTCTATCATTGTACTTTCTTTTAACTGTGGTAACTAACACCTGAAGACTTTTTAATACATTTCTTTGATGATGCACTAATCTCAGACAATCTTCAAATGACTTGAGATAATGGTAAATGGGGTTTTCTCAATACTCTTTTAATAGACCCTAAACAGTTTTCAAATGGAAAAGCAGAAAAAGTATCCAGTGGTCCAAATCTCTCAACATCTCCAGCCAAATGAACCAAGCAATGTACATTATAAACAAGTATATTCTGTCCATAAAATTTCCCAAAATGCTTCACAAAAAGCACTAATAAATTATTTGCATAATCACAATGGGTCATGTAAAGAATAGGATTGGACAAACAAAATACAGCAAAAAATGCTTATAGAGTGATTTTGGAATGTTTTTTTCAGTACCACAATGCCACTGTACAAAGTAAATTGCCAATATTCAATAGCTTTCTATCATTCAATTTCAATAAATGAACAACATTTTTGCACAAATTCTCGAGGAAGAAAATTGTGGAAGCTTAGTAAAGATTGAGAAATTGCATTTATGTAAACACTACTAAGATGACATATTAGCTGACGTAATCCTTTTATCCATAGTCTGTTAAGTCATCTAGTTACACCAAGATAAACAAGGTGCATTGGATCTAATACAAATTGTGTAACTAATCCAATATGCAATTGAGAAAGAGGGGTGGTCATTAGGCCATAATGAGGATCTATCACTTCTGTAAAGTTTTCATCTGTGTGAAGAATAGCATTTGTATCGGGAAAAATTACTTTATCTTTCCAAACACCTTGTTGAACATATTTATCACACCCATAATAAGCATTGTGTCCTTTTGTTCTTTTGATAAAGGATCAAGCTGGAGCATCACAAATAAAGCAAGAAATTTTTATCTCATATAATTTTTTATCTAATGTTATTCCACTGGTTTGTAATAGTGTCATTTATTCAATAAAATGAAATAAATAATCCTCAATACTTTCTTGTTCATTATTACCACAATACATGCCTACAATGAAAGGAGTATTTACATTAAGTTGGTTAATTCTAGCTAAAATAAGCCAAAACTGTTCCTTAATACTTTTAAAAAGGGGAAGGCCATCTATATTAATTTGTAAATAAATAACATTGCTTTTAGGGCTTTCAGCAACAGCAGTGAATGCATCATGTATTTTTTAAATAATGCCAAAATTATAACAATATTCAGAGCCAATTGGTTTCAATGAATACTTTCTTTGTGTAGACAACAGTGTTCGTGGATCTGCAGGCAACAATGGAAAAAAATTTCGTAAAATTTTGTAATAAAATTTGGAGTACCTTTTGTGGTACATTACATTGAACAGCCCAATCAGCTAAATCAAGAAAAATTTGCTCCTCATTAATGTTTTCAACATTCAATTGATGTTTTTGTGTAACAGAGTAAGAATACCAACTGCAATTACTTTATGTATCACTTAAATCTTCATAGGCAATAGCATCATTAATATTATCATCAAATGATTGACTTGTTTCATTACTGGAATGAAATGACACATACTGCATGATGGCATTAGACATCATTACCGATGCTAGTTCAATATTTGCATCATTGTTTTCATTAACTAAAATAACATTTTCTTGCACTGCGACTGGCTTTTCTTTTTCTCCTTTATGAAGGTTTTCTTTTTCTGACAAACCATTAACCACTCTCAAACTTCTTGCATATGTACAGATGCATTTTCTTTTAATTATTCTACGATTGGTCCAATATGAACCACCTTTTCTTTCAGTCTTACAGCTTATATGTTTATCCATATTATTAAAAACATTAAATAACTCAAGCTAAAGAACAAAATACTAAAATAACAACTGTGGACTATACAGAAGCATGTCTTGAGCTTTGAAACTGACATACAAACTAACATTCATTTGTTTAACTACTCTCTTTTAAAAATGCTTAATATAATTTTACATTAATTTTATTAAAAATATTATTATTTAGTAAAAAAATTTAAGCAAGTTTGTTATATTGTTGACTCTAAGAGACAAATGTACTGCAATATTTTTGCATCCTGACATTAATTTGACAAAATTGCTTTTATATCACCAATTAATAAGACACAAATTTTCTATATAATTCTAGGTTTATATATAATCATGAGCTTTCTTCCCTTACTCTTGCAAAACATTTCATGTGAAATATACAGGGTGTCTACAAATTCTTTAGACAATTTTATAAATTCATTAAAAAATTTTAAGTGTTATCAAAATAATTTTTTTGCATATTAGTTAGTTATTATCAAAGTTTTTACTAATATTACTTTTTTATTTCGGAGATAAATTAGATAAATAAAATAATTGATTTCCAACCCTTTTTACAATGTGTTTCTTGGTTTATTGAAACGAAATCTGATATTCAAACACAAAGAAATTACACAACTTATAACACAGACATAACACCCTTGGATTTTTTATTGTGGGGTTACATAAAAGATGTTGTGTACCATACAAAAGTAAAGGACAAAAATGACCTCAAGGAAAGAATAAATGCTGCTGTAAAGACAATTGATGAAGAAATGTTAAAAAGGACATGGACTGAAATTGAATACCATTTAAATGTCCTCCATGCTACAAATGGGACTCATATAGAAATTTATTAATGCTTTGAATAAAAACTTCACTATTTACTTGATATTATTTATACATTTCAGAGATTTCCAACTTTAGTTGTAATATTAATAAATTGTTAAAATTATCTAAGGACTTTGTGGAAACCAGGGCTGCAAACTCGAAACATTTTTAATCGAGTTCGAGTTCACAAAAAATTTGCAAGTCCGAGTTCGAGGTTGAGTTCTTTACATTTCAATTTTTCGAGTTCGAGTTTGAGTTCACAAAATAGAGTTGAAAAATACAGTCGGAATAGAGTTAAGAGAATAATTCAACCATGAAAAACTGAGCACATGTTAAAAATGCTTTGTCATCAATGTTACCAATTTTAATCTATTATTAAACAAAATAAAAGAGGATAGCAAATTATAATTTGGCACCAATGCTGAGAAATGTTATAGTTAAATTTACTCATTAAATGAACTCAAACATCACAAGCTTTTTTCAAGTTCGAGTTCAAGTTCGAGTTTGGTCAAAATTGCCGAGTTCTTCAAGTTCGAGTTCGCAGCCCTGGTGGAAACGCTGTACATAAATAACTTTTAAAAACTCATAAGAAATAATTACAAAAGTAATATTACACATAGGCTTAATAAGTTTAAACCAAACCATTTTTTCAATGGTGACTTACTTTTTCTGTTTCTTTGGTACAACCTCAAGCTCTGTCACATTAAACTAGAACATAATTTTTTTTAAATTTCATTAACAATACTAATAGAAGTAAAGAATTTTTCTAATACATGCTGTGTAACTGATCCAATCCGCAATTGAGAAAGAGAAATGAGCATCAGCACATAATGAGAATCTATCATCTATGCAAAGATTAAGATTTATATCAGAATAAATTTCTTAACCTTTCCAAACACTTCCTTAAAAACATTTACTAAACCCATAAGCATTGTGTGCTTTTGTTCTTTTTATATGTAATTGAGCTGAAGCCTCACAAGTAAAAGCAAAAAATCTTGGTTCTTGTTCACTATTCGCCGATTTTTGTTGATTACTTCTTAAAATTTTAAAAAATTTCAAAAGCCTGCGAGGTTAGTGGCGGCGAACAGTTAACGAGACCCAAAAATTGCTCAACAGCAAATTTAAAATCCATCAAGCCTACTCAAACATAAAATCGCCTAAACAGTGATAAAGCGCTAAATCTGGCAACACAAAACGGAACAATTTTAATCATAGTCTAATCAACCACGCTGTTCTTTTACCACCATTTATCTGAAAACATTCACAAGTTAACTAAAGTTTCTTCCCGAAAGTAACATTTACTCTACGAAGAACAACCACGTTATTAAGCGATGCATAAAAATAGTCATATAAAAATATATTAAGAAATGAAAAGGACTTAAATTTTTATATAAAAGTATATGAAAAACGCAGAAAAAAACTTGCAAGCAGTCAAAAAAGGAGTTTTGATAATATTTTTAAATTGATAAAATAAACTTGCAAATTCCATAATCTGGTGAGACAGTTTTAAAATCACTAGAATTATGGCTATTGCGACATTTTCAGTTTACATGTAACAGTGCATTTTGAGATGAAAACATTGGCTCGCATGTTTTGGAATTATTTTCTGTAATTTGGTAACGCTATTTAGCAAAAAATTAATCGGATCTTTGTTTATCTCAGCTAAATTTGTTAAAAGTTTTTCACTAATTGAGTATTTTCCAAGAAATAAAACTTTCCTTAATTTGTGAAAAACATTTGAATGGCGTAGCGAGCATAGATGCTGATAATGTCTGATATTAAATAAATAACCAATTGAACAGGTATTTAGCTGACCTAAAAATATAAACCTATTGTGCCAGATGTTGACCAGATCTGGGGCAGATCTTGAATTTAGCTGGCACAGCAATCTATTATGCCCGATCATTACCACACTTGGCCCAGAACTGGACTGATCTGGTCCAAGTTAAACCATCTAAAAACCACTACATGCCTGATCTGGCCCAGATTGGAGTGGCTGTCTGGGATATTAAATCAAAAGAAAATTACAATCTGCGAGCTAAACAGAATTACTGGAACCAGAGTAAATAACTATTCAAAACTTCACTACGCACATACTATAGTCTAGCAAGAAAGGGAAATTTACTAATTCAACGCTTTTACTGCCAGTTGAAATGTAGCTTATCATTACTACTGCAGTCGAAGCCATATAAAAAGCATCTGTTCATGACTGAACTGTTCTGATAAAGAAACTATAAAATGCTCTTATGTTCGATCAGCTTACCTTTTTCTTTTACTGATGCGGCTATACGGCAGACAAATGCTGCCTTAAAGTTTTGAAAATTGCTGCCACAATTTAGTCAAACAGCAAAAATATAACATTGCCGGTTGTAAAATCAATTTACTTGACGTTGTTCTTCAAACCGCCTTTTGAATGTACGAAAAGCAGCAAAATACAACCAAACGGTGAAGCCAGTAACACGCACTTTTTACCTACGTGCTAAACTAGTGCAGCAGCCTATTGAATTTTTTGATTTTTATTTCTATATTTATCCTCCTGACTCGCAGGAAAGCGTCGGAGGAGCTATACATAGGGCAAGCAATTACCCTGACCTGCGATCTTATGAAGCGGAGATGCCAAGATATTGAAAAAATTATATTTGAAAATTACAAAAAATCTGTACGTGTTACAGAAAATCGGAGTTCAGATTCGTGATTAGCGTACTTAAATTACCCCAAAACACCACGCAGGTGCTTTAATTATTTTTTAGTGTTGCACAGTGTAATTATGTCAATAATCATTAGGCTAATATATTTATTTGAGTTATTTCGTGGGTATTGATAAAATAAATTATCTATCTATCTATCTGATCATAGTCTGCTGGCTTTCGTTCTGGCAAAGTTTTTACTCAGCGCCGCTAGTGTTAGGTTGGTACTTTTAACAGTTGCTACAGGTTATGCCATACTTAACAATAGGGTTTTGTCGCTAATGGGTTATAAAAATTGATTTTGGGGCCTTAAACGTTGTAATCGGCCAGGAAAAATTTTTTTTTATTAATAGTAGAACTTAGTGTTCAACTCGCTTTTTAGTTTAGGTCAAAAAAGTTAAAGATTTTTAAATTAAAATAGAAAATGCGTTTACTAGCCTACTCTTAGCATAAGCAATAGAATGACACAAGTAGGTCTTGGTTAATTCTCCGGGTCACGACGAACTTGGCACCATTACCAAAGCAATCTTCAATTAAATCAACTATTGCCTTGGTTGTCATCAACAAACCATTTGAAGTGGCTTCGCCAAAAAGCATGACTCGACGTTCTGCTTCGGTTAAAGCTTCGTAGCTTTAAAAAGCACTTTTATTCAATGTTTCAAAGTAAGGTATAAAAATATTTTTTAACCAAATTAAAGATTTATTGCTAAAACAATCGTTTGTTTCAAAAGGCTTCATATCTGGCTTTCCACGTCTTTGTGAATGATAATAGCTCGTGTTCATCATATCAAACCAACGGTCCATCATCAGTATAAAGCTTCCAAATTCTTTATGACCTTTTCGTTTAATTTCTAAACCCACAGTAGCAGACAAAGTTTGAGCTGCGATGCTAACCTTCATTTTTTCGTACAATGTTGGATTGAAATGTTGAGTTGTTAATTTAGGAAAAAAACTCAAGTCGCCCAAAGCAAGATTATCTTCAATTAAATTTTGAATCACATTCCAAGAAAAAAATGATTTATTCCATATACGCTTATTAGGATTCATAAAATTGTTTCTGGTAGTTTTAATTAAGTGAGGGGGGGGATGTATGAAATATATGTATCTGAAATAATAATTTTAAAAATTACATTATTTTCACAGAGAACTATTACCCTTAAACAAACATAAAAGAAAGTGCAGCAACTTTTTTCTAGCCTATAATTGTTAATCAAACTCAAAAATTTATTTTTGATAACTGACCTCGACTCATCTAAATGATGTTTTACCCGATATTTAATTTCATCAGGTTCATTTTGACTCCAAGCATTAAAAAGAAAAATATTTGACAATCCATCACCTTTAAAGTAAAATAATAACTAGGAGTTTAATGAAAAAAAAAAAAAGTGTTTGGAGCAGTGATTAGTGGCGTGAGCGGTTTTTTAGAGCAGAAATTAAAATATTTGATTCTGTTTCTATTTCAATTACTGCATTATAGACCAAAAGAAGTAATTGAAGGGAATGTAAATTATTCGTTGGGTAGAATGCAATTATTTCATCTAACTGTTTGTTGGTAATACCTGAGAATATCCGCAATATTAAAATTAAATGTCTTAACTTATACAGCAGTAGGCAATCTCTTTTAATCTAAAACAAGAAGACGCCTACAAAAATAATGTCTAATCTGTGTTACATAGGGTATAGCACGAAAAACATTTCCTTTTATAGTGAGCTAAAAATTAAAAACTTTATTTCAAACCTTTATTAGTTTAAATTAGGATTTCCCAAACCGCGGCCTTTTTCACTTATTAATCCGGCCCTCGAAAGCATTTGTCTTAATTATTGCGTCATTTGATAACATTGCTTTTAACTGAAATTTAGATTTATTAAAATTAAACGTGCTGTTTGTGCTATTCTGGGATCTCACAAAATTTAGAAAAAAATTGGCCTGCAAGATAAAAAGTTTGCCCAACCCTGGCCGAAACAATCTTTTTGTTTAAAAGTCAAGGTAATTACCAATGTTAATACCTAAACATAACAGACAAACTTTTTTGGCTATGTAATGTGGAGAATTTTGCTCTTTCAATACAAAAGTTATTAAATTTTAATAAAGGAATTTTTTTAATTGCTCTTTTCTTTCGACTGACAGGGTGTTAAGCATATTTTGGTCGATACATAATGAACATATCGCAATAGCACACTGTGAACTCAAACACCTAAATAAATACAAATGTATTAATATATTTTTTTAAAAAATAGTTATGTTTCTTGATGATGATAAAAAGCAGCCAAAGATTGGTAATAGTATATAAAACACTCAATTAAAAATTGCAGCAGCAAGTTTTTGCATTTGAGTTTATCTTATTTATAATTCTGTAAGAGATGAATTGGGATAAGCTTTATACAAGACAGGAATTATTATATTTTTTTCCACTTTCAATGAATCCTTCACATAACTTATACTTTTCAATTGCTGCTAACAGTACATAAATGGAGATTGCATCATTACTGTAAAGTTTGAAATTGTACAAAGAATTGGAAGAGGCAATCCAGACAAAAATATATAAAAAGTCAGATTTCTATTAACAAATAAACTGAAGCCTGGACTAGCATTAAGCATACTATCACACAAATTCCACCATGTGAAGTGTATAGCTGAAAATAATTTTTCACTTGTTGAAGTACTAGGATGATCACAACTACTGTCATAGGTATTGTTTGCTGTTGCTACTAGCTACTTGTCTTGCATAAGTTAAAATCTTGAGAAATGTCATTAAAGATTTTTGCAATGCTTTTTCTTTGAAACAATCGGTGGGTTAAGTTTTAATGGAGATTTTCTTTTTAAAACAACCTTTTGAAAACTTTTTTGTGGCAGGCATTCAGTGGGTAATGAATCAAATTTTAACCAACTTTTTTTTATTTGTTTTTTGAATAACCTTTTCCTTAAAATGTCTGCTGCAAATAAATGCTTTTCCATCAACACATTTTTTTCCAAAATTCTTATCTAATGGGTCACAAAATCAAAATAAAACTTGAAAAAGATCTTGGCTCCATTTCTTTGTATCAGCACCACACCGATGTCATTTTTTACCATTTGAAATCAAGAACAAAAAAGTATCCAAGGTAAATGATGATGATGTACATCCAGGCAAGCAACAATATTTACCCTTATTAGTACTCATCTATAAAAACATCTTAAAGTTTAATTTTTTGTATTTGTAAAATACTTCAATTAAAAATACCATAAAAATTTAATTATTGAGCAGTTATGATAAATAAATCTTACCTAATTTAGTGCAGTCATAAAATGCTATACTTAAAAATGAAAATTTTTCATAAAAAAGATAACAATAAACTAAATTTAAATAAAAAAATCTATTTTTATTAGTCTTTAAATAAGTCTTAAACAAGTCTATATACTGGTAATTGTAAGAAAAAATTTTCTGGCTAAAAGCAACGACGTTTAATTTTATGAAAAAGTTATATAAGTCTTTTTATTTACTGTTCTTTTAACAGTTTAAAAACAAGATTTACAAAGGAAATCAGAAAATAATATTAAATTTTTTTACTGCAGATAGATAATTACACAATACAAAGATAGCTACTTACCAAAAGAATAAATAAATTTTTATTTTTTAGATAAAAAGTTAAAATCAAAACTTTTTAAACCTACAACATATAAATAATTATACAGGTATTGGAGAAATTTAGTAAATAGTTTTTGAAATTTTGTTACTTCCACAAATTTTAGTTTTCTAAATTTTGGAAAGTTTTTTAAATTTTATTCCAATGTTAAAAAGTTTTTTGAAATTTTGTAGAATTTATTTGGTAACTTAGTACGTTGTTTAATCGTCTACCTTTTTTGGCGCCTGCTAAGAAGGCCTCGCCAATAACACAATCTAGGTGTCTACTAAACGATAAATTTCTTAATCTTCTTGCTGGATCTGACCTTCGAACCAGCGACAGCAAAAAATATAGTCTAGCTAAATCACAGCTCAGACTACCACAATATCTTCTTTATTAAGAAATATGCTCCAATCCACTTAGGAGCCCGAATAGTATAAATCAAAGCAATAGGTTAAAGCTCAATAGCTTAATTCTTCACAATCACGTAGATCACCAAAGACTTGCGACCAAAAACTATGACTTCACACAGTTAACAATTTTCCAATTTTAAGTTACCACAACGAAACATCCAATTCTAATTAATACTGCTTTTCAGCGAATCGTATTTATACCATTCAGTAAGATTACTCGAATGTTCTGACATTCTCCAAAGCAAACAACTATTACGTCATAATCAGAACAGGTCAATCGGATATTTCTGGAAATTACTTTAAATTTCGTGAAAAATAAGCGGTGTTGCCATTTTTCCTTGTAAATAAAAATAAATATTTAAATTACTTATAAAACTGTTATTTCTTCGGCTATTTGAGCCGGACCAACGCGAAATCAAAGAGATTTTTTTATGAGATTGTGAATCTACATAATTTGGGCGATTTTTTAGGAACGGAACAAAGCGGCCCCAATTTGACACACAGTTGTCAAATTTCAACACAAATGAAGTTCGAAAAATCGCAACTTAACAAATCACAAAGACACTTGAATTCGATGTACAAATACACAACTTCACTTAACTCAATACTCAATAAAAAAGAAACACAGCACAATAAATAAATGAAATACACTAACTTTAACACTGCAGCCAATTGTAATCAATATCTTGTATACAGCACAAATGTGAATAACAGAAACATCAGTAGTTTATATTTGCTGCAACTTATTGCCTGGTTCAAATCAACAATTCAATTTCAAAGTCAGCATTTATGAATCACAAGGGCAGAAGTAGTACACAGCTTTCTTTTACAATTTAAGCAGCAATATCTCAGATTCATTACATGTAAATAGGGCCAAAATAGCATAGGCTACAGCTAATGTCTTCTACTATCAACAGGAACATCTTATTCTTCCAATAGAAAACCCAATAAGCGAAGCACATAAATAAACAAAAACCCAGAAAATAACAACACAACCAAGTAAAAATATTATGGCAGGGTCTGCCCTCCGTCAGCCTTGCCAAGTTGAAAATTCAGCTATCTAATCTAAGGGGCAGTCTACTGGGGCAATACAAGAAAGGTCCCTTAATACATAAACCACTTTGACATCACCAGTGCTTTCATCTGTACTAGTAGTGGCAACTTTAACTCTACGCACAATTTGCTTTCCATTTCTATTCTGGGGAATGACCTCATGCACCCTCCCAAGTTGGTATTTACCTCGTTTTGATACATCTTCCATTGAGGTTAAGATTACCAATTGTCCTGGCGTTAGGTTCTGTGCCATTTTCAACCACTTCTTTCTCCCCTGTTGCCAAGGTAGGTAAAACTCCAGCCATTTTTTCCAAAACTGGTCACTAAGAGAGATATTAAAGCGATAGTCTCTCCTTAAATTGTCTTTGTGTTGTGGTGAACCTACCACACAATATGGGCTTGAATAGGGAGTTAAGAGTGAGGCAGGGGTTATTGCTGTGAAGTCTCTAGGGTCATCACTTAAAGGGGTCAAAGGTCGATCATTTACAATCTTGGTGGCACTTCCCACGTATGTCAGCAATTCTACAAAGCTGGGTCTGCGTTGTGACTTTTCAAGTGTATTAGCAATCACATGCTTGATTTGCTTCACCATAGCTTCCCAAGCCCCACCTTGTGCGGGTGCATAGGGGGGAATAAATTCCCAGTCGATACCTTTTTTACAAAGTGAATTTTTCAATTCTGTAGACTCAAGCAATTTTGGCAGCACTTTGGCTGCAGCTTGGAATGTAGTTCCATTATCAGGGTAAATTGTACTTACTGGCCCTCGTAAGTCTGTAAACCGGGAAAGCAAAAAACTCTGCAGCAATGAAAGTGAATGCAGCCATGCATCCCACTCTTTATCAATCTCATTCGAGGCTTTTGTATCCCAATCATACTTATCTTTAGCCAACTGCTGCAATATCAAATGTGCTTTAATAAAGAAAGGGGACCCAAATCCCAGTGGATCAAATTTCTGTCCTAATTGACTGAGCATGGTTCTACGTGTATACTTACCAAGAGGCTTCAATGAACAGTCAATACGCAACTCATCTGAGTCAGGATCCCAGACACAGCCTAAGGTTTTGGCAGAAGGCAAGGCTAGCTCTTCACCACACAAGTCTAATTTTCTTATAGAAGCTGACAAAAGTTCAGGACCTAAAGAGGACAAAACACTCATAGTGTCCCTATTTGCGCTCCACTTAACAAGTTTAAATCCATGACTTTTAAATAGACTCACTGCCTCATTTGTGATTGTCTGTGCACTCTCTAAATTATCTACTGAAAAAATAAGGTCATCCATATACATGTTCTGCAGTATATTTTGAAGGGTCATGTCACTAGCACATGTGGGGTTTTCCTCAACAAGCTTCTTAAATGCAAGACAGGCAATGTAGGGGCTACTTTTGATGCCCCAAGGATGGACTCGAAAATGGTAGGTTACCAACTTACCTCTTTCTACATCATTATTTTCAAACCACAGCAAGCAAAATAGGTCTCTTTGGGCAGCCGGCAACTGAATTTGGAAAAAACACTTTGTGACATCTGACATCAAAGCATACTTACCTAAGCGAAACCTGGTTAAAACATCCAGCAAGGGGTTTAGAAGATCAGGTCCAGACATAATAATATCATTCACACAGGTTCCCTTAAACTTGGCCTTTCCATCATACACTATGCGCTTCTTAACTTGAGAGGTAACAAAATAAGGTAGATACCATTTTTGGTCATTCGCACAATCAGCATCAGGCACACATTCAATGTAATTATTGGACTGCATTTCTGCCATAGACTCAACTAAAAATTCTTTAAGATCAGGTTGCTGAAGAGCCTTCTTACGCAGGGCAGACAGTCGCTCGTGTGCTAACTCAAAGTTATTAGGCAATGTTGCTTTCTCAACCACAGGTACGGGAATCTCAAACCGGTCATCTTTTACCTTTATGCAGGGCTCTACCAATTGACTGGCAATAGTATCAGTGCGAGACCATTGAGGTATCTCATCTTCAACAGATAAATCTTTAACAACACTATGCAATTCAGCAATTTCTGCATCTTTTCTGTCAATAGCCTGTTGCAAGCTTAATGTCTTGCTTTGCTTGTCTTCAACATTGGCTCTTAAGACTTTGACAGGTACCTCACTTAAAGATGTTTTTCCTCCAAAGGCTAACCAGCCTAATGGAGAAAGTAGTGCATGTGGGTCAGTTTGACTCTTGCCCATTCGTTCTTGCTTGGCATACATAAGATGGGCATTGTCATTGCCCAGTAACACATCCACACTATGACAATTATCCAAGCAAACAATTTCAATATCATTAAAGTGCTCATACACACTCAAGTCCTGTTTATGAGGCAAAGTATTTTTATCATCGCTCCAAGGTTCATTGACCACTGACACCACATTACCAAAGATCTCACCAGTATGCAATGACTGCACATTAAACTTGACTAAATCTGCCATGGTAGCCTTGCAACTAGTCATTGTTTGCATTTCAAATGAAACATTATCAAATGCAGTAAGACCTAAATCTTGTACCAGCTTGTTTGAGACCAGAGTAACCTGTGACCCTGGGTCATGCTGTACATACACCAACCTGCTTTTATCATTTACAGGGTTCATTATGCGGGCAGCAGTGACACGACTAAAGGCAGCCTTCACACTCCCAATACCAACTTTGCGTACAGTAACTGAAGGTTCTAAAGTGTTATCACCACTCTCATGTGCTTGAGATGGTGTGACAAAGGCATCATGCAACAAGAAAGAGTGCTTTCTACTATATGCAGCTCCACATTTTCTACATCTATTGGGGGCAAAACAATCTTTAACAAAATGCTTACGCAGACAGTTCAAGCACCGACCAGATTTAACAATTACATCTTTGCGATCAATAGGTGTCAAACGCAAAAATTCAGAGCAATTTGACAGATAATGATGCTCAACCAGCCCTTTCGAAGAACAGTAGATGCACATAGGATGCTCTGGTCGACTATTAGTAGTTGGAGACTTCTTCTGTTTA
This sequence comes from Diplosoma virens, assembly GCA_963680785.1. Lineage (NCBI taxonomy): Eukaryota > Metazoa > Chordata > Ascidiacea > Aplousobranchia > Didemnidae > Diplosoma > Diplosoma virens. The sequence continues at coordinate 11,910,689 of OY796888.1, forward strand.
TCATTTATATCAGACCTTCTTGGGAGATTAGGTGATTTAACGGAAGTTTGTCTTACTGGGCAAGCCTTTTTACTTTTATCATGGGGCTTTTCAAATTTGCGCAATTCACTTGAAGCATTTAGAAGTAAAATACCAAAATCTGTCGACTTGTAAGATTCTTCTTCAGTTATAAATTCAAATAAGCTTTCAAAACTAGGCTCATTTGTGTGTCCAAACCGATTTGCCAAAAACTTTAAGAACTCTTTTTTAGTTACATCCGGCAAACGCTTAGCCAAATCCAATACAAATCGACCTTCTACTTTATCTGGTTGATTATAAGCTTTGGCGTAGAGCAAACATTGAGACAATTGGTCTTTATATTCTTTTAGCGCAAAGGCCGAATCTGATTTTAATTTATCACCATACCGAAACTTGCGGATTTCTGGTTCAGCATAAAAACCACCTCTAACACCAAATCTCTGCAACAATCTTTCAAGAGACATTTCAATGCGCCTAGCCTCAGACAGGCCAGGTGTGTCAGCAACCAGATTAGAAATATTTTGGCCAGCAAGTCCAACACAAGCAGCTTGCAACAAAGTTAAACGTGAATTTTCGAACGGACAACTATCCATTAACGCCTTAATGCGATTATGAAAGAAAATATATGGCATATTACTTCCGTTGTAATTAATCAAAGACGCCTTATCTATGAAAGTACGACAATTTTGATATTGAAAGAAACTGTCCTGCTGAGTCAAGCCTGACTGCACAGGAGACAATCCATTATTCAAATTTAAACCACCAACATTGCAAGATCTAGCATTCGTAACAGCAGGTAAAGCAGCACTAACATACTTATTTTTAACACCACCATCATATTCAACAGCACTTTTACCATATGGACCACAAATTTTAGGGCATGTCTCGGCCCGACCAGACGGCACACCAGGGGAAACTACATATTTCTCAAAGTCAGGAGGCACACTTCGGGCGGCCCCAAAAGCCACATTGCCTCGCAGAGACCTATCATTGCTACCTAGCAAATTATTTGAGTCAGAAAACTTCTGCAAGGTTAAATTCTCCCGGACAGCAGTCTTGGGGAGTAACACATCACCACCAGAGATCACATTCTTACTCAGCCGACTATTATTGTTCAAATACCCACCATGGGTTTCAAGAAGTAAATCAGTTCTGGTGTGGGCTGACCGCCTTGAACTGACTTGAGAACCAGACTGTGACTTACGGCATTCCAAGTCCTTCTTTAAAAATTCAGCCTTTAATGCTGCCTCTTTTAAGGCCAGCTCTGCCTTGAGCTCTGCCTCTTTCTCCTCCCGGGCCAGTTGTGCCTGCCTTTCCTCCCGGGCTAGTTGTGCCTGCCTTTCCTCCTGGGCCAGTTGTGCCTGCCTTTCTTCCCGGGCTAGTTGTGCTTGCCTTTCTTCCTGGGCTAGTTTGGCTAACCTTAAATCAGCCATGATGCGATTAGTCTCCATCTGCCGTTGAATTTCAATTTGTGCTTCAGACAAAACAGAGGTACATGAAGCTCTGGATCCCAAGTTGGAGACACTATCCTCTGGGTCAATAATCCCATCATTATCTACCCCCCTGGCCATAGATCTAGTGGTCATCCCTAAGTGAGTACCAACCTTCACCCCCCCGGGACAACCTCATCTAACCCCAAACCAGACGGGCCAACATCGGGCAGCCCTACGTCAATATCTTTACTAGACATAGCTAAAAATCTTAACAATAAATACACTACCAAATGAAATAAATCACAATTACCACAAATTAATAAACTACCAGTTCACAGCTAAATAAAAGAAAATCCAAATTCCACGGTACCTTTAGTTGTGAGGAATTTTCTTGCAATTCCCCTCTGGAGTCTTCAAATTAAATTATTCTTTCCACACAGTTCAATTAAATTAAGCAATTTTACCAACAGTTTATTTCAAAGTAGGTTATTCAATTTAAGAGCTCTTCTTATATAACAAATTTACTTGATCTTCTTAAAAACTTCACTTGTTGAAATTTACTTGTTAGCTTGTGAAAAATCTTTTGAAATTTGCTTGTTAACCTTGCGAAAAGTTTTTGAAATTTTGGAGAAATTTAGTAAATAGTTTTTGAAATTTTGTTACTTCCACAAATTTTAGTTTTCTAAATTTTGGAAAGTTTTTTAAATTTTATTCCGATGTTAAAAAGTTTTTTGAAATTTTGTAGAATTTATTTGGTAACTTAGTACGTTGTTTAATCGTCTACCTTTTTTGGCGCCTGCTAAGAAGGCCTCGCCAATAACACAATCTAGGTGTCTACTAAACGATAAATTTCTTAATCTTCTTGCTGGATCTGACCTTCGAACCAGCGACAGCAAAAAATATAGTCTAGCTAAATCACAGCTCAGACTACCACAATATCTTCTTTATTAAGAAATATGCTCCAATCCACTTAGGAGCCCGAATAGTATAAATCAAAGCAACAGGTTAAAGCTCAATAGCTTAATTCTTCACAATCACGTAGATCACCAAAGACTTGCGACCAAAAACTATGACTTCACACAGTTAACAATTTTCCAATTTTAAGTTACCACAACGAAACATCCAATTCTAATTAATACTGCTTTTCAGCGAATCGTATTTATACCATTCAGTAAGATTACTCGAATGTTCTGACATTCTCCAAAGCAAACAACTATTACGTCATAATCAGAACAGGTCAATCGGATATTTCTGGAAATTACTTTAAATTTCGTGAAAAATAAGCGGTGTTGCCATTTTTCCTTGTAAATAAAAATAAATATTTAAATTACTTATAAAACTGTTATTTCTTCGGCTATTTGAGCCGGACCAACGCGAAATCAAAGAGATTTTTTTATGAGATTGTGAATCTACATAATTTGGGCGATTTTTTAGGAACGGAACAGGTATATACACAAGCTACTTTTCAAATTAAAAATGCCAACCAATAGAAATAAAATAAATATAATTTTTTTTATATGTTTGGTTAACCCACTACTCAAAATAGATATTTGTTTAATGACTTTTAATAATTAAGTAAAAATACCATATAAAATTAAAATTAATCTGAATGCTATAATAAATAGGCTTAATAAAATAGAATTAAAAATAATGCACCTCAAAAAACTAATAGGCCTACATATTGTAGATTAGAACAGAGTGGAAGAGTTAGCAAGTTAATCTTTTTCAAAACTATTATGTTACTTATATTTTTTAACAAGTTTAAATAAAATTAAAAAAAAAGCCAAGTTAAGCTTTTTCATAAATTTTATGTTATTTATACTTTTAACAATTTTAAATAAAATTGAAAAAAAAAACATTATCAAAATAATGCAAAAATTTTACAAAAGTGATATAATATTAGATTTTCCAAGTAAAATATGCCAATTATAAAAAATAAACTATAAATTTCATCAAAAACTTTATTTTACTTTCACTGAAAAAATATATAATCTATGTTTACTAAAATCGTTATAATCGTCAAAACACACACTTAACTGCTTAGGCTAAGTTTTAAAAAACAATACACTATTGCTTATGCTAAGAGTAATAAACGCATTTTCTATTTTAATTTAAAAATCTTTAACTTTTTTGGCCTAAACTAAAAAGCGAATTGAACACTAAATTCTACTATTAATAAAAAATTTTTTCCTGGCCGATTACAACGTTTAAGGCCCCAAAATTGATTTTAAAAACCTACTAGCGACAAAACCCTATTGCTAAGTATGGCATAACCCAGCGTGGTCCAACTACGGGCCCGCGTCAAACCTTGTGTAACAAGGCATGGCGAGCTGATGGAAGAGAGTCTAAGGTTGAGACCAATTCCAAATGAAGACCTTCTTTTTTTTGGAGAACGCCATGATTTTGCAACGAAAATAGGAATTTCGGAGACCCATCCCAAGTGAAGACCTTTTTTTTTGGAGAACGCTATGATTTTGGGATGAAAATACGAAAATAGGTGTTTTTAACCGGATGAGGCCAGCAAACTCGAATAGTTTTGAAAAGTGGCCCACAAGAGTGTAGAAGTTGGACCACCCTGGCACAAACTATCCAATAGCAGTGTTTTTCAACCTTTTTTCAGTTGCGGTACATTTTTTACTTTAGAAAAATGTCACGGCACACTACTAACGTAAAGTTAAAAACAACAAGTTACAAAATAAAAAGTTAATTTTGGATTATATTTCAAAATAATTTAATTAGTGTGAACATTGGGCTTGTTTGGATAAACACAAATTGGATATTCTGACAGGAATAGAAGAAAGGCACACGCGGAGCTCTTGTTTGACAGCTGTCAATCTTTCTTTTTAGTTTGTTTTTATAGCAGTCAGGTTTGAGAAGCTAAGCTCACACGAATATGTTGTTGAAAACGGGATCAACATTGAAACAGATTTGTTTGACAGAACAGGAATCCCTTCTTAGCAGTTATCCAGAAACTGTACAAAGGTACTTCTGCAAAACGTAGCTTCAAATTACGATTTTGCCTAAGTTCAGTTAATTCCTCTTGTTCCTACAACGTCATGTAAAGTCCAGCAACTGCAGATGAACTGTATGGGTCCCTCACCTAGTCAAAATGTTCCGTGCAAGCTGACGAAAAATAAAACAACAGTTTGTCTTCGAGAGTTTTCAAGTGTTTACTTATTATCTCACGAAGAACAGCAGTATTGACATTTTGCTGTTTTGGGTGAGTGGAAACGTTTCAAGATTGCCAATTTCCACATGTTGTTGCCAGAGGTGCAGCTCTGAACGAAATCCGTTAATTTTATCGGTACTTGTAAGCAGATTTTCGTTTCGGCCTTGCATTCATGTATTTAATTTATTCAGATGGTAAAATATATCCACCAGATATGCCAACTTTGCACACCATTCATCACTTGCAAGCAGCTGTGCGTAATCTTACCTTTCGTCAGTTGAAAACTCTTTAAGTTCTTCCCACAACTCATACACACGGGCCAGCACTTTGCTTCACGGCAACCATCTCACCTCCGTATGGAACAGTAACGTTGCTTGCTCCGCTCCCATTCCCTCGCACAGCAGAGCAAACAAGCAACTTTTTACAGGTCTAATCTTTACAAAGTTTACCATACTCACTACATCATTTAAGACAGGAACTAGATCTGCTCGTAAAGTTTTGGAAACCAGTGCCTTGTGGTGCAAAAAGTAGTGTTTAGAGACAACATTTTGATTTCTTTTCTTTACTCTACTGACAAAACCTATATTTTGTCCGACCATAGCTGCGGCCCCGTCAGTACAGAAACTTATACAGTTTTCCCATTGCAGATTTCCATTTTCAAGATATTCCGTTGTAAAGCAAAAAATTTCTTCTGTTGTTTTTACTGGTGTTTTGCAAAATAAGAAGTTTTCCCTAATAATATCTCCATCTACAAAAATCACGTCGGCCAATAGTTGAGCATTTTTATGTAAATCTGTATACTCGTTCAATTGCAGAGAAAAATGTTTGGGAATGCGAATCTTCTCCAAAACAATAGTTTCAATATCTCAGACATGTCATCAATACGTCTGCTAATTCTGTTGTCTGAGAGAGGGACTTTAGTTACTTCTTGAACCGCGTCAGGGCCGAGAATTTCTTTTACAATGGCTTTGCAGGCAGGTTATATTAATGACTCTGCTGTAGTGTGCGTTTTTTTTTTTTGGCTGCAAGTTCAGCTACTTGAAAGCTAGTTTTGAGAGCTTTCTCATTTATTTTTACGGCTTTATTTATAAAATTGGCCTGTTTCTCTATGTGTTTGATTAAGCGAAGAAAATTGTCTGCCGGCTTCTTTTCCAGCAACCGGTGTTTCAGTTTGCTTGAGACCATAGAACTGCTGCATGCTTTTCGCCACATACTACGTACAACGGAGTAGGTTTTGTGGCATCCACAGTAAAAGTAAATCCAAACGAAAGATAACTGTTGTTGTATTTTCTCCATATCACTGTTTTTGCTTTTTTTGACCACTGCTCGAACTAGGAATTTCTTCTGGAAAAGTATTATTTTGGTTAGGTTCAAGTTCGGCTTCTCGACTTTTAGTCAAAAATTTATCCATTGCTTTTACTACCATACTACTTGTCTTAACGCAGTTCTGCTTAAAATTTTAGCCAAAATATTTTAGACTTAAGATTACGTTGTAGTTTACAAGTTTCTTTATAAAATCTGTTAAATGAATATTCATGACTTGGATTACAAAATAGAATGACATATACATTTATAAAGTTTTATAATAATGTCCTATACATTTAAAAACTATAATCAAAATGCCTTCACAAAAGTGGTACAATCACAATCACGGTACACTTATGTACCACTGTCCCTAACATTAACTTCAACTGGAATAGGTAGCAATTTATGAAGAAATCATTTGAAGAAATTATTATTAATGACTTTTTCGACAAATACAAATTATTATTAATGAAGTAACAATTACCCACTACACAATAACCAAGGCCTATAATATGACTATGTACAATAAAATTAATTCATGTATTTTCTTAATATCATTTATATAAAAATTATTATGGAAAAAGAGTTAGCCATATACCTAGATGAAACTTGACAATTTTCTGCGGAACACCTGGCACGGTCTTGCGGCACATTAGTGTGCCGCGGCACAGCGGTTGAAGAACACTGTCCTATAGCAACTAAGGACCAATCTAACACTAGCGGCGCTGAGTAAAAACTTTAAAACCAAAATATTAGCATCAGCTTGCAGACTGTGTATTTTAGTAATGTTGATCTGATATCGTAAGCCAAGTTATTACTGCCAGGTTTTTAAATACAATCTGATTTTTTATTACGAATCCGTATCAGATCAGGATCTAATAAGTACAGAACAAGAGCGGAACTGGTTTTTGAAAGAGTAGAATCTGCTCGTTTCTGAATTGTACTTTAGTCATTTCAGCAGAATTCTGACGGTAAGATTGTGGTTGCCTATATCTTCAACTAAAAACAAAAGACACAGAGCTTGAGAAAATTAAAAGAAAACATACAAATAGTGATACTTAACGAAATCAAGTGGTGGTTTTGTAGGTTTTGCAGTGCGGCTGTAACTTTAATAAGGTATTGGGGAAAAGGTCCAAGACAAGCAAGTCGTGATTTAAGTGAGTAGTTAACTCTCACACCTTCTAATAAGTTCGAAAGATATTTTGTTTGATCAAAGGCAATAAGCACAAGCTCAATGGTTAATCAACCTAAGTGATTTTGGTTGCACCTATAAAAAAGGCATTTTACTACAAATTCTTTGATGGGGTCACACTGCTTACTGCAATGGTTGCTACTTTTGAACTAGAAAGCAGCACGTAGGCTAATGTAGCCATATCAAGAAAAAGTCATATTTGTTAAAAACCATGTCTTGTGTAAGAAAGTGAAGGAAAAGAGCAATACAAATTATCTTTTTCATTTGGGGGAGATGGATGGGAGCTGGATGGGGGTCTCTTCAAGAAGTCATCATTAGCAATTTTTTTCAGTGAAACTAACCTGGAATCCCCCTTTCAGGACCAGTATGGAGTAAAGAAGAAACCAAAAGAAAAAGGATCATTTTGAGGCCACCAAAATGTTAGGATTAAGGAGTTTGGTTTAAAACTAACTCTAACACAGTATTACAAACAAAACTTTTTTCAAATATAATTTTTTTAATTAGTTATAATATAAGCATGTCTCTGTCCCAAAGTACCAGTGCATCGTTATTCATAGTTTTGTTGCCTGTGTCTGAAATGGTATACAGCCACAGCACTGTATATATAGTTCACTATATATACATAACTATATATAGATAACTGAATGTGTAAAGCATCAAAAGTGGGACACAAAAACGCTTTTGCACAAAATCAGAACACAGAAACATCGTTGCACAAAATGTCGTATGATAAACACCATGAGAAGTGAGGCACGACTGACAAAACAAAACAAAACATAAGCTGAGCATGCTGCAACTACACATTCGGCATACACGAATCATGACAAAGATCTTTTCAAGAAGTCTCTGTAAGCGATTTCTTTCAATGAAGCTAACCTGGAATCCTCCTTTCAGGATCAGAAGAAAAAACCAAAAAAAGGATCTCAAGAAGCGATAGTAACAACAGGGATATCTGGGTTAGATTTATAAACAAAAATCTCTTATGGTTACATATTGAAAAGACTTGCTAGATGGTCCATTAAATGGCCAGACATGTTTTCATCACCCAAATCACCAACTTTTGGGTTGACATCTAAGAGAGAAAAGACTCCAAGTGGATGGTAATAGATGGGGAAAGATATTATTATGTGTTCAGCTGTCTGTTACTTATTGTGCCACACTCACAGGCTGCCATAGAAGCCATACCCCATTTGTGTCTTTCTTAGCAGGATAGACTTAGAATGGTTCAGAGGGAGTTAAATTTGAACCATTCAGGTCTTGGAAAGCTAATTTCTGGTGGTGTTAGGCTAAGATCCTTAATTGTATGGAATCTAGAGACATTTTCTCACCACTCCATAATCCATTTATAGTCTGCTCATTGTGGTACACTGGTGTCTGACTGAGTGGGTTGTTTAGCAGTTCCAGTGCAGCAGGCACAAATGAGTGTCTCAATTTAAGTTATTATATATATATATACACAAATTATTATTATCAGCATTAGGGCAAGAGGCTTTTAGAAACCATTGACCTTTTAGAGGCCATTTATTTTTACTAAATATATTATTTGTATATTTAGTAAACAAATAAAAACTCATCACACCTTGATGTAAACCAATACAAACAAAATGTGAATATGACAGATGTTCTTCCCAAAGCATCTGCATAGGTTGTTAAGAATACGAAAATTTAAAAAGACACAGATTAGACATATGAACAACCTTTAATTTGCTTTTAAACTATTGAAATAAGTATCATAACTCACTCTTTTCAACTGCTTTAAAAATATTTAAAATAACAATAGAGATATGGGTTATTCAATTTACATAAAAAGTATATTGCTTTAAAGAATAAATTATGCTAGCATTAAAATTAAATGATTAGGAATAGTTTCTAGGTAAGTGACTTAGGCAATGCAAACCCAAATCCTTATTTATAGCAATAACTGCAGCATTTTTTGTACTTAAAACTTACCAGTAACTACTTTATTAACCCCTTCTCAATGGCACTCTAAATAATTAGTCTTCTAAAAAAAAAAAACGCCTATATATAGTCTCCACTGCTTAATTGATTAATTCAGATTTAATACTAAAGTTAGTCACACTGAAAATTTGGCAATATTTTATATGCCTCTTTATAGTTGCTTTGCATAATGAAATCCTTTATTTCTATTATTTATTTTTTTATTTTTTAAATACATTTAATTTTTTTGTTCTATACACTTTTAAATGGTATATTTATATATGTGTAAGTGCCTTTTTTTAGTTTTAAAATATTTAACCCAAAAAAATTTAATAGTAAAGACTATTAATTTACTCACTTCATGTATTCCAAAAAAATTATAATAAGAACTGAACAGAGAAGTTACTCACATCCACAAATACTTTGCATGTATGTATTTGTGCTCAAGACTTGTAACTTGAGTGTATGTTTACCTCCCTCCCTCCCTCTCTTATTATGACTTTGTCTATTCTGGTGGATCTGTTACCGTATGGTAGAGTTTGAAACATGGATGAATGCAAAATGGAATGTTGCAAATTTCACATCAATAAATTGTTTTCTTTGTTTTCTTTTCAAAAGCACAATAGCGGCATTTTCTTTAGAAGGATTTTGTTTCATTTTCCTTGGTAATTAATCCAATAAAATGCCTTCCAGTTAGTCTCGAAGGACATGGGCCTAAAATGACAGCATTTGGTTTCCTACTCCAACTGACATCTTTTGCATAAGTTTCAAAATTTTTTTCAATCAATTGCAATTTAAAAGACAGAAGAGTTTTGGAGCCTCCGTTTTTTTTATAAATGCAATGAGAATTTTGCAGACAAATTTCAATCAATCTAAAAAACATTTTTTTGTAATATTTTTTCAGCCCTTTTCTTACAAGAGATGCAGCTAAGGCTATTTCATCCATCAGATCAACTCCAGCCATACAATTTTTTTATATTCTATACAAATGGTAGGTTTCATGCACTCTTTACCAGCAACTGTTATTTTTGGCTTTATTCATTATGTATTGTGCTTGGCATGTTCACATCTTTTTTATCTTTCCATTTCAAATGGATCAATTTTCCTTTATACTGAGCAATAGTCTCTTTTTTTTTCATTTTGTTGACAATAGCTGAAAGGTTTTTTCAATTGTATCTAACAGTCCCAACGGCATCAGTTCTATTTGCAACTAAGATGTCAAATAATTCCGGCAAAGCATAATAATTGTCCATTCCAATACAGTATCCTTTATTCAATAATTCGTCTGCTAGAGACAACACAATTTTTGAAGGTTTAGTAATGTCTTCAGCATTTTGTACAAAATATGAGTAAATTGTTTCTTTTTCAGTGTAGATTTCAATGTTCCAAATATAGCTCGTTTGTGTTTCAGCCATAACAAAAGATTCTACTCCAAATCTGGCTCTCTTAAGAGGAATAAACCTCTTCCATCAAAGCCTTCCTTTCAGTAGCATGAGAGATTCATCTATGCTGATATTTCTTTCTGGGGTACAATTAGATTTGAATCTTGCAGCAAAGAGATTTAGAAGTGTTCTTATTTTGTAGAAAGGATCATCGTTTCTTTCCAAACTGGAAAAATGCAAATATTTTAAAATCAGTTTCAATCTATCCCTGGAAATAATTTTTCCAAAAATTAAAGCATGGATTAAGGGATTTGTTGAGTGGTAATAATCAATGTTTAGTTTTTGAACTATGTCTTGAAGAATTACAATGCCTAATACAATCCTAACTTCTCCTGGATTGGTAGACTCTTTCCACAAAAGATCTTTACTTTTTCGTCTCATTTTGCCACTTTGGCGCTTTTCGTCCATATAGTTATCTGCATATTTGTTAGTTTCATTGACAATAATCTCAATTATTTCACCTTCAATAAAAGACTCAAAAATTTCAGCAACATTAGTTTTATTCTGAAGATTTACATTTACACCAGAATTGCCAATAAATGGAAATGCACTTCTATCAATTTGTGGTTGATCCGTCCAAGAAGATGAGTCTTGAGAAGTATTTTGAACTACCATTTTATCATTCATCTGATCATCTTCATTATCAAAAGGTTCAACTTCATTGCTATCTATGGATGTGGCATCAGAATCTAACCCTTCCTGTTCAGATTCTAAATCATTTATAAATTCATCATTTAGATCAATTTTTTCTAGAGTATTTAGTAGCCTATCTAGGTCCTCCTGTTTATTTATTTGGAATTTTTTCGGCATGATAAGGGATAAATGTAGCTAATTTATAAATAAAATAATACTATACTGGTAGTACTATTCACTATATACCCTCAAATTATACTGTCAATATGAAAACAAATCAATACACATGGCACGGTACTGTGCCATTTGTAGTGATTGAAGATAGGAAAAAAAATCGGCACTTGACAGGCAAGCAGTTTAAAAAGCACTAGTAAATCATTTTTATGCTTTGAAATTGAATATAGTCATTGGTGCTTGTTAGTATCCAAAAAAATAAATGCGAAACTAAATATAGCTCTGCCGCTAAATTGGTCTATAAGTTATAGAGCCTATATATATAGTTCTCCCACTGAAAAGGGGTTAATATCAAAAAATAACAGTTTTGTTTTTAGTCAAGTTTTTTTTAATAACATTTAAACTGTTAAAAAGTTTTTACATTGTTAATTGAATCAAAAATTTCTTTTTTAAAGGTTTAGTATAATGTCCTGTAATAACATCTATTGTAAGATTTCATTGTAGAATTAGTAAAGTTGAATGTAACATATACTTGTTACAATTTTTTTGCTTTAAAATGCTTTCATATATAATTCTGTAATTGTTAAAAATGAAATCTAACAGTATTCTGTGTTATATAATATATTTCAATTAAGATACTTGTATATTTGTAAAGCTTAACACACATTTATTCTTAAGATTTTATTTTACTAATGTTTATTTTGTTCATAGAGAAACAACTAGCATTGTATTGAGAAAGCTAAAACAACTTTTGCTTTAAATTGAAATGTGAATGTAAATGCTAGTTTTAAAGAATAAATATATTCTTATGTAAATTAATTTTGCTATAATTCTATTGCTTATATGTGTGAATAGTACATGTTCCAGTTTTTTGTTTATGGTTTTACTGCTGCCATTCACATTGCATTAAGTTATGTAGACTATTACATTCAATGGGCAAATGATATTTTGGACTTTTATGCTCCTGGTATGTAGAATAATATCAGTTTTTTTGTTGATATATCAACACATATCTTTACAAACTTTTATTGGATTATCTATTTTATTCACAGGATGGAGATTATATGCCGTTTCACCATTTGTGATTGTTTTTGTGGTTTTGCCCCTGCTTCTGATTATCTATATATATTTGAGTGCTTTACTGTTGTTTGTTTATCATCGAAGAAAACCAATTATTGATGCATTTAATCAAAGAAACTTATGGGAAGGTTGTAGGCGCACAATGGCTACATGTTGGAGCGGTCATGGTTGGATATGGCATAGTATGTGCTTGTTTTTTTTAATGTGAATATTTAATAGATTTTTAGAACTTTTATAAATAATGAAAAAGCAAAACAATCATAAAAAATTGGAATTTGATTAGTTTTGACAATATATTACCATGTAGTATTAATATATTTGCTAAATTTTATATGTAATTTATTTGGTTGTTTTTAACTCTTAGTACAACCTATTTCAAGTGTATAATTTCTAAAATTTGATTTAGTTTATAATATAAGATTGTTATTGTAATGCTATAAACAAATTTTAGTTTTGTCTTGTGTTACTATTATTACATTTTTTAAAATTTAGGTTATGAGGTAGTGGGTATGGAAAATATTCCTGATTCTGGATCTGCTTTAATTATATATTATCATGGAGCTTTTCCAATTGATTTATATTACCTTATTGCACATATTTATCTTGAAAAGGGAAGAGTTATTCGAAATGTTGTTGATAGATTTGTCTTCAAAATTCCAGGTTTTGAAAATGAATAAATGATATTATTCAAGTTTGCCTGATGCTTAGTAGTTGAGTATTTGTTTTTTGAAGTGAAAAACTTCACTATGGCACATTCCGATTTTTATATAACTATTTGGTTTTGCAATAAAACTTTGGTATTCAAGGTATTTGAATAATTGAAATCAATGTAAAGAATAGCAAACGCAATTTAACATTTGCAAAATGTATCTGATAACTTAATACTGTACCGTCAAGTACTACAGTTTTACGCAAGCACTTTTTGTTTTATTGTGCAAAGACAATAGGAGTTTACACCTTTATTGTTTTTTGTTATTCAATTAAAATGTAGGAGTTTGTGTGTATGATGCAAGACTATTTGGCGGGACAAATTTATCCGCAAGCTAATTCGACGGGAAAATAAACAATTTCAATTTAACTTAACTAGCGTTAAAGCGACAGCAAAAAAATTTTGTTATGTCACTAAGGCAAAACACTACTATTTATTGATAATATCCAAAACTTATTCGCCATTTTTCCATATTTAAAATTAAACTGTGATATCAAAACTTGTTTTTGCCATCTGTTGTTCAGGTAATAAGGGTGAAAATTCGCGTTTAAAAATTGTTAAATGCGTTAAATTGAGGGATGTTTCTAGCCGATTATTAATTTGTTGGAATTAATAATAGCTTAATTTGGAATATTTAAATTTGAAAAGGTATTTAAATAGTTTAATTTTGAACCCAGGTCGTTTGACATAGCGTGTTTTTTATTTTTTTACGAAAAAGTACAACAATGTACGACGCAGATTTGAATTTTACGAACGTACGAAAGTTATGACGTCATAATTAACTGTATATAGGCATCTACAGATCTATTCTGGTCGACAGGCATGGCGCATCAGAAAAATATTCAATGTGGATTAATTCATAGTGGATATTATATTAAACTGTCAAACCATGAAAATTATTTTAACTATTTTTATTAGCTGTAACAGTTTGTTTCGTGTATTATACTTGTTAGAAGGCAAGCAAAAATCTGAAAAATAATTACAAAAAGAAAAGCTTAACAAAGCGATAAAAATCGAACATAAAAATAGCAAGAAAACCGGTGACCAATCTTTTTTAATTAAATTTCATCCTGTACAATTTTTTTCCTTGCAAAATTTGTAGAAAAATGTGTATACGAGTATACAAGTATAAGACTTTATTATGATGTCATAAATTTGGTACTCTAGCAAAACTTTAAACCTGTTGTCTTATGGTACATTGTTTTACTTTTTCGTAAAAAATAGAAAAACACATTATGTTAAACGACCGTGGTTCAAAATTAAACTATTTAAGTAATATCTTTTTTAAATTTACTTATTCGAAATCAAACTATTGCAAATTTCAATAGATTAATATTCGGATAGGAACAACCCTAAATTTAACGCATTTAACAATTTTTAAACGCAAATTTTCACTCTTATCGGCTGAACAACTGATAATAAAAACAAGTTTTGGTATCATAGTTGACTTTTAAATATGGAAAATGTCGATTACAAGTTTTGCGTATATAAATAAATTGTAGTCTGAGTGACGTAACAACATTTTTTTGCTGTCGCTTTAACGCTATTTAAGTTAAATTGAAATTGTTTGTTTTCCCGCCGAAATGGCTTGCCCACGAATTTGTCCCGTTGAATTGTTTCCCGCCGAATAGTTACGTACCCTTGTGTCTATTCCCATTATAGGAGAATTTTTTTTATTAATGTGGCACATTTGTTCGTAAATTGTTGTGTCAGAAAAAATGTTTTTTAAATTAAAAGGGTAAAATCCATTAAATTAAAATTTTCGCTCTTATCAGCAGAACATTTACAATTGCCTTTTCAATTGCCTTTGTGACATAACAAAACTTTTTTGCTGTCGCTTCAACGCTAGTGAAGGTAAATCATTTTTATTTATTTTTCCGCCAAATTGTCTCGTCGCCAAATTGGCTCGCCGCCAAATTGGCTTGCCGACAAATTTCCGCCGCCAAATTGTCTCCCGCCAAATTGACCCCGCCAAATTGTTGCGTACCCAAAAATACTAGTATTTGAAGTTTGCAACTTTTCTGCTTGGCTTGTTATTGCTTGACTGATTTTTTTCAAAGCTACTTTGTTGTCAACACCTTCTTGATTGTCATAAGATATATAGTGAATTTTGCTCATGACCGATATATTTTGAAGCAGAATAGTAGATGCATTTGTATTTGTACTTTTAATTATTTGAATTTAAATCTGATCACAATTTTTTAAATTACATGAATTGTTCAAAGCATCTGATTTTCATGCGGTTTGATGTAATTGTTGTACTGCATATAAAAATGTTTTATGTCAAATTATATATTTTTAGGTTTGGGTCGACTTTTTCGATTTTGGGGTTCATTTCCAGGGCCTCGTAGTAAAGTAGTTGAGTTTTTACAAAGTGGAGAAATAGTTTCAATTGCACCTGGTGGCCTAAGAGAAGCATTGTTTAGTGAAAATTATTCTTTAATATGGAAGAATCGTCTTGGTTTTGCAAAAGCAGCTTTAGAGGCAGAAACGGTAAAGCAACATTTCAGCATGGTTACATGTTGTTCATATTTTGTGCTTAATTTGTGGCGGCGGAAAATCGAAATCTTGGTAATTTGTTGACAGTTTTTACATCATCAGATTTCATCTTACAAAACCCGCAATGGTAAAAAATACAAAACTTAAACTGCTTGTGATAGCTATTTCTTAATTTCGAAACTTAAACGTGATCGTTTAATTACAATTCACGGTTTTGTATGATTGATAATTATTAATCTCTTACTATTATTATTATTATTATTATTAAACTTAACAGCCTTTTACTTGTTTAACCCTGCATTAGTTTCCTCACAATTTGAAACACTGTTGGTACCCTGGGTGTTTGAACACCCCAATCTTAAAATTCATGTTCTGTTGCTTATCATTACATGATGTTCATTCAGCTTCTTTTGTAAGTTTTTATAGTTACCAATAAGTAAAGAAATTTCCATTTACTGAAGAATACTTTTGTATCAGATCAGATCAATCACGGAAAATTGCCAACTCAAAATTGTAATAAAAAAGTTTTTTGTGGGGTGTTGAACCACCTCAGGGTACTAACGAAGGGTTTAAGTACCAACTCCCTCGTATACTGCTTTTATATGTTACTAGTAGTAAGGCTGCTGTGGGTTTAACCTCGCATAAGAAAATTGATTTGCCTGAAAACATTTAAGAATGTTAGATTTTGTCGACACTTCAAAAAAGTTTTTTTTATTGTTTAGTATTATGGATCGAAATTCCACCAATACATTTTTCTTGTAAAGGATCAGTGTACTGGACCATTTCCTTAAAGTGGTTATTACTTTACATTAACCTATTTATACCAAAGGTTTAAAATTTTGAAATAAAAAAAAGCAAAACATTTCAGCATATCTTGATAGGAGTTCAACCTAATTCTTCTCGTTTTTTCTATTTCCATTATATCCTTATCTTGACTTTCTAATTTTTACAAACAATTAGTAATTATTCTTAAAATAATGGTTGTAACACCCAAAAGAGAAAAGATGGCCACTCTTCTACGCGCCGGACACAAGACTAAAGGCATCATTGCCCTCGCTGGCTTGTCTCGTAGCTCCGTCGACACCGTAAAAAAACTTAAAACTGGTGCTCCACCTGACAAGAGGTCCAGGAAACCTAGAACACGCACTGTCAAAACCCCTAGACTCCTTTCTTGCCTCAAAAAGAGCATTAAAGCGACACCAACCAAGTCAATAAAAGCCCATGCTAAGGATCTGGGCACCTCCCCTAATTCTGTCCAACTTGCAGTGCGCAACGACCTTAATAGCGAGTCCCTCGTGAGAAAGTACGTCCCCTTGCTCTCAGAGAAGAACATTACGGCCCGTCTGAAGCGATGCAGAAGCCTCGTGAATCACCTGAAGCATGCAGATTCAGGCAGGATCATCTTCTTTTCGAATGAGAAAAATTTTTGCGTTGACCCAGTTCGTAACAGTCGTAATGATCGTAATGATCGGTACAACAGTCGTAATGATCGGTACATCGCTACAGCTCGGTGCTGTGGCAAGCACGGGTGAAGCCTTGCCGCCGATTTGGTTCCCGACCGGATTTCGCCTTTCTGCGTCCAACTTCCAGGAAGTTTTCCGAAAAACTCTGATCCCGTGGATGAAAGAAGTTGCAGAGAAGCACAACAAGGACTTTATATTCTAACAGGATGGCGCACCAGCCCACACAGCACGATCGACGCAGGCGTGCCTGAGGGAGGCTGTGTCGATTTCTGGAAGAAGAACATCTGGCCGCCATTGTCCCCTGATCTCAGCCCCCTCGATTTATCTATCTGGGGGCACATCGAGAGCATGGCCTGCTCTAAACGTCACAGCAGTCTGACTGTCCTCAAGGGGTCAGTAAACCGTGCCTGGCGCAACATGAACGAAGACTTTGTGATCAAGTTGTGCTTCAAGTTCAGACCACGACTAGAGGCATGCATTGAAGCCAAGGGCGGACTAATTGAATGAATTATTTTATTTTTTACACAGCTTATTATGTTTCAATTGTTTATTTTGAAATTAATCTTAATTTGTATCACTTAAAATACAAATAAATAACTGTAAAGTTTTTCCTTTTCTTTATCTGAAACACCCGGTATATAAAATGCGTTGGCATTTGTTTTTATGGTTATTGAAAAAAAAAAATCTTATTTTTGAGCTGTACTGGCGCAGGTAAAATACCAAACATTATCACAGTGACTCTGCTTCTCTTGCAAAACAACTCAGTGTTCAAAACAGTCGAAGCGTATGACATATGCAAAATCGGTCTTGTACGCCTTGATGAGGTAGAATCATCCGCATAAATTCTGATACGTCCTCGATACATACCTGCTGCAACAAAATCATAAGATTTTCTTTAAAATCCTCATTACCAGAATATCTTTTTGTGCAATTACCAAGCATTGTTTACCGCTATACATCTAACATATACCAAATCAAGACAAATTGGCGGGACCAAGCAAGACAATTTGACTGGAGACAATTCGACGGGATAAATTTGTCGGCAAGCCAATTTGGCAAGACGATAAATAATTTTAATTTACCTTCTCTAACGTTCCAACAAAAAAGTTTTGTTATGTCACTGAGGCAATTGAACAAACAATTGCAATTGTTCAATTTATAAGATTGAAAATTTGCATTTAAAATTGAAGAGCTTAGTTCTATATGTACCTAAGTCACATAATGTCATTTTGAGAAAATGAAGTTTAAAGTTTTCAAAACCCTACTTCTACAATAGAAATACGCTAAGATTTCAAACCTCTGTGCTATTCAAAAAGTGATATCCTGAAAAGATTTTTTTGTCAGAATATTTCTGGCGAGTAAACAAACAATTTTTTCAGCTTATCTCATTTTTCCGAAAATGTGACTTAGGTACTTTTAGAAATAGGGCCTTCAATTGTTAAATGCGTTGAATTTAGGGATAACCGAATATTTATCTATTTGAATCTACAAGAGCTTAATTTCGAATATTTAAATTAAAAAAAGTTACTTAAATAGTTAAATTTTTGACCCACAGTCGTTTAACATATATCTTTTACGAAAAGCATTTACTCGCCTAGCTCAGTTGAGCTAAATTCCCATCTTGGCTGGCTGTGCCACCCATCATCATTACGCAGCCTAGTCATGCACTGGTTATTTAATCGTTCAGTTTGTTTGGTAATAATATTATTATGTATTTTTTTTATTTCTTTTATTTTTTCACTTCTTATATCTTTATCTGATTAAGGTGTTGCGGCCATGCTTTATACTGTCTTGTGCTTTTACTTTGTGTTTATCATATGCATGTTTTAACGTCTGACGTTGTGCTGCTTCTTCCTTTCCTTGATCTTTTTAATATTTATAATTTTTGTATTAAACTGTTTAATAATGATCGAGAATAAAAAAATGAATGAATGAATAAAATGAAAAGTACAATAATGTAGCTTACTACAAAAACGATAGGTTTGAAGTTTTGCGGGCGTACAAAAGTTATGACGTCATAATAAGCATTTTATTATATATAAACATTTTTCTACAAATCTATTTTGGTTGGCGCGCATAAACATTTTTCTGCAGATCGACATTTCAAAAAAATACTAAATGACGGTTAAGTCAGGGCGGTTATAGTATTAAACAATCGAACCATCAAAATTATTTTAACTATTTTTTATTAACTTTAACAGTTTGTTTTGTCTTACAGGGCTCGTCAGAAAGCTAAAAAAATATGAAAAACAAATACAAAAACACAATTGCTTTGTTTTACTTGACTTCAGTTTTCATCAAAACGATTAAAAAACTGCAAAAACAGTTTTAGGTGTTTACGCTATTGTTTCGAAAATGTAGATGAATTTATTGGATTAATATACCGCATTAAAACCTTTTTTTTTAAAAACATTTTTAGGGCGCTCTGTTTGTTCCAAAAAATTTATTCGTTCTTTGGAAACAACATTAGCTTAAAGGCCCGTTTTCACTACGAGCGTGGAAAAAAGCATTCTTTGTTTGTTTTATTGCTTTTTTTTATGCGCTCGCTTCAATTTTAAAGACCCGTTTCCACTACGAGCGTGGAAAAGAGCATTCTTTGTCTCCTTTATTTATCGTCGATTGAAGTGAGCGGTTAAAATTGAAGCGAGCGCAAAAAAAAATCAATAAAACAAACAAAGAATGCTTTTTTCCACGCTCGTAGTGGAAACGGGCCTTAACCGCTCGCTGTCACAGTTCGACTTCAAATTAGCACTACATTTTATTCGGTTATATTATGAAAAGATTAATTACACAATTATTCCGCCGAATTTCGCCGTTTATCTTTACCCACAGTGCCAGAATCATTAATCATGATACTATCCATAATAAATTCATATTTGGAAACATTAGCGTAAGCAACGGAAAGAAACTTCACACATTGAAATTTAATAAAGAAAAATTTATAACCACTTTAACTTTTTAATTACTGCCGTATTTTCTTTTTGTTTTTAAGTTCTTTTGCCGACTTTTTATCGCTATGTTAAGCTTTCCTTTTTGTATTTGTTTTTCAGATTTTTGATTGCTTTCTGACGAACCCATAGACAAAACAAACTGTTAAAGTTAATAAAAAATAGTTAAAATAATTTTGATGGTTCGATTGTTTAATACTATAACCGCCCTGACTTAACCGTCATTTAGTATTTTTTTGAAATGTCGATCTGCAAAAAAATGTTTATGCGCTCCAACCAGAATAGTTTTCTAGAAAAATGTTTATATATAGTAAAATGCTTATTGTGACGTCATAACTTTTGTACTCCCGCAAAACTTCAAACCTGTCATTTTTGTAGTAAGCTACATTATTGTACTTTTTCGTAAAAGATATATGTTAAACGGTGTTACGACACTTGATCGAACGACACTTGATCGAAACGACATTTGATCAAAATGACACTTGATCGAAACGACATTTGATCGAAACGACACTTGAACGAAATGACAGTTGATAAAAAAAAAATTTACTTTTGTATGTTTTTGCGGTTAGACAATCTCTTTGTTACTGTAAATTAGATTCATAAAAAACAGAGGCCATCAGTAAGAAGACAGTTTGTTTTTATTTTTTATAATTTTTTGTCAATGTCAAGGTCAGAGTTTTTTAACAAGGTCCCTGGGCAAAGCATTTTTAGGGGGGCAACAAGTAGATGTCTTGTCATGGTTATGTTTTATAGTATGTCTATTGCTGACATTTTTTGCATTATTTTTAAATTGTAGTCAGTTCTTTAGGGGGGCGTTGTGCCATGGCCCCACCCTTGCAGAAATCAGAGACAGATTGAAAGGGAAGACCTATTTTTTTTAGACGTTACTATGTTTTTGGGACAAAAATTCGACAAAACCGGGACAGATTCAAAGTGAACACCTTTTTTTTGGAGATCACTATGTTTTTGGGACGAAAAATTTACAAAATTGGGACAGATTCAAAGCTGTAAATTTTCTTTTTCGTTATTCGATCAAGTGTCCTTAGATCAACTATCGTTCGATCAACTGTCGGGTCACGATGTTGAACGACCTTGGTGCAAAAACTTAACTATTTTAAGTACCTTTTTTTAAGTTAAATGTTCGAAATTAAGCTATTGTAAATTCAAATAGGTAAATATTCGGTTATCCCTAAATTTACTGCATTTAACAATTTTAAATGCCAATTTTCACTCTTATAAGCTGAACAATTGCAATTGTAGATGGTGTAAAGTAAAAGATTTTTCTTCCCAAAGCTTTTCGTCTGACACTCTTCAGGGGAAATCGTCAGAATAAAGCAGAAATGAAACCAAACTTGATTATAAAGAGGAAAGCAGAGTTCTCATTGGCTAAAAAAGTTAGCCAATGAGAGAAAAGATTAAGAAATTTTTAAAGGGTAGATGAATTCTTTTTTTACACAAAAGAGGATTAAGAAATTTAATGAAAGTCGCTTCAAGAGCAGAAACGTGAAAAGAAGAGTGACCTCGAGCGAGAATAGAAAATTTTTTCGTTGATGTAGCGAAGAGCGCATTGGGCGTTCTCAAGAAGATTGCCATCAAGAAGATTTACCATAACATGCATCGAAAAATCGATGGCATCGCTATTGGCTCACCGCTCGGTCCAGCATTAGCAAACATTTTTGTTGGCTACAAACAAGCGAAACTTTTCAACATCGCCAAAAGCCGTTAGTCTACTTCCGGTATATTGACGACACTTTCGCCGTATTCAACAATGAAGAAGACTGCAACACTTTTCTCAATCACCTCAACTCCTTTCATCCATCATTACGCTTCACCTACGAAAAGGAATCCAATCACTTTTTCCCTTTCCTGGACGTTTTGGTAGAAAGGCATGATTCGAAATTTCTAACCTCAGTGTACAGGAAATCCATCTTCACCGGCCAGTATCTACGTTGGAACTTCTTTAGCTCCCAGAAACAGAAAATTAACTTAATTGATACTCTTGTTCACAGAGCTTTTATGATCTGTTCTAAAAGCAAACTGGACCCAGAGCTTGGCAAAATTCGTTATATTTTATTAGAAAATGGCTATCCGGAACATGCAATCAATTCGGCTTTCAAACGAAAACTTAACTAAATTCTAACCCGGTTCACACAGTGAAAAAGTGCCCTGTCTAGCTACACATCTCATTTATTGGAAATGTGTCGATGATGTTCGAAAAGCAGATTACGTCTGCTAAGAAACACTGCTTTTTCTCCGTCGAACCACGTGTTATTTTTAACACCCGACAGCTCTTACCAGCAACTAAGAAAGACGTGTTACCTTGCCATCATCACAGCAATGTCATTTACCAGTTTGTGTGCCACTGCGATAGTCGCTGGTTACACGTCTCAACGCTTAGAAGAGCGAATTAAACAACACGTTCCTAGATCCATCGCCAATCCTCCTGCCTCGCACAACCGCCAAAGTCTTTCTCGCTCTTGCAAGGCCAACATACGCCCACAACAATTTCACGAATCCGCCATTGGTCAACACTTCTTGACAATGCCCAATGCGCTCTTCTCTACAACAACGAAAAAATTTTCTATTCTCGCTCGAGGTCGCTCTTCTTTTCACCTTTATGCTCTTGAAGCGACTTTCATTAAATCGCTAACTTCTTTCAGCCAATGAGAACTCTGCTTTCTTCTTTATAATCAAGTTCGGTTTCATTTCTGCTTTGTTCCGACGATTTCCCTTGAAGAGTGTCAGATGAAAAGCTTTGGGAAGAAAAATCTTTTACTTCACACCATCTTCAAATTCTGTACCACCAAATATCTATTGAAATTGCAATTGTCTTTTCAATTGCCTTAGTGACATAACAAAACTTTTTTGTTGTCGCTTCAACGTTAGTGAAGGTAATCGAAATTATTTATTTTCCCGCCAAATTGGCTCGGCGACAAATTTGCCCCGTCAAATAGTCTCCCGCCAAATTGTCGCGTACCCACCAAAATCAAGCATTTCATCTGTTTGAGTATAGGTATCGAGGGAGTTTGATCACTAGCCAAGTCAATGTTAAGCCAGTTTCGCTTTGGACTTTGCTTATTCTATGTTAATTGTCATCATCTTCTGTGCTTGTGCTATTTTTATAATCAACAGAGGTTAGCAGCATACTTTCTATAAACTATATGTGACAAAGTATGGTTCTCACGCTCTCCGATAAAATTCATTCAAAATTCTAAAATTTATCTTATTCTATTTTTCATTTAAAAGTTTTCATTTTTAAAACATTCGAAGCGTTATACTGTATTAACACAATGTAGAAATCTCAATAATTTCTTCAAGTAAATCTCTATCTGCTGATTTTTCTTTGTTTCAAAACAAATATTACTCTACCTATATGATAGCGGTTATTAGACTATATAATCATGGCTCTGGTTGCGATAACCAAGACGCAATATTACGATGGTGTTCATTATAGACTTACAAAAGCTGCCTTGTGTCAAGTAAAACCAAAAATCAACTTTTATGTTGTACTACCTATACCAGGGGTCGGCAACGTTTTCTTTCCAGTGTGTCAAGTTGTGAAATTTAATGTCAAAATATATGTTTGCGTGCCGATGTCTTCACTTTGATTTCATCTCCGATTTCCCTATTTTTCTCCCAAAATCAGGATGTTCTCTAAAAAAAAAAAAAAGGTTTTCACTTCGATTTCATCTCTAATTTCCCTATTTTTCTCCCAAAATCAGGGTGATCTCTAAAAAAAAAAAAGGTCCGTAAACGTGTTTTTGAAAAAATATTCACGACGCCGCGTGCCGTATAAAATCACCTCGCGTGCTATGATTGGCACGCGTGCCGGGGGTTGCCGACCCCTGACCTATACTATTACAGTAGCTAAACCGATTACATAAACCAGGGTTGTCCAATTGACTGATTATAAGATCGAGTTAAGTTCGTTTTGAGACTTGCAATGGACCACTTCGGAAATGCGACCATAAAAAGGAGTGATTTTTAAAAAAACAGGCTTTCACTTTGAATCTGTCTCGGTTTATTTGATTTTCGTTACTAAAATGTAATACTCTCCAAAGAAACTCCCCATAAAGTAGTGATCTTACTTTAAGTCCTAAAGTAAAACATTCTAATTCACTCAAAATCAGTAGCGGTCGACCAGCTAAGACATCGCGATCGACATGTTGGCCATCCCTGACATTAAAAACCAAAACTTTTTTCTGCTATTTTGCTACCGTTTGTTCCTGGCGTCTTATGTAGAACGCCAAAACTTTAAATCCATTTTCCGAATCCCTTAAAATTGCAACAGTTGAAAATTTTTCTTATGAAAGGCTAGTTTCTTAGTGATTGCAAAAAAATTATAGCAATCGAAATATATCGCGTTTAACAGACAATTACAGGTCATTTTTTTACAGAACTTTCAGCGAAATTGGAAATAGAAAAATCCCATATTCAAATCATAATAAATTTGCGGTAAAATACAAAAAAGCTTAAAAAATGCGTAAACCTTGTAATAAATTTACTCTACGTTTTATATCAGATAGAAAAAAATTGATATGTTCCAAAAAGTTTTGATGCGCATTTAAATACGTGTACTACTTGTAGGACGCTAGGCGTAAATAGGTTAAAACAGGGGTGGGCAAACTACAGCCCGCGGGCCACATGCGGCCCGCCACGACTTTTTGTGCGGTCCGCGAAAGCCTCAAGAAATAACTTTATTGACGAGACGAAAATTAACGAGAGGAATTAATTATTATTTAACGAAACGAAAAAGGATATTTTGGACATTGATTAAAAGTGATATTTTTTTAGAGATTACTGTAGTGCGACCCGCAGACAAAAACAGCTTGTAAATGCGGCCCTCGAGCACTACCCCTGGGTTAAAATATAAGTACAATGGATTTCTTTAATTTATGTTTTTGAGTTATTATGCCTTGTATCACTTTACATGTATGTTTTTGGATCTTTTTTCAAAAAGTTTTTTTTACAATGAATTATGCAAATTTTCAAATTGTAATAATTGTAAAATAATTTTTTGTTAAAAAAAGTGCTGTCAAAATCAAAAGTTATGCAAACTTTTCATAATAATCATTGCTGCAACTATATTATTTTTTTAAAATTAATTTTTTGATTTACAGACTATTTTGCCAATGTTTACCGAAAATTGTCGACTAGCTTTCGATTATGTAGGAATTACAAAAAGTGAGTACCAGCTTTATCATTTTAAATTGACTTTATTCCTGTTAAGTTAAAGTGAATGTAATAATCCATTGTATTTTTCATAAAACCTTCCATAATGCAATTTTTTTTTGTTCGTGATTATTCTTTAGCTTGTTGCAGCGTTATCATTCTGATATGAACAGATATTAATTCTTAATCTTCTACTCCATGCAGTGTATACTTAGCTTTAAAGGTATGCTGGGATCTTTTGTAGAAAACCCCCGCCACTAACGCCAAAATGTGAGATTTGAGAAAAACACCCCCGCCACGTTTTAAGTACTGCATGGTGGCGGGGGTGTTTTTTTGGCGGGGGCTTTGTACAAAAGATCCGTATGCTGACTGTAACTAAAACACCGGCCGAGCGAAAGTCTCCTAATCTTTTTTTAATTGCAATGTTATGAAGCACCTTTTTTGAATCAGAAATCTAAAAGATATATAAAATTTTTTGTTCTGCGATTGTTTTCGGTAGCACTTATTGATGTAGTGATCATATAGTGTACTTCAAACCGGCAGCGAGGCCGAGCGAGAAGGAGTAAAGTATTGATGATGAATGTTG
Source organism: Diplosoma virens (assembly GCA_963680785.1). Lineage (NCBI taxonomy): Eukaryota > Metazoa > Chordata > Ascidiacea > Aplousobranchia > Didemnidae > Diplosoma > Diplosoma virens. The sequence goes on from OY796888.1 coordinate 11,936,453, forward strand.
TCGAGAAGGTCGGCTTTCAAAACCCGCTTGTGTCACTCTTTTTTGTGTCCGTTGAAAAGACTCTGTATAGCATTTTCCTCTGCTTTGCGGTCTCATAAAACAAATCGAAATTTTATTCTTATCTTTAATTAAAAACTCATAATCAAATAAAAGAACTTCTACCGAATAATAATATCTTGGCATTTCCGGCAGCAGGTTGGGGTAATCGCTTGACGGTTTACCTAAGTACGACGTCTCCGACTTATTCCTGTAAATCAGAAGAGTAATATACAGTAGAATTTGTCTATAAAGGCCCGTTTCCACTACGAGCGTGGAAAAGAGCATTCTTTGTTTGTTTTATTGATCTTTTTTTGCGCTCGGTTCAATTTTAACCGCTTGCTTCAATCGAAGATCAATAAAAGAGACAAAAAATGCTCTTTTCCACGCTCGTAGTGGAAACGGGCCTTAACGACATCGTATAGCGTCAATTCGCTTATACCGTCACATTTCCCTTCGTCCCGGGGGAATTCCTATTTTCTGCTTACAATCAAATTTGCCTGTAACGGCATCGCTTATAACGTCAATTTGTGTATAACGGCACCCTTTATTTGTCCCCCAGACAAATTTTGTTCGTTTATAACGGCACTATAAGTTTCGGCATTCAACTCTGCCACAAACAATCATTCAAAACAACAATCAACTCTAAATGCTGTTAGAAGTCCTGCTTGCGTGTTTTTCTCGATTTGCTTTACTAGGTCATCCGCAGCAACCAGTCAACTTAATTGGGTGTGAAAGAACTCGTCGGCAAGTGACCAATGCTATAGCCTTAAATCAAAACAACTTGTACTATTCGTACATTATCGACTGAAAACTAAAGTGATTAGAAAGAGATCTCTGTAGCAGAATGCCGACAAACGAAGAAATTTTCTCTTAAGAAAAAATATGAAATTGTTATCCGAATCATTTATACGTTATCTAGCACAAATCGAACACTATGTGGTGCAAAAACAGTTTGTTTAATTTTCTGTGTGCTTTGTTAAATTGATGTTTTTCATTGCAATGGTAATTTTGGCGGAAAAATAAGTAAAAATTATTTATTTTCACTAGCGTTGAAGCGACACCAAAAAAGTTTTGTTATGTCACAAAGGCAACTGGAAAGGCAATTGTAATTGTTCAGTTAATAAGAGCGAAAATTTTAATTTAAAGTTGTTAAATGCTTTAAATTTAGGGATATTCCTAGCCGAATATTTAAATTGAAAAAGATACTTTAATAGTTAAATTTTTGAATCACGGTCGTTTAACATATATCTTTTACAAAAAAATACAATAATGTAGCTTACTACAAAGACGACAGGTTTGAAGTTTTACGGGTGTACGAAGTTATGATGTCATAATAAGCATTTTACTATATCTAAACAAATCTATTCTGGTCGGCTCGCGTAAACAGTTTTATTTTAACTATTTTTTTATGGTAGTTCTAACAGTTTGTTTCGTTTATAGGGCTCGTCAGAAAGCAATCGAAAATTTGAAAAACAAATACCAAAAGTACAGCTTAAACAAAGCGATAAAAAGTCGGCAAAGAACTTAAAACGAAAAGAAAATTACGGCAGTGATTAAAAAGTTAAACCGGTTACAATTTGTTTAAATTAAATTTTAATGTGTAAAGTTTTTTTTCCCTTTCTTACCCTAATGTTTCCAAATTTAAATTTATTATGGCTAATAACATGATTAATGATTCTAGCATTATAAGTAAAGATAAACGGCGAAATTCGGCGAAATAAATTTGTATTTAATCTATTCATAATGTAACTGAACAAAATTATTGTGGTGCGAATTTGAAGTCGCCATGCTTATTTGTTACCTACGTGCTGGCAATAAACGCCATCTTTTGTGATGTCACAAAATTTACGCGCTTGCGAAAAATTAGTACAATTCCGTTGCATTAATCGCAGCTGTGTAATTGAAGACTTTTGAAAAACACTGATTACTGACATGAGAAAATGTTTAACAATACAATGGGTACAAGTCTAAACAAAAGATACAAAAATTCAATCAGGTTTGTACCAATGGCTATGATGCAACTATTGTCAAGACTCAAGACAGAAGATAAGATCAAGCCAAATAGCAAAGCTTACAGAAGAGTATGTAAGGCGGTTACAAATCTTTTTTGATTAAATTTCAATGTGTAAAGTGTTTTCCTTTGCTTACGCTAATGTTTCCAAATAACGAAAAAATTTATTGGAACAAACAAATGCGTTCTATTAAACCAATAAATTCATCTATTTTTTTCAAAACAATAGCGTAAGCACCGAAATCTTTTTATGCAATTTTTTGATCGTTTTGATGAAAACTGAAGTTAAGTGAAACAAAGCGATTGTGTTTTCTGTATTTTTGTACAGATTTATACCCGTAAAACTTCAAACCTGTGTCTTCGTAGTAAGCTACATTATTGTACATTTTTGTAAAAGATATATGTTAAACGACCGTGATTCAAAAATTTAACTATTATAGTATCTTTTTTAATTTAAATATTCAGCTAGGAACATCCCTAAATTTAAAGCATTTAACAACTTTAAATTAAAATTTTCACTCTTATTAGCTGAACAATTACAATTGCCTTTCCAGTTGCCTTTGTGACATAACAAAACTTTTTTGGTGTCGCTTCAACGCTAGTGAAGGTAAATAATTTTTATTTATTTTTTCGCCAAATTGGCTCGCCGCCAAATCGGCTTGCCGACAAATTTGCGCCGCCAAATTGTCTCCTGCCAAATTGTCGCGTACCCAATTTTGGTTGCGTAATACACCTCGATGTTGAGTCTAAGCTGTTTTGGAATGGCATATAGTACAATGTTGTCTTTAACGTCAATTCGTCTATAACGTCAATTTTTGCAATCCCCTGGAAGTACCGTTATAAGCGAATTCTACTGTATATTAAACAAAATAAATAAACTTTCTTACTCCCACCTTTTATCCTTTTAGGTCTTCCCATAGAAATAAATACAATAGACTGTACTTCACACATAACCGTGATCGTCGGCAACTTTTCTGCCTCTGTGTTATAGCCAATAGTTTTTAATGTACAATATAGAAATGATACATGTTTTTTTGTTACAATGTATAGAGCTTTTTCGGCAAGTATACGAACGCACTCGCTGGCCTATTTTGCCCATGTATGGAGGTTTTCCTGTTAAATTGAGAACAATCATCGGAGAACCGATTAAGTTTGACCAATCCCTTACACCTCAGAGTTTAGCCAAAAAGGTAATTTGATAAATTTTTTTACGTTAAATATGTTGATCATATTGGTTATAAAAAATGTTTTTAATAATTTGAATAATTGATTTAATTACTTTTGAAAAAATTTTTGGTTTAAAAAATATCAATTAGATAGTAATTGTTTTTCGCTTATACTTCAATTTTCGGGAGTACTGCTCAGCGGTCGTTCTTCTCAATAGAACGAGGTGGAGGCAAATCATTTTTAATCAAACAACAGCTGAAGCTTATGTTTGCTTTAATAGGAAGCTATAAAACTCTTTAAGGCTCTAGTTTTTAACCTTTTTTTGACTGCACCTCTCTTGGGTGATTTGAGGGTACACTGCTATTTAAAAGCTTTTATATCATCCTAATCAAACATTATTTTGTCCACGAAAGCAAAGCTAAGACTAAAAAAAAGTTTTTATTTTGAATTAAAAGTGAAAAACCGATCATCTTGTTATAATAATGTGAAAACCGAACAAAAGTCCTCTCTTCAAATTGAAAGCATCAAAAATTTTCACATTAAAAATATAAAAATGAAAAAATCATTTTACCAATCACTTAAAAAAAAAATTATATCAAACGCTGGTTTTAAGCACAAGCGTCACTTTAATTGAGGCAAAAAATAAATATAATTCAAGATTGAACGATTGATTTGTTTGTTTTGCTTTCCGCTTAATTAAGACTTGTGTGTTGCTCAATGAAAAGAGATTTTTTGCAAAGTATAGAATGAATAGATTTACTAGTGAATAAACGTTCACTTAATCATGATTGATTATTTGTTTAACTATTAAATCAGAGCTTCCAACTGGCTTTATTGTTTTTCTTCGTATTGTTTATACAGTAGATAGGTTGTTCATGTCTGCATTTTGGAATTACCTTAAACTGCTGGCATCAACTTTTTACCTTTAATACAATCTTGCGATACTTGCAATCACAAGATGGCATAGCAGAGCACCGCTGCACTTCGTTGGAAAACGTCTCGCCTTTCTACGAACAGGGGATGTTTTTACCCTCGGATCGCCAGAACTTGGCAAAGGAGAATCGAGAACCCTTAACCTTTGATTATTTTCCAGTCAAATGTAGAATTTGCTTGTATTCGCAGTTGTGCAAGATTATTATTATGGCTGATGCCGCCCACAGATTCGCAATGATAAGGTTAAATCACCTGTGAACTGCTCATAAATTATTTTGATGAATAGTTCGGATATCCGTTTTTTGTTATTTTTTCTATTCATAAACGCATCACGAGGGGTGCAACAAAAATCAACCATCCGTGGGAAAATCGACAAATATTTGAAAAATAGTTTGTAGTTTTTTATCGCTTGCAAACTAGCAAATACCAGCAAAGTTTATATTGGTATAAGTCCTAGGTTCTTAAACTGGAGTGCGTATGAAAAGTTTTTCAGGGGGGCGCGAGCAACTGGGTGGAAACTGAATAGATAGTTGCAATCAGCATTGTTCTGAAATTACCCAAAACACTACGGAATTTAGGTTTTAATCAACTAAGAACGTAGTTATCTAAACAGAAATGCACGTTAACAGAGAAACAAGCAACACAACTTAAGAATGACACACCTAAACAATCGCGCGTCGCTCTAACAGCGTTCTGCAGCAACCACAAGAGAGATAAAACGCACAGTACAAAAAATCAAACAAAAACGTACTTCGGGCTTGACCACACACAATTGCAATTACACAAAAATCTTCCCCTCTTAATGAGAAATCGACTTTCTTATCGAATGGGTGGAACACCCTTAATTGACCGAGTCGATCTGCGCACAGTTGGTTCGGAAGGGGCAGAGAGAAAAGAGTTGTGGTCGTCCTGTTGCAGCGAATCTTCGTGTTGAGGAGGGGGAGCATCACCACTTTACCTTTGCGTGGTAGATTTTGACAGAGTAGTGCGCAGTAAATCATCCTTTCCTTGTTGCACTGGTGATGTTTGAGGATCCTCTTCGTCGAGTATAGGAAATCGAGATTCTATTTCACGCGAGTTTAACCCTTGTGGGCATGGAGACAGGTCACTTGAAGAAACGCTGCTTTTTCTACCATCTCTGTAACGAATGTTTGCGTATTGGGGGTTAGCGTCCAGAATTTGCACTTCCTCTACGAGGTCCTCATTTTTGTGATTTCGAAGAAATTCGCGGAGCATCACCGGGCCTGGGGTGGACAGCCATGTTGGCAAAGATCTCCCGCTAAGAGAACGTCTATTAAAGTTAAAGAATAATTCGTGTGGAGTGGTATTTGTTGTAGTATTTAATAGAGATCGAATGAAATGTAAAGCATTAGGTAAAACAGTTTCCTAACAAGATAAAGATAAATTATTGGATTTTAGAGAAAGACGTATCGATTTCCGGACAATATCGATATAACGCTCTGCTTGAGAGTTACCAGTGGGATGTTATGGACTTGATTTGCTTGAGGCAACAGCACTCTTTGACAAAAATTCTTTTATGCTTCCTGACGAAAATGAAGGAGCGTTATCGGAGTGCACAAATGGTGGCATCCCACATAAACTAAAAAGTTTTTCTAGACAATTGATTATAGTTGAGGAATACATGTTGGAGCATGGAAAAGCAAACGGAAACATTGAATGTTCATCAATTACTACTAGCAAATACTTATTACGCGAAGAACTCGGTAGAGGTGCCTTGAAATCTATACTGATTCGCTCAAATGTTTTGATGCTTTGATGAGATGGCTCCTTCTCGTTTGTAAAAGGATGGCTTGAATTCGGCACGAATGCGGCATGAGGAGCAGACTTTGCGGATAACACCTGTAGAAAAAGGGTAAGTTTTTAGTGCGTACAAAATGTAAAAGTCTGGTGACTCCAGGGTGGCAAAGGGAGGCATGAATTTCAGCTAGACTGGAGATTGACGTCTAACTGCAGAATCCTCTTCTAAGTGAGTCCGCGACAGCATTTTCTTTTCCAGGTCTATACAAAATATTGTAGCTGTAAGAGGCTAATTCTAGTCGCCAGCATTGAATTTTGTTGTTTTTTTATCTTTGTGCGTTTCCGTTTATCTAACATAAATGAGACTGACCTCTCAGTTACCAGGGTGAAGTGCTGTCGGAAGACAAGATAAGTCCATTTTTAAACTGCTTCAATAATGGCAGTTGGTTCTTTTTCTACAGCCGGGTAATATAATTCGCTTCCATGCAATGTTCTTGACATAAACGCTACGGGACGATTTCCTTGATTTAACGTTGTCGAAATTGCAACATCTGAAGCGTCACATTCAACTACAAAAGGCATATTTTTGTCAATTGATCGTAAAGCTGCCCTCGCAATTTTTTTTTCAAGTTTTGAAAATCGTCTATTTGAGAATCATGAGTGGGAAGGATTTTTGCTTCTTTCAAACCTTTAATTTTTTCAGAAAATTGCTTTATCCACTTTGCGCAGTAAGCAAAAAGACCTAATACATGTTTCAAAGATTTTGGATTTGTAGAAGGAGGAAGTTGTTCTAAGGGACGTAGCCTTTCGGAGTCTCGTTTGATTATTCTGTTGCCAACCAAATAGTCTAGGATATTTATTGAAAAAACAGAAGTAATTGTTTTACTATTGTTTAAAGTCCACTTTCTACGTGAAAAGACTCTAACAAACGTTTCACGTTCCTGTCATGTTCTTCCTGAGTATGACCTGCAACAGTGATGTTGTCCAAATAAGAAAAGGTGTCTTTCAGGCCCTCAACTTGCACTAAATTATCCATCTCTTTTTGAAAGGCAGGAGCCCCGTTCGTTACACCGAAAGGTATTCTCGTAAACTCCTAAAGGCCCGTTTCCACTACGAGCGTGGAAAAGAGCATTTTTTGTCTCTTTTATTGATCTTCGATTGAAGCGAGCGGTTAAAATTGAAGCGAGCGCAAAAAAAAAGCAATAAAACAAACAAAGAATACTTTTTTCCACGCTCGTAGTGGAAACGGGCCTTAAAGTTTTCCACAAGCTTCAAAGGCGATAAAGGGACGGTCTTTCTCAGTTATCCGGATTTGATGGTATGCACTGTGTAGGTCAAACGTTGAAAACACGTGATACTTTGCAAAATCGTTAATTAAAGTCTCAATTCTAGATAAAGGATAAGCATCAAGCTCGGTAAATAAGTTTATAATTTAAGAATATAATCAACGCACGTACGACGCTTATTGTTATTTGCGTCTGTAACGACAATGATTTGCGCACACCAGGGAGACAGACTAGGTTTAATTATTCCCTCAGAATACAAGCGATCGATTTCTTTATTGATAAACATTTGATCATTACTATTAAAACGCCTCGATTTTATGGCTATAGGCTTATAAGCATTTGACAAATTATGAAATAGCGAAGGGTGCTTGGCTAAGGCTGGTGCCAATACACACGTATTCCGAGAAACAACTAAATCGTCTCTTTTCCCTTCATATTGAAAAATTACTTGTTTATGTAGTGACCGAAAGTCTTGTCCTAGTAGGATATCGGTACAAAAGTTTTTTAAAACTCTTAATTTAACATCACTATAATTACTACCATTAACAGTAATATCGACAGTACAGCAACCATAAACATTCTCGGTCAACAAAGTAGTTGCCATTGAATCATTATCAAAACACGGATTAATTTCGATGTTTAAGCGCTTAGCTGTGTCTTTGTTGATAAAGCTCATCGAGCTACCAGAATCAATTAATGCTAACACTTCAGTATTTGCTATTTTTGCGGTTAAGGCCCGTTTCCAATACGAGCGTGGAAAAGAGCATTCTTTCTCTCTTTTATTGATCTTCGATTGAAGCGAGCGGTTAAAATTGAAGCGAGCGCAAAGAAAATCAATAAAAGAAACAAAGAATGCTTTTTCCACGCTCGTAGTGGAAACGGGCCTTTAGGCTCGCTTGGGTCAAGCAATTACGGGTTCCATGTATAACACAAAAGGTAGAATTCGAAACCTGAGCATTAATATTTTTAAATACTTTCGATTTACATACATTTGCAAAGTGTCCTCTTCTTTGGCACTTATAACATATTGCATTTTTAGCGGGGCACATGCTTCTTGCGTGGATAGATCGCCCACAAAAGGTACACAATTTACTCACGCTCGACGTAGCTTGTGATACGTTGTCCGTAGTTTAAAGCGTTGAAGATTTATTAGCAACAGTAGCTGTTAAATTAGATCGATATTCTTGATTGAACGAGTAGAATTCAGAGTTTTTTTTGGGCAAGTTCCATTGAACGAGCTTTTTCAACTGCATTTTCGAGGTTAAGATGGCAATTTTCTAATAGTCTATGACGTATCCATGGGAAGAAAGACCATTTATGAGGGCGTCACGAACCATCTCTTGCCAGTACTGCTCGCTTGTCACTTGACGGAAATTTATTCTCTTGCAAGCTTTTGTAGCTTGAGATAAAATTCATCCAAGGTTTCTTCTGGTTGTTGCTTGGCGGTGGCCAAAAGATGGCGAGCGAAGACTTTGTTGGGCGCCTTTGTATAAAGGTTCCGCAAAACTGTTATTGCCTCATTATACGAATCACAATCAGCGATTTATTCGAACATACGGTGCGAGACACAATTCACCAATGCTTTTAACTTGTTTGTCTGCCATTCTTTCGCCAGCGATGCATCTGATACTTCAATATAATTTTCAAAAGTTACAAACCAATGACACCATTCTTTCGATGCAGAGGCCGAGTTAGCGTCTAAATTGAGGCGAGAAGGTTGCATAAATCTGTCCATGCTGGATGAATCTTAGTTGATTAAATTGTTCTGAAATCACCCAAAACACGATGGAATTTAGGCTTTAATCAACTAAGAACGTAGTTATCTAAACAGAAATGCACGTTAACAGAGAAACAAGCAACACAACTTAAGAACAACAAACCTAAACAATCGCGCGTCGCTCTGACAGCGTTCTGCAGCAACGAGAGAGATAGAACGCACAATACAAAAACTCAAAACAAGAATGTGCTTCGGGCTTGACCACACACAATTACAATTACACAACAACCATTAATTTAGGATGGATTGGACGCAGATGGAAAGTGCAGACCTTTTTTTTTATAGTCTTCACCTTCAATTTCGGCCAAAATCGGAGAATTTGATAAAATTGTTGGGTTTTGTTTTTGGTTGTGTGGTCAAGAGGGGGGCGAGAGTTCTGTTTGCATGAGGAAGTGGGGGCGCAACTTTTGCTTGCATGAAAAAAAAAGGGAGTTTTGTTTTTGTAAAGAAGAGGTGCGAGTTTTTTTTGCATGAAAAAGGGGGCGCATCTCAAAAAGTATAAGAATCACTGGTCTAAGTGATAGTCAGAATTCTTGTTCTCAGAGTTCTTGAGGCCCAAATTCTTCTACGATTCTAGGGTCAATGTTTTATTCTGAACGAAAGATACCTGTCTACTTTTTTGAATTTTGAGTGTGGTGTTTTTGATCTAATAGCAAACCACAATCTTTTAGCTTGCCTCATTACCGCGACATATGATAATCTTCAATGACTACTTTAATGACATCACTGCAATCTGATTCGTTTATTGTGCTTGGGGTTGGCATGTGTAGGTAAAAACTTGGCTGCAATCATCTTTGTTACGTACTCGAATTCAATCTTATCTAATACAAACGAATATTTCCTTGTCGGATTTTTCCTTTTCTAGTGCGGTTTTTTTCTGGTTAATTAAGCAAAGTTGATCTTTATTTTTTCATGGCATTTAGTGTGATGAAATTAGTTTACCAATTTTCTTTAGAAGAAATTAAAGAATTTGCGGTTTTTGTTAAAGTTTAAGCTTTAAGAATGTGTCTAATTTCCTAAATGAATAAACTGTTTACTTCCTGCGTTGATAATATAAACGTAAAGCAACTTTCCAGTTCCAGTTGGACTCGGTTTTTCACTGACTCTATCTGTCCAAACTTAGTAGATAAAACATTGCTGATGAATTCGTTGCGAAAAGGTTGGTCAAAATTACAGTTTTTATTAAACAAAGTTTTTAAAAAACGTAGAAAAAATAACCTGTTTTCGGAATTAAGCCTGATCTACACCAGGCGTATAAAATTTCGCTTACGCTGAGCGAAGGTGTACAGTATATCCTTGAAAAAATATGTAAAAAACAAAATAATTTAAACATTTTTTTAAAAACGATTTTTTGTGTCTAATGAGGCAATTTCTATTCGAAAGCACTTTTTACGCTGAGCGCAAGCGTGAAAATCTCTTGGCAAGCGATTTTTTGTCAGTGCTCGGCATAGAATTTTTTCGTCGACGTCTGGCGCAGAAATATAATAAATAAACGCTTTTACGCTGAGAAACTACGCCCAGTGTAGACCAGGCCTTAGGGTGTAAAAAAGTGACCCACTATAACTTTCATTAAAATTTATGTGAAAGTTTGAACTGCTTTGTTCTTAGTAGATCAGTGATTTTTGAGCCATTTTCACCCCAACTCTGAAAACCTAATGTAACTTAACGAATCTTCTTTCAAAAAATTTTATTATTCTAATAGTAATAAGCTATCTAACGCATTTATTAACACGTATTAACAGAAAAATTAGCACAAATCAACACTCTGAATATTAACTCATCAAATTTACCGTGCTCAAAACAACAGCAGCAGCAGCAGATCGACCGATATTGCATCGTGGCAACAAATTTGCTTGTGCTTGGCGCAACTCCTGCCAATAAATCAGGGTCTGCTGTTAATTTATTTGTGGCCTCGCTCTTTGTTGCCAAAAATGCCGCGAAGCCAATCTTCACACACCCAAGATAGAAATCAAACGGCTGCACTTCATCTCTGATGCATGGGAGGAGCCATGGCTAACTAACATGCAGACAAATTTTCTCTATAAATGCATCTTTCATAGGCTTTCGTAGTTGAGTCATTTTGTAGCTCTTGAGTAAACTCCTCTATGATCACATCATTTTAGCTGAGCATACTGACAAAGTCAGTGACTGCGTTTGGCATAAATACGGCGTTCAATCAACTCGGCCACGCTGGCGACATTCTGACTACGGTTTAATCACAAAGTTAACAAGTGCCTGGATTAAATTTGTGTGCAGGAGAGTTGCATTGATGTCGAAGGCGATTGTGATGGTCTAAGTTCAACTTCAGCTCGCTTCATTCTGTTGTGTCCTTGGAAAGACATTTTAAAGCGCTTTCTTTTGCTTGACGGTCCTAGCAAGCAAATCAAAATTTCAACCATATCATTGTACAAGAAGTAAAAAACAAAATAAAAAAATTAACTGGTCGCGATATCTTAGCATCAATAAAAACAAGTCAGAGTAAAATTTGACGGTTGCCCTTAATTAAACGCATCCGACGTTGTCCAGCAAGTAGGGAAAATAAACAGGTGATGGTAATCATTCTAACTAAGGCTTGGTTGCCATGGCAATGTAAACAAGAAGTTATGTTGATATATGAATGATAACAGGTCACTTGTTTCTATGTAATGCTTTTCTAAGCAATTCTTTTATATCTTCTTCCTATAGAGCATAAACGCTTCGGTTCTCTCCTTCGTATCATCTTATGACAATTAAGCTGTGCCTCTTACCAACAGCCTAGCTCTTCTTTAATAAAGTCATTATTTTATTCATCACTAGACTCGAATCTAACTTTTGACCGAGAAAAAGAATCTAAGCTAGCTGCTAACCAGTTTTTCCAGCCTTTGCACGACCAATCTGTTAATCAGCAAGACCATGCTTTCAAGGATGTCCAACCGTTTTTCATAATGGTCATTATAAATTATAAATTTATTTATGGTCGGCTGGCAACAAAAAGTTTTTCACTTTGAATCTGACTCTGATTTTTCGGTTTTCGTCACAAAAACGCAGTGAACACAGTTTGAGAAACCCTGTGATACAGTTATGGAAATATAATTAAATAATTTCAGTAAGCAGTAGACCGCAGATTGGACATTCCTGCTTTAAAGCTTGACGTAACAAGTATTTTGTACATCATCCAGCTATGCCTTGTAACGTAGCTAAACAAAAGAATTCTTAAAATTATCCCATCTTGTTTATTGTTGATAGCTTGCAAACTCCCTATGTTTTCTCAGCTGTAGCAATTTAGGGTATTTAGGAACTGCTTTGTGCTATAATTTCTTTATTCCATGTTTTTTTCTTTTGCGTACTCAGCAATTTTGCTGCTTGCTTTGACGTTCGTTTGCCAACCACAAGGAGTGAAATTGTGTTAAACTTACCCGCTTTTATATTATGACGCAATAAGCCATTTATATCAAATGGTATTGTTTGTAATTGCCATCAAAACAAGTTCAGAGTAGGATTTTTGTCGTTCGTATTATTACTATGGCCATGGCCATTAATCAAATATCGATAAATATTTAAAAGTAATTTCTAAAATAGCAATTATGTGTATTTTGCTAAAATATGTTACTTGTAAATTGTTTTTCAAAAGCTGTCGCGACCCCCAGAAAACGAGCTACTTCACGGCCGCGACACCCAGGTTGAAACCATGGTTGTAGATCAAAACTTGCCGCATCAATTCATAGCTGAAAGGATGGTCGAAGTTACTGTTCATTTTTTTAAACCGTTTTAAAAAACAGGGAGAAAGAGCTTTATTTCGCAATTAGTATGAAAAAAGGGACCCAATATAACTTTCCTTAAATTTTGTGAAAAGACTATACCTGCATTGTGTAGTTCTGTATGTTGATAAAAATACAGCAGGCCTCGGTTAATGCGGAGTTTCGCTTAAATCGGATAAAACTGAAAGTACTGATTTCGTATATACTGTAATTCTTGGTATAAAGGTTTGGATTATCCGGATCTTCGCCTAAGTCGGATGATTTTGTCGATCAAATCAAATCCGGATTAACCGAAGTCTGCTGTATAAGAGTTTTGCAACCTTAAAAAGTTTTTGCTCTCTTTCAAAAGCATTTCGAAAATTTTAGTCAATTTTCTTCCGTAAAATAAAATTACCGAGAACCAATATCAAGCAAAAGAATTTTTGCACAGGTTCAATTTTCAATCAAAAGCATAGTAGACTCAAATCAGACTCGACCAGCCAGTCTCAATCGCGCTTTTCTCCAACGGTTTTTTTCCAAGCAACATTCGATGAGCAAACCGGTAAAAAAGTGCCCAGTCAGCAGCGAAGAAAATACGCAAAAAGACACGGTACAAATTGCGAGATAGCATCAGAGACGATGAAGAAGCGGTCACATGATTCACACTACCCGGCGAAATAAAAGCTTTTATCACTGTGGTCCGTGCAGTGTCAACCATGCAATCACGTTTTTCAATTTTTTCGCTTTCACTAATCGGCTACATGACCCTCATGAGTTAATTTCAGATGAACACGGGTTCACCTTTCACTCTTCGTTGGTAATTCTTATTCAATAGCTCTTTAAAGATGTTTTTTCGAAGTTGTTTCGTTTCCACGCAAGGCTCACTTTACTTTTAATTTAAGCAACATTATCTTGAAACGTATAAAATTTGGTTATTTCTATTATCAGTTTTCTACCTAAATCATTGTATTGTTTTGTTAATGCTGGAAAATGGTTGGGAATTCACTTACAAAAACGTGTTTTGAGATTTTGTTTAGTATTTGCGTGCGATATTGTTTTTGTGTTAGTTACTATCGTGTCCAAGTATATTGATTTTTCATTGTTCATCTGATATTGCAATTATTGCGACCGCTCGTGTAAGATGGCCTATATCAAGGTCGTTTGTAATATTATATAGTTGACGAACGACTGATTGTTGCTAGTCCGTCGTGATGATGCACAAACGCAACTTCACTGACATGTGCGATAAAAGAATTTTTTTAAACACACAGGATTTATCTAATTTAATACACTCTCTACACGTTTTTCTAAATGCAGCCAAACGGTTTTCAATCTGCGCGGAATGTGTGCCCATTGCCCAGAAGCAACGTAGAGGAAATGTACACTTGTGATTCGTGACACTCCTCGGTGTTTGAAACAATTATAGCAAAAGGCTTTGTTTGGTTTGATGTTTATTGGTTTTAAGTGCAACAATAAGACTGCTTGGTTTTAAACAAAAGATTTGTCATGATGATGCACAAACGCAACCTTCGTAGTTGAAAAGGCGTTCGGTTCTTAAATACATTGGCTCTTCCCTTGTACAAAAACTTAATTGTTTACATTCGGCTTACGTTTCGATGCAGTTGAAGTGTTCCGTGAAAAAATTTCAAATTGGTTCCAACCAGGTTTTTCATGTCATCAGTGATCAGCAAAGGCGTGTTTCCATGAAAAATTTTCCCTGTAACCAAGTTCGTTTAGTATAGTCGTTGTGTGCAATTACCGATTAGATTAATCGAGTTATCGTGTAATATTTCAAACTTTTAAAATTATACAAGCCTTCATACTGTGTCTTTATCGAAACACATTGATTGTATGTGTTTACTGTATCAAAGGCTTGCTTAAATACTACAAAGTATATATTGTTTTTTAATTTTTATTAACTGTGTTATCCACCGACTATTTGTTTCAGAGAAAATTAAAAATAGAAAATGTATTGTTTATTGCACATTAGGTTTTAAACTGTGTATTATTTTCTATTAATTGAACAGTACGTTTTTGTTCATATTTAATGTAAAGTGATATTATCGTTTATGTTTCAGCTACAGTTGACCTTCAAAAATCCGGATTCTTCAATTTTTCGGCACGAATTCGCGAGCGCACTTTCATATTTTCCTCGTTGTGCGCATGCGCACCACTGTTTACATGAGCAGCCGCTATTATTTAGATGATATGATATGCCTAAACGCCATGTTGGTTCGTTCTTCCACGTGCCAACAAGTAATCCTGCTGATTTTGATCCGCTGATTACTGATCTTGCTGTGCAAGTGATAATTTTCTTTAGATATATAGGGGGTACATCATACAAAATCATAACCTTCAAAAATCCTCCAGTTTTTCGATCCCAAGGTTTCCGGTTTTTTGAAGGTGAACTGTACAATAGAATAGACGTTTTTACGGCTAAAGTTGTTTTCACAAAATTGAAAACGAAATGAACAATTAGCTTAACATGTCAAGGTGTAATTTCAAGTAATTCCAATACATTCTAGCAGACGTGTTTCATCCATATAAAAGATTTATTTACCATACTTAAACAAGGTTTAAATTAAAAATCCATTAAAGTTCTCAACTTAATCCAATAATCCATTACTGAAAATGGCAAAATTGTAATCAAATTGAGTTAAAATGTATTTTTCCTGGTACATTAGATGGAAAAAAATTTTTATTATGCAGTTAATGAACAAGCACGATTTGACAGATTTTGTATCGTTATACAGCCAATACGACTGGTTTATCAAATTTTTTTTGGCGCAGCACTCTGCAACTCGGCACTTTAGACACAGTACAATAAGTGTTGATAATCCACAAGAAATGAACTCAACGCTCACTAAGTGAAAAAATTGGTGGTTAACAACCTTGGTGGTTAAATTGGTGGTTAAAACCCAGCCATCGGTGGCACATTTCTGTGTCTCTTGATGCCGGTCCCAAGCCCGGATAAATGGGGAGGGTTGCGGCAGGAAGGGCATCCGGCGTAAAACTTTTTTCCAGATTTATACAAATGCGTAATCATTGTAAATCCATACCGGATCGGTCGTGGCCCGGGTTACCAACGATTGCCTCAGGTGTCGCACAGCAGGGCACCTGCGGAAATTATTCTACTGCTAAACAGTGAAAATAAAAGCAGAAAGAGAGGAGGAAAGCGAGTAAAGAAGCAGCGAGAAGCATGGAAAGGAAGATGCTCACTCATAAGGGTGAGTATTTTAAATATTGGAACAATGACTGGAAGGGGAAGAGAGCTGGCAGATATGATGGAGCGAAGGAATGTAGACATATTGTGCCTACAAGAAACTAAGTAGAAAGGTACCGTAGTAAAGCAAGGAACATGGGAGATGGATGTAAAATATTTTACAATGGAGCTGATTAAAGAAAAGATGGGATAGGGATAGTGGTGAGGGAGGAGCTGGCTGAAAGTGTCCTGGAGGTGAAGAGGGTGTCGGACAGACTGATGGCCATGAAGCTGGAGGTAAATGGGTCCATCCTAAATATAGTAAGCGCATATGCTCCACAGGTTAACAACAGCATGGAGGAGAAAAATGATTTTTGGGAAGACCTGGATGGATTGATAGAAAGTATATCAACAGAAGAGAGGATAGTTCTTGGTGCAAACCTTAATGGACATGTGGGCGAAGGAAACATAGGGGATGAGGAAATAATGGGGAGGTACGATGCTGGAACAAGAAATAAGGAAGGATTAATGGTTGTGGATTTTGGAAAAAAGATAGATTTGGCGATTGTCAATACTTATTTCAAGAAGAAAGATGAACACAGGGTGACGTATAAGAGTGGAGGAAAAAGTACCCAAGTAGATTATGTGATGTGCAGAAGGAGAAACCTGAAGGAAATGTGCGATTGTAAGGTAATATTGAATGAGTGTGTCGCAAAGCAGCACCGTATGGTGGTATGCAAAATGCTCTTATGGTGAAAAAGAAAAAAGCAAAGAAAGTAAAGCCAAAGATACGATGGTGGAAACTAAAAGAGACAAGCTATCAAGAAGCGTTTAGACAAGAGGTGACCAGGATTTTGGGAGGCAAGTATGGGTTACCTGATGAGTGGGACAAAACGGCAGAAATGCTAAGAAAAACAGCTGAAACTGTACTGGGAGTGACATTTGGGAAACGAAAAGGAGACAAGGAGACATGGTGGTGGAATGAGGAAGTTCAAAAAAGCATAAAAGAAAAGAAAGAGGCAAAGAAAGCATGGGACAAAACAAGAAATAAAAATACTAAAAAGGTATACAAAGAAAAGAAGAGTAAGGCAAAGAAGGCAGTTGCAATCGCAAAGGGACGTGTGTATGATGATTTGTATGCTAGATTGGAAACAAAAGAAGGTGAAAAAGAGTTGTACAGATTGGCTAGGCAGAGAGACAGAGCAGGGAAAGATGTACAGCACGTGAGGGTTATAACGGATAAAAATGGTAATGTTATGGTAAATTCAGAAGCAGTGTTAAAGAAATGCAAAGAGTACTTTGAGAAACTGATGAATGAGGAAAATAACAGAAAACCTAGGACAGAGGAAACTGAAGTGGTTAATGAAGAGGTAAATTGTGTCAGTAGAGAAGAAGTAAAGAACGCACTAAGAAGGATGAAAAAAGGTAAAACGGTTGGACCAGATGAGTTGCCAGTAGAAGTTTGGAAGTGCATGGGAGAGATGGGGATAGAGTTTTTGACCAGACTGTTCAACAGACTATTAATGGGTGACCGGATGCCAAAAGAATGGAGAAGGAGTATGCTTATCCCAATCTATAAAAACAAAGGGGACGCACAGTGCTGTGGAAACTACAGAGGAATAAAGCTAATGAGCCACACAATGAAGGTATGGGAATTGGGAAAGAATTATTGAAACCAGGTTAAGGGATAGAGTGGAGATCAGCAAACAGCAATATGGATTTATGCCAGGAAAGGGAACCACCGATGCCATGTTTGCTTTAAGAATGTTGATCGAAAAATACAGGGAAGGTCAAAAAGAGCTACATTGTGTATTCGTGGACCTAGAGAAAGCTTACGACAGGGTTGCACGGGAAGAGCTGTGGTACTGCATGAGAAAATCCGGAATAGTGGAAAAGTATGTGCGACTAGTACAGGATATGTATGAGGGAAGCGAAACAGTGGTGAGGTGTGCAGTAGGAACTACAGAAAGTTTCACGGTCAAGGTTGGACTGCACTAGGGATCAGCGTTAAGTCCATTCCTGTTTGCAGTGATAATGGACAGGCTAACGGATGAAGTAAGGAGAGAACCACCGTGGACGATGCTGTTTGCTGATAATATTGTGATTTGCGAAGAGACCAGGGAAGAAGTGGAGCGAAGATTAGAATCCTGGAAGTATGCATTAGAAAGAAGAGGGATGAAAGTAAGTAGGTCAAAGACCGAATATCTTTGCATAAATGGAGGAAATGATGACGAAACAGTGAAGATGGAGGATACAAAAGTGCCAAGAGTAAAGGAATTTAAGTATTTGGGATCAACGGTCCAAGAAAGTGGTGATTGTGAGAGGGAGGTAAAGAAGAGAGTGCAGGCAGGATGGAATGGATGGAGAAGAGTATCAGGAGTAATCTGTGACAAGAGGTTACCAGCTAGAGTAAAAGGAAAAGTGTACAGTTCAGTGGTAAGACCAACAATGGTGTATGGACTTGAGACAGTAGCAGTCACAAAAAAACAAGTGGAAGAGATGGAAGTCGCAGAGATAAAAATGTTGAGGTTTGCTATGGGAATGACGAGAAAAATCAAGATTAGAAACGAGCACATCAGGAGTACTGTTAAGGTAGAACGGTTAGGAATGAAAATGAGGGAGGGCAGGCTGAGGTGGTATGGACATGTCATGAGGAGAGACCAAGAGTATATAGGAATAAAGATGATGGAAATGGAGTTTTCAGGAAAGAGGAGAAGAGGCAGACCAAAGAGAAGATTTTTAGATGTGGTAAAAGAAGATATGAAGGAAGTTAGTGTGAAGGAGATAGACATTGAAGACAGAAAGATGTGGAGAATGATGATACGCTGTGGCCACCCCTGACTAATGGGAATTGGGAAAGGCCGAAAGGAAAAGAAGAAGAACAACCTCTCTGGTTTTTCACGCCTATGCTTCTCAGAGTCCGCGGACCCCTGGGCAGCCGTTACCAATTTTTTCGGGTCCGTGTAGAATCCTGTAGTTTTAATGTTGCAAACTATTTTTAAAAATTTGCTACAAATTTACCGACTTGCCTATGTGTGTGACTAGTTAAAATATTTCCAAATTTGGTCAGAATTCGTCCTTAAAACTTTCTTCATTTAGGGTTTTTTTGCTTGCAAAAACAAGTTTGAGAATCACTATGGTATTCCATACAACGCTGTTTGGTTAAAGATCTTATGGGGATGTGACCTTTTAACATTTGTGTTTGACATTGGACGGAACTATTCGTATTTATTTTTTTCATATTTGGATATTTACCAGGTGGTTACTCCAAACTTAAAGCTCCTTAACCCTTTCAAGACGGCATTTGGTATCGAGCGGGACATGTATATCCCGGCAGTCTTAAAAGGGTTAAAGTGAAATAATTTTACTTTTTTTTGAATAGATTTATCCGAGTTTAAAATGCATCCAAATCACGACTACTCACTTCTCGTAAAATTATTTTCACTATAAGCGCGTAATATGTGAGATTGATTTAAAGCAGGGTTTTTCCAAATCACGGCCCGCCAAAGAATTTATTTTAAATATTACGTCATTTTATAGCAGTGTTTCGAGGCGAAATACAAAAATTCGGAGACTGATTTGAAATAAAGATTTGTTTTATTTATTTATTTTTTTAGAGAACACCTCTTTTTGGAAACAAAAGTGGGAAATCGGACGTTGATTCAAAGTGAAGACATTTTTTTAAAAAACTCTTCTTTTTAGGAACAAAAATCAAAACAACTGTAGCAAGTGTGCCGCGAATTTCGAAAAAGTCCTAAAATGTTCCGCATTATGAAAAAGGTTGAGAACCATTGTTTTATAATATTGTATTTAGCTGAAATTTAAAAAATCTATTAAAATTAAACGCTTTGTTTATGCCATTCTGGCCTGTCAATTAAAATTTAGAAAAAAATCGGTCTGCAAGATAAAGTTTAAAAACACTGCTTTAAAGCAAAAAGTTTTTTAATTTGAGCTCAACAAAAAACAAGAAAACTCTCAACTCTTCCTCTATAAATTGCATTTTAGATCTTTCGTTGTTCTTTATGCATAAAAAGTTTAAAAAAGTAGATTTGCCGAAGTAAATTTAGGCAAAAGACAAAGTGTGTAAACGGCTTTGCAGAAGAATATTCCTCGATCACACTTACCCTGAAGCTTTTTAAGTTCCCTTGGCTATTACTCGTTAAAATCTTTCTAAAATTATTACGTGAAGTTTTAAACATATACCATACTTGCCTAATGGTAAAGTTTGACCAATTAAATATTTTCAAAAGAAAGAAAAATTATGGCACGCTTTCGAGTGTCTCAAGGTACACCGTCGGGGAAACCCCGGACTACGGTGGCCTTAGCCTACCACTTTTGTTTACATTCTAAAACCTTCTGCGTGCAATAACACATATCGTTTAATTGCTATTTCCTATTTCTCAATCACTTTACCAATAAAAATTCGGAAAACGTAATAACTTGATTGCAAATAAAACTTAAATGAATGAATAAATCTGTATGATATTTGCCCATAAGAGACAAATTAATAAAATCACTACAGGAAAACGCAATGACAAAGCACCCGATCTGACTAACTGGTGCAGAAGTTTTATAACTTGTAAAACTTCAGCATTCATTACTATAGTATCAATGACATGATGTATTAAATGGCACTTGTTTCTAAACCAATGCTAGGTAATAATAACTGGTGATAAAAAAGAACGGGTTAAGTTAACTCA
Source organism: Diplosoma virens (assembly GCA_963680785.1). Taxonomy (NCBI): domain Eukaryota; kingdom Metazoa; phylum Chordata; class Ascidiacea; order Aplousobranchia; family Didemnidae; genus Diplosoma; species Diplosoma virens. Next base: position 11,957,042 of record OY796888.1, read on the forward strand.
GTGAGTTAATTGACTTACCATTGTTATCTTATCAACTAAACGTAAATTTTTGTAATTAAAGGCCCGTTTCCACTACGAGCGTGGAAAAGAGGATCCTTTGTTTCTTTTATTGGTCTTCGATGGAAGCGAGCGGTTAAAATTAAAGCGAGCGCAAAAAAAATCAATAAAACAAACAAAGAATGCAATTTTCCAAGCTCGTAGGGGAAACGGGCCCTAAGACCACGGATCTTGTCTTTAGCACGATTAATGGCTATTGCATTAATTTTAGCTCAGCCAAAGCTATCAGGCAAAGTAGAGCAACATGTTCATTTTTCTACTTAATAAAAAAACTTTGGGAAAGTCAGAATAGTATTATTTTTTTGATAAATATAGGATATTTTTAAGTAGACAAGGTTCCAACCAAGAACGCTAGTGAGAATATTTTTTCAAACAAATTAATGGTCGTTTTCTTAAACCAGCAAGTGAGAAGTAGAACAAACTTTCAACCTTGAAATATAACACAATTAATTCCGATAAAAGAGACATAATTTGTTTACTGCACTTAGTTAAAAATATAGAACAGGACCATCAATTATTGTGATTTTTAGACCAAAAAAAACCTGTGTTGAAGAGTTTAAAAAAAAACAGAAAACCTATTTGGACCACCAAAAATAATAAATAAAAAATATTGTTTTGAAAGGAATTGGTCCTTTTCAAAAAAAAAAAGAGGAGGCGATTATATGTCTTCTAACTCTAATGAATAAAGAAAATTTGCATCACGTTATCACACTTCTGATTCCAGTCTTACCGAATGTAGATAACCATTGTTTTTGTTTAATATGTGGTCATGTGTGGGAAAATAGTAGTAAACCTTAACTTTGAGAAACTTGGATTGAGTGGTTGCGGCAAATGTTTACCTTTGGAACAAAATTTTAAGCTTGGGATGACATGGGTTATTCGATTTGGCCAAGAGTTTTATTATTTTTAATTTTGCATGCCCGCAGTTAAGTTTCAATGCCAAAATTTTGCTGCTATTAGGAAAAAAACTAACTGGTAGACAATTTTGGCAACTCTCAGAGCGGTTTGATAGAGTTATAAAAAAAAAAATTAAAAAAATAGAGTCAACTAATCCAAGTGTCACCTACATTTAGTGAGAAACTTCCCAAGGTTTGCGGGTGAATTAAAAATCTATTTTTTCACTATTAAAAAATTATTTATTTACAAATTTGATATATCAGATATTGAGTTTATATTCTTGTCATCCCACCACACTCTAAAGATCCAACTTGCTGAGCAAGATTATGAGAAATTGTGGATGTCAATCAAAAACGGTACCCACTGATCTAAAAAAAGTTTTGAGCTTTTTATTGTGCGTCTTAACTCGATAACCATAAGTGTACCAGACCCAAACTATTGTGGGGGAGGGGAGAAACAAACTTTTCCGAATTTTACACGATAACTGCCTAAGTCATGATTTTTTATCATTCTATGAAAAAGCGCTAATAGGACTAAAATTTAATGTGAATACCTTTTTCTTTTTTTTTCTTTAATTATTTTTTAATTTTTAAATGGAGCAGAAACGTAAAATTAAACAATCAAATAAATCGGTTTTGCCCCAAAAAAACTTTTGAAGAAAGAAAAAGGTCTTTACGTTAAATCTTTTTTACATACACGCACTCAACTGAATCGTTCTTTCAAAAATGCGTTTTTGGGCATCCTTTAGCTCAAAAAAGATGTTTAGTTGCCAAAAAATCTGATTCTTCGCAAATTTTTTTACTTCTTAGCCTTCCCACTTTATTGAGTGGTTCACAACTAGATTACAACTAGAATGGTGCACAACTACAACGAGACTATGTTCACAAACCTACTTACAAGAATTGGTTTCGCATTATCTGGCACAAATACAAAAAGAGCGATTAATAAACTTGTAATAAAAATTTATGGTGAAATTATCATGTTTAACTCTGATTTGTTTAGAGAAAAAGAGCACGCAATTGGTTGCACGCTCACTTAATTAGGCCGTAAGTGAAAAACTTCATTTCATAAGCAAATTCTTTCTGGCGACTAAGAAAGGGTTCGAATCTTTTTTAGAAAGCCCCCGCCATCTATTGCGAGTACTTTTTTTAGTGAAACTAACCCGAAATCCCCCAACAGCACTAGGATGAAATAAAAAAGAAACTTGTAGGGAGGATTCCGGATTAGTTTCAACAAAAAGAAAATTACTTGCTGTAAATGGTGGGGCGATAAAAATTACTCGCAATAGATGGCGGGGGCTTTCTACAAAAGATGCAAGGGTTCAAATGATTTTATTAATGTGGCAATTTATTAAACTTTTTATGAATTTATGAAGGCTAAAAATTTATTCAATTTTTTTTGGTGGGTATTCAACAAAAAAGGGCTCAATAACGGTTAAGTTAAAGCGTTTATAATTAATTAGATTTATTTTTACATTAATATCAGGGCTGTCACAAAACACAAACGACTCAACTGCACTGCAATAACTCAAATCGACCTGAAATGATTAACTGCAATCTCTCAACCTGACTGAAATTTGGAATTTCGACTGGAATAAAATAAAAATAAAGTGCGCGCTTGTATGCGATCACGTCACATGACGCTAGATTGTGATAGAACATACGTGGATGTGAACAACTTCCCCAACTGATAGAGTTTCCCATTGGTCAAGCAGTGACGCCTTTGCAATACAGTCAATTAGAAAATTGTCACAACAAACGGATTAAGTTAGTCGGTTTATCTAAAAAATTCCTTTTATCAATTTCTCGATAATTCCAGAGAGAAAAGAGAACGCTAGACCTTAAGGTCACTTGCTCTTAATATGCTTGACAATACGTGCTTAAGATCACAATTGATAAAAGAAACAATTAAAACAATTACAAAACAGCTTGCAATAAATTAAATTAATTAAATTAAGTGGGGTTTACCGACCACGCAATAATTACTTGGCCATGGGACATTACGTCATACTAAAATTTAAAACTAATAAAAAAGACAGAAAATTAACTATAGATTATGCGGTTAAGATTAAGTTGTAAATGAAGTATGACAAGGGATAACAATTTTGTTAGATTCGCTCCTATTGAATTATTCCAGTTTCTCCGAAGTTTGCAGTTTTCCATGTGCTCGCGAAGTTAAGAATTTCTTTGTCTCGCCTTTGCCTTTTTCCCGCCTTTTATAGAGTCAAGGTTGTAACGAGCAGTCGTGCCGGAAAATATTCTTCGGAAATTTCATAGTATTATTTCATATCACAATTATTATAATAATTGTTGTTATTGTTATTAGTAATTCGTTTGTTTCGTTACTAATAGTAGTAGTAGTATTTATTTTTTTATCGCGTCCAAAATTGGCAATTAATCAACGGAATGAAAATACACTAACAAAAAAAGCGACGAGGTGAAGCGAAAGACCATTATTAGTAGCCTGATGGCCACTCGGTCGCCGAGTCTGCTTCACCTCAATACTAGTATATTATTATAATACTAGTATATTATCCAAATAAAATCCCAGTAGTCTCGACTGGTCGCAAGTAAGTTAGTTAGTGACTTGACATTTCTTTCCGAAGAATAAATTAGCTGGTAAGTAGTTTAAATTTTAGCATCGTTTTGATAAGTAAGTTATTTGTGTAGTTTAGATCTTCGATAAGTAGAATTTATATTTGATTTTCTTAGCCTAGTTTGTAAAACATATTAGTAGTCTAAAATGATTGATGATGGTGCAGACAGTAGAAATGAAGCAAACTGTGATTTTGCTGATGACAAGTTTAAAATGGCAAATAAAATTAAAATTGATTTCATAAAACTTAAAGTTAATATTAATTCTTGTGCTAAAAGGAAACTTAAAGTAGTTGACCTAGCAAATGAATGTGAAAGATTAATGCTTGAGTCAGCAATGCTGCAGTCTGAATTAACTAGCACTAATGATGCTAAACTAGGACAACTGTTTGAATTTCATGAATTTGTTTATAAAGAATGCATCAGTCTGTTGCATGATGCTAAAGGGCAGCTTAGTTTGGTTGATTCTGAGTGCTCTGAATCTGGGGATGGTGATGAGATGTTTAACATTCCTAGGCAACCAGTAGGTACAGTTTCAGTTTGGGAGTGTGCTGCTGCTAGTGGTTTACCACCTCAATCCTTACAGTCTGCCACAAATAATAAGCCTTCTGTGGTACCCCAAATTTCTCAGCATGTGCCCAGAGCTGATCCACCAGGGAACAATCCTTCACAGGCTTATCCTGTACCAGGAGTAACCCCTTTTATGTCATCAAATAATGTTAGAGCACCACCTAAATTTCATGGCTTTAGTCTTGCACAGCCATTTTTGCAGCATACATCTATGCCAATTAGTTGTTTTGATGGTGATTGTTTATATTATTGTGAATTTATTGATAGTTTTGATCGTTACATTGCTCCATATGCCATTGATGATGGTTACAGGTTGTTGCAGCTAGAGTCCTTATGTAAGGGTGAAGCCAAGGATGTTGTTTCTGGATTAAGTAGGATTAGAGATAAAACTGAGGCTTATCAGTTGGCAAGATCACGACTAGCTTCTCGTTTTGGTGATAGAACCAAGTTGATGTGTCAAGTGCAAAGTGATTTATTGGATCGTGAAAAATTGAATGAGTGGGATGGCAAGCAGTTAATGGCTTTATGCGACAAAATTTTTTGCTGTGAAAACACATTTAAAAGCTGGGGTAAATTGGCAGAGTTGAATAGCCCAGACATCATTGAAAAATTATTTAATAGACTGCCATATAAATTAAAAACTGAATTTATAAGCAAATCAAGTGGCAATAGTGAGCTTGGGGATTTTTCTGAATTAAGAAAAATTCTTGAAAGGGCTGCAAAAGATGAAGATAGTTATTTAGGTTAATATTTGTATGAAAGTTTAAACAAGAAAAAGGGAACCACTTCTAAATCTAGTAAGACTCTTAGCTCTTCAAGAAACTTTAATGTTTGTGCTGCTAAGGAATCAGGTTCAATGCCAAGTGTTGGAAAATTGTGTTGCCTGGCTTGTGGGAGGTCTCATCAGCTTTGGCAGTGTGATAAGTTTAAGGGATGGTCTGTACAAGAAAGAAGCAGTTTAGTTAAGGCTAAAAGGCTCTGTTTTAACTGCTTAAAAGCAGGCCATGGTGTTGGCACTTGTTATTTCAACAAAAATTGCTCTTATTGTAACAAGCGTCATCACACCTTATTGCATCAAGAGATCAAAGAAAGTTTAGTTGTACAAAATTCCAATGGTAGTCAGTCAAGCCTTAATGTTTCATGCAGCACTTATTCAGATTCCACAACAAGCAACAAAAAATTGTATAAAGTTGTGCCAATTAAGGTGTGGATAGAAGATCCAGGTAAAGCCATGGTTACTTGGGCTTTCATGGATGAGGGATCTGAGACCAGTTTATGCACATTAGAATTTGCTAAGAAATTAGGTGCTAAATTGGATAGAACCAATGTAGAAGTTTGCACTAACAATGGGGTTTCCAAAGTGAATCAGCAAATACCTTATTTTCATATTAAGGGTTTGGATGAGCCAAATGTGTTCAAGGTCTCAAATGTGCTAGTTCAGAAGAACATCATAAATGTAAATTCCAGCATTCCTAACAATGAAATTTTGAAGAGTTATGCACATTTGAAAGATCTACAGTTTCCTCAGCTCGCCTCTAATAAAGTTGAGTTTCTTCTTGGTCAGACTGTGCAGAATGCATTCTGTGTGAGTGAACTACGGTATGGTGCACATAATGAACCACATGCTTTGCATACCTCTCTGGGATGGTCCTTGTGGGGAAATCATTTATCTAGTATCCATGATGATTTAAATGTACAAATCAATTGTGTAATGGAAAGGAGAACTGTGTCTGAAAAGGTGCTAGAGGTTTTAAACGAGGATTTTAAGGATATTAATTTGCCTGAAACTTCTGCAATGTCTATTGATGATAAAAGAGCATTGGACATTTTTAATAAGTCTTTGAAGAAAGAATCTGGTCATTATAAGTTGGCATTGCCATGGAAAAAGAATAATGTGATACTGCCAAACAACAGGACAATGGCTGAAAGTCGACTTACTAACATAAAGAAGAAGCTTTTACAAGACAGTGATTTGTGAAGTAAGTATTGTGAAAAAATACAAGAATATTTAGATTGTAAATTTGTGAGTGTAGTTCCAGACAATGAGATTCCAACTGCAGGAAAAACCTGGTATGTGCCACATCATTGTGTGTCTACATCAAGTAAATTTCGTATAGTATTTGATTGCAGTGCTAAATATCAAGGCACTTCACTTAATGACAATTTATTGCAGGGGCCAGATTTAACTAATTCCCTTGTGGGAGTGTTTTTACGTTTCAGACAGGAACCAATTGCCGTTGTTGGAGACATCAAATCAATGTTTTACCAAGTTTTCGTGAGTGAACAAGATAGAGATGCATTGAGATTTCTTTGGTACCCAGATGGCGATCTGGAGAAAGCACCAGTGGATCATCGCATGAATGTTCATGTTTTCGGCAGTACATCTTCGCCTTCAGCAGCTGCGTTTGCCTTGCAAAGAGTGGCTGAAGATAATGCAAGTAATGTAGATCCGTTTGTGATAGAAACCGTATTAAAAAACTTTTATGTCGATGACCTTTGTAAATCTTGTTCTACTGTTAATGAAGCTGTTGAGCTTTTAGACCAGCTGTGTCGATTGCTTAAAAATGGCGGTTTTCACTTGACAAAATTTCTTTCAAATAGTAAAGATGTCTTAAGATGCATTCCGCCTGAGGATCTTGCTTCTAGCGTTGCTGGTTCTTGTGATCGTGAACTCCCTACTCAAAAGGCTCTCGGTGTTTACTGGAATGCTGAAACTGACAAGCTGGAAGTCAAAGTAAGTATTAGAGGTAAGCCTTGCACTCGGCGTGGATTACTGTCCATGATTGGTCAGACGTATGACCCTCTTGGGCTGCTTCAACCCTTTTTGCTTCCAGCAAGAAGAGTTTTACAGCAGGCATGCCGAGCTGAAATGCCCTGGGATGAGTTGATTTCGGCTTCTGGGGTGGGCAAAAAGGAGTGGAATAAGTGGCTGTGTGCTCTTCCAAATTTAGAAACTGTTGTGTCCCAAGAAGTTTTAAGTTGATTGGGAGGTGTGTAGAAGGGATACAGTTGCACGTTTTTGGGGATGCTTCAATTACTGGTTACGGCGCTTGTGCATATTTTCGCGTGCAATACTCAGATGGATTTGTGCAGTGTTTGTTTGTACTAGGAAAATCTCGTGTTGCGCCCTTGCGTACTGTTACTGTGCCTCGCTTAGAACTAACTGCTGCCGTAATTGCGGTAAAACTTGCACATGCTGTTCGTAGAGAAATTGAATTTGCTATTGATCGCGTTATGTTTTGGACTGATGCCAAAGTCATCTTGCATTATATTCACAATGTTTCTAGTCGTTACAAATCCTTTGTCGCTAATCGCCTTGAATTAATTCATACTATGAGTTCTCCACAACAGTGGAATTATGTGCCAAGTAACTTGAATGCTTCATTATACTTTGTTGTTCTTCTGGTAAAAACAGAAAACTTATTTTGTTAAAAACCTTTTCAGTTTATTAAAAACTAAAAATTAAAAACAAACAGTCAACGTTTCGGGTACGGTTACAAGCACGCTTCGTCAGGACCAAAGCTAAAATGAATGTAAAGTTAAGAAATCAACTAAAATTGTTTTCAAAAAACAGTTGCCAAAACATAGCGGAAATTACTCAAGCGTAGTATTAAATGATTATTTCAAAAAACAACAAGTTTCGTGTACAAAACAATGAAATGCGCAACACGGAATCGAACAAGCGTGAGAGAACAATTTAAAACAGCAATTAAATTTTGAAAGTACAGTAAATAAAATACAAAAACAGGTTTTATTTTAATTCATTATATATTTCGTTGTAATAGACATCTTCTATTACAATGAAATATATAAATTAAAATAAAACCTGTTTTTGTATTTTATTTACTGTACTTTCAAAATTTAATTGCTGTTTTAAATTGTTCTCTCACGCTTGTTCGATTCCGTGTTGCGCATTTCATTGTTTTGTACACGAAACTTGTTGTTTTTTGAAATAATCATTTAATACTACGCTTGAGTAATTTCCGCTATGTTTTGGCAACTGTTTTTTGAAAACAATTTTAGTTGATTTCATAACTTTACATTCATTTTAGCTTTGGTCTTGACGAAGCGTGCTTGTAACCGTACCCGAAACGTTGACTGTTTGTTTTTAATTTTTAGTTTTTAATAAACTGAAAAGGTTTTTAACAAAATAAGTTTTCTGTTTTTACCAGAAGAACAACAAAGTATAATGAAGAATACACCTGGTAACAAGAAAAATAGTATAATTTGAATGCTGCTGATATTGCGTCGCGCGGTCTTTGTCCTAGCAAGGTCGATCTTGCTGACATGTGGTTTAATGGTCCCCCGTTTTTAAAATGTGATGAAAGAGAGTGGCCTGAGCAACCTGACTTGTCACGTGTTAGTCATGATAACAAGGAAGATCCTGAAGTGAAGAAGATGAAATTGTCATCTAATGTCGTACTTCCTGATCCCTTGCACCAGCTGTTGCACCGTTATTCCGGCTTCACGCCTCTTCAGCGGTCTGTTTCTTGGTTGTTGCACTTTATTCAGTTCATGAAATGGAAGGCTAATCCTGCCTTGCCGAAACCTACTGTTGGGTCACTGACCTTGCCTGAGCTAAACACTGCCACATTAGCTGTAATTCAAATGACACAGCAAGAAGTATTTTCCGATTGCTTTAAGATATTGCCCAACTACGAAGATTTCAGTGACATCCAGTGGATCACTCAACGTCAACTAAAAGATAATCCTTGCTTGCAAAGGCTTCAAACATTAAATCCTTGTCAAGTAAAAGGTATAATTCGGGTTGGCGGAAGATTAAAAAATGCATTTGTTACTGAAAATGCGAAGTTTCCAATTTTGTTACCCGATAAGCATCATGTCACAAATTTGCTAATCCTGGACTGCCATGTTCATGAAGAACATCTTGGCTGCTTGCACGTGTTGAATGCATTGCGACAGCATTATTGGATATTGAGGGGTCGGGCTACTGTTAAGTATGCTTTAAAGTCCTGCTTGAATTGTCGATTTTGGAAAGCTAAAGAAGGTAGCCAACAGATGGGTGCATTGCCAGAGCATCGAGTGACTCCCAACCCCCCTTTTTCGACTTGTGGTACTGATTTAATGGGCCCAATTATGGTGAGAATCGGAAGAAGCTCATGCAAACGTTATGTTTGCATTTTCAACTGTCTTTCTAGCAGAGCCGTACATCTTGAAGTGGTGCAATCAATGGACACAAATGCGTTCATTCAAGCTTTCCAACGCTTCTGCAATAGACGCGGTACAAAACCGAAGGTGATGTATAGTGATAATGGTGGAAATTTTTTGATGGCCAACAAGGAAATTAATGAAGGAATAAGGCTGTGGAACTTCCATCATTTTCGAAGTGCTTTAGCTAAGAAGGAGATAGAATGGCGCTTTAACCCGCCGTTGGCATCCCACCAAGGTGGTTTTTACGAAGCCTTTTTTCGGGTCGTCCGTAAAATTCTTCGCTCTGTCGTAGGAGAAGCAACCCTTGATGAGTTTGACTTGCTGACGTTGTTTACAGAGATTGAGCATATTCTCAAGAACAGACCTATCACAAATTTGCCTTCCTCTCCGGATGAATTCGCTGCGTTAACTCCGGGCATGATTTTAACTGGTTCTGTGGACGATTCATTTTCCCCTGGCGTGTTTGTTAGAGCTGATGGTTACAAAAGATCATGGAAAAGGTTTCAATTCCTTGCTGACGAATTTTGGAGAAGGTGGCTTAAAGAATATTTGCCATTGTTGCAACCACGATCAAAGTGGTTTGGCACCTTCGAAAACCTGAAATGTGGGGATTTAGTTCTCATGAAGAATGATCAATGTAGTCGCGGCTGCTGACCGAAGGCTGTAGTTGTGGATGTGTTGCCGGATACGGGTAACTTGGTGCGTAGGGTAACGGTGCGAACAAGCGACGGAAAAACTTTCCTCCGGAACATACGAAAACTGTGTTTACTTGAAGGCTGCCAGGCTCAAAATGATAAACAGTGATCATACCTTTATGATAATGACTGTGTTGCATATATTTTATGTTTTACTGATGATTTGATTAGTTTTGGACTTTGGGTTTTATAGAGATCGCTACAATTATATTCGTAATGACTTCATAATCGAAATCTCGTATGGTGTATGTAATTGGTAGAAACGTTATTCGGTAATAATCGTTTTTTGGGGTGGGTATGTTAGATTCGCTCCTATTGAATTATTCCAGTTTCTCCGTAGTTTTCAGTTTTCCATGTGCTCGCGAAGTTAAGAGTTTCTTTGTCTCGCCTTTGCCTTTTTCCCGCCTTTTATAGAGTCAAGGTTGTAGCGAGCAGTCGTGCCGGAAAATATTCTTCGGAAATTTCATAGTATTATTTCATATCACAATTATTATAATAATTGTTGTTATTGTTATTAATAATTCGTTTGTTTCGTATGAGACTACTGGGATTTTATTCGGATAATATACTAATACTAGTATATTATCCGAATAAAATCCCAGTAGTCTCGACTGGTCGCAAGTAATTTAGTTAGTGACTTGACAATTTTATATTAAAACTTTTTGTAGTCTTGAGTTTAAATATTTATTAATAATTATAGTTTTACATATTTTTAATTATCATTCAGTTTATAAGGCTGCTTATTTTAAATTATAACAAAAACCATTAGGGGAAACCTGTTTGGCGCTTAGGATAGTGTTCCTTCAAAATATACAGTTTTTTGCTCTTTCAAGTGGCTTTTCAAATATGATAAAGTTTCTTGTTGATTGCTGGTGATTAAAAAATTTGGACTTTATTTGTTAAACACAAAAGAAAAAGTGAAATAAACAAAATTAAGTTGAAATCTTTCTGCAGTTCGCAATTTGAATTATACTAATCCCATACAAAGTAGCAACTTAAAATAACTATTTTTAAGTTTAACTTAACTGACTTGCCGACAAATTACTGGCAGCTAAGAAATCTTTTTCAAATGTGCTTTTTCAAGTGTGCCTGTCCCTTACAGACATGTCACTAGATCCAAAAATCTTCGCGCTTCGAAAAAATAACTGATTACCTTTTGAGAAAAAATTAAAGGCAATTTAAGTTATTGATGCCGCACGATAGATACTAAGCTATGAAATTTCGAAAAAAGAAAAAAGAAGATAAAAAATTAAACAAAAAGCTATGCACAACTTGAACTGCTTTTTCTTTAATAAAGTCCTTTTTGAGGAAAAATCTCAATTTGGTAAAGTATTCAATAAAAGACAAGCAGAAAGCATAAGTCTTAATTGCTTTTGGATAAAAAAGATAATCAATAATTTGCAACCAACCAACTTAATAGTCTGAACCAGGGCTATTAACCCCCTTTTCAACTTTTTCTTTTTAATTTGAAAGTGTCCATAACTAAGAATAAAAAATTTATCCAAAAATGTTTTAAAAAAACGCGAATTTTTGCTACAAAGAAATTAAAATTTTAAAAAGCTTTTTTTAGTTTTTATACTACATCAGAGGTCGCCAAAGGGCTAGATCAGTACTCAGCAACTTTTTTGCGCCAGCATCACACTTACGAGCCTTTCAAAATTTTGTGGCACACTTTAACCAAAGCGCAAAAAATTTTTTACAATACTTTCTTGAACCTTTGCAAAATTTACCAATTTTAATTTTACTTCTTTTGTGTATTAAAGATCTTTTTTGGTCTTTTTTTTATTTCCTATAGTGAGATAAAATTATTTTAATCTGTGTGACGGACAAATTATTAAGTTTGCATTAACAATCGAAATGCTAATTAATTTTTGTACGCATTCAGTACAAAATTGTTGGCGCTAAGAAGTGGTCTGAAGTTTGGTGAAGCTTGGGAGCCAAGTTTTACCACAATCGATCAAGCTCATTTGACTTTGTGAATATATTTTTTATAATTAAAAACGTGGTTTCTTTCTGTTTGTAGAAAGAAGCTTTTAGTGAATCCATCTGTACTTAGTCAGAACTAACTATTTTGTAAACTTCAGTTTCGCGGCAAACTATTTTTTAAAGCCGCCGAAAACAAAAACAAGCACAGCTTTACTTTAGCGCAGGTATTTAGGTTACCTAGTTCTACTGGTCCCTTCGGATTCCCGAGTAAAGCTTTTCGTCTTTTCGACAAAAGCCAATCTATCTTCGTTTTAGAAGTCTAAACTTGCTTTTTGCTTATCATTTTTACAGAAAAACTTATGCTTTAAAAAACAAAATCGTATTTAAGAACACTATAATATAAAGTGAACCACGTTAATCTGATATTGAATTTTGTTAAGTTTAAATTAGTTGGTTACAGTTGCGATTAGGAATGAACATAAGATCGGTCACATTGGGAAACAGCCCAGGCAGCACGGGCAATGTTCTCCGAATATTTTTCTGTCCAACCAGGCAGCACGGGAAATGTTCTCCGAATATTTTTCTGTCCAATATTTACGATCGAAAAATGTTAAAAATAAAAATATTCCAAACTCAAACAAAATTATTTTGCTTTAAAGCTCGTTTCCACTACGAGCGTTAATTTTTTTGATTTTTGTGATTTGCTTAGCGCTTTAGTGCGAAAAAAAGTAAAAAAATCAATAAAACAAAAAAAGATACTATCGCCTTCGTAGTGAAAACGCCTTTGTGTATTCTCTTTATATCACGCTTTCGATTAACGTGCGCTCTGTCTGTAAGTGATGTCCACAGCGTGGTTGAGTGATTAGAGAGCCGTGGTTGTAATCGACATGGTCTCGGTTCAAAACTTACTCGCGCCATTCTGTTGTCTTTTTGAGAAAGACACTTTACGACACTTCCTCCTACTTGGCGGTCTTAGCAAGCAGTTCTAAATTTCAGTCATATCTCTATAAAATTAAAACGCGAAATAAAAAATTTCAACCGGACAGCACAATCTTGCTATCACCTGTAACAAGTCGGCGTAATTGCTTGCCTTATTCACAAGCACCTCGGTCGCTTTCCCGTGAGTCAGGAGGATAAATATGGAGATTTTAAAAAGCATCACGGGCACAAAACTTTATGTCGGCCCCGCCAAAAAATTTTCATTCAGACCATACCCGACGCCAAGGTAAAACAGGTACTAAAAGTTTCAATGAGCTGCAATAAGAATAATTTAAATAAAAAATTTTAATCTTTTTTATCTTTTTAAAGTGTCGATCGATGCTGAACCACTTATTGCAGTCATAAAGCTGGTGCTTTCAAGACTAAACCTTTAATATTTCAAATACGCTTCTTAGCAATATTTATGCTGCTTCCAATGAAGAATCTGTTGAAAATTTAAATGTAAAATTTTTAGGAATTTCATTTGTCGCGTCAGTGCAAGCGGCAAGATTTTTTTAAAGAGGTCATGTCACTGCACTGCACTGCAAAAGTGAATTCGTGATGTCAAAAGAGGCACTATTGACATCACTAACTTACACGAACCTGTCAAGCAAAACAAATCAAATCAATTTCTTTAGTAAACTGTTTACCAAACTTTTTTGAAAAGAACATGTAAAAATCCGTTTCCACTACGAGCGTGGACTGGAGCATTCTTTGTTTGTTTTATCGATTTTTTTACTTCTTTACGCGTTTTAGCGCTAAGCGATACAAGCAAAGAATATTCCATTCCACGCTCGTAGTGGAAACGAGCCTTAATGAATAACAGTGATGCATGCAAGCCGTTTGTTGGCTTGAAATGGAAAGAGAGGCACATATGCAAATATCTTTAAGGAGAGAAGATTGTTTTGAAAATCAGGTGAAAGCCAAAAAAGGTGTTTACTAAATAACTAAAGTATTTTGCAATAAAATGACAATATGTGAAAACCATAAGAAAAAGACATTTTTATTTTTAAATTTAGTGTGCAGCACAATAAAATTAAGAATTTGGGCATAAAATAACTTTTTTGACCCAAAGATATTTTAACGAGTACACTATCTTGTTTAATTTTTTGCCAATGAATCAACTTGAATTGGTAGATACTCATAGTGTTCGGAAACAAGTGATCTCTACAAAAAAAAGAAAAAGTCATCATTTTAGCATTTTAGAAAGGGCAACTTTTTGACGTTTTTCAGGGGGGCCTGATGCGGCCGCTCCATTAGCACCGTACTAAAGCCATCACTAAAAAACATGTGTGGTCTTTTGTCTAGTTAAATTCGACAAACATACAATTCACTCATTTTTTTTAAAATTTAAATTATAGAATGTTTTTATTATCATGACATAACGATAATCAATTGCTAAATAAAAATATTCTTGTTTATTTTACAAATAGTTGCGCATGACATGATTGAATCCAAATAACATGCGTCATATTTTGGTACCATTGGTAGCAAAAGCCGGAACTTTAAAGTATTTGAAAAGATTTACAGACCACGCCGACACAACTTTGGAAAACAAGAATGTGTAAAGTAGAAAAGTAAATACTTGATCTCAACAGCTTGTTGTGAGAATGTACACATTTGGCAAGAACTAATTTAAATTTTTTTGTGAAAAGTTAAACTTAAGAAAAAGGACTATGGCAATTAACTCTTACTGTATATTTTTAGCGCTGAAGTCGGCTTTGGTTGTTCTTTCCGCGGTAAAACTTTGCCAATGGGTTTTGTCATTTTAAAGATGTATTATTTGGAACATTCTTTAATGACTCTTTTGTGATCGTTCGATTGCACTTTATTCGTGATTTAGTGCACAGATCAGTGTGCGATAGGAAAAATTTAAAGCAAGAAATTTGTTATACTGATTTGCTCCTCGTGGAACTGATTGGGCTGTAATTTATCAAATTTTCTTTAAAACGTGTCGCGTGGCTTCAGATTTGGCGAGTAGATGAAGGTTATCATCATCATCGTCATCGTTAGCTTATTAATAATTCCACTGCAGGAGAAAAGCCTTTCACAAATTCTTACAGGTTTCTTGATCAAGGCTCACTTGGGTTCATCTGGAGTTAAATTTATGTACTTCGTCAGTCCATCTTGTTGGTGGTTTGCTTTTACATCTTTTTCGCTCATATATCTTTCTCTCATTTTAAATTACTCTCATATTTCTACTTCATTCTCTTACTCGTTTGGTCCATCTATTGTCATGTGTTCTTGTGATATACCCTGTCCATTTCCATTTTTATTTAATTTTTTAGTTGCTTTAGCAATATCTTGTAATATGTTTGTTTTCAATCCAATAATTAATTCATTCTGCTGTTTTTTTTATTTTTTCAGGTAATATTAATAATGTTTTTCATAGGATCTTTGTGTTGTTCTAAGTTTTATCGTTTGTTTTTTAGTTAAATCCCAAGTTTTTGCACCGTAAATCATTACTGGTAAGATACACTGATTATAAACTTTTCGTTTTATGAATAAATGCAATTCGGTTAAAAAAAGAGATTTTACTCTGCCAAATGCTTGCCAGCCAAAAGCGATTCGTCTTTGAATATTTATTTTTTGTCAGGTGACATTGTTACAATTTGGTCGAGGTATATAATTTTTTTTACAGGTTCAAGCATAACATTGTCTATTATAGTATTCTGTGTAACGGCTAATCTCGCCTTGTTTTTTTTTGTCCCTTTCGCCATTTGTATACAGGGTGAAATGAAATTATCGTTACATAGTTTTTAATGCATATTTATTTTATTAATCATGATATCGAAATAATCACAGCACATATTGTTGCATTAACAATTCAAACAAAATAAATTTTATTCGATATGGCCGCCCTTGGTGTCAATAACAAGCTGGAGGCGTTTTGGGAAGGCTTTGCAAGCGGCACGGATGTCTTTCTGGAAAATTTTGGCTATTCAGGTCTTCCTCTTCGGATTCCTTCGAAGGTTCCCCCTAGTGGCCTTGATCAACTTTTGGATTCGAGCACTTTGTGGTCGTCCTTGCCCAGGTCGATTTTCGACTTTTCCAGTCTGCTTCTTTCCTCTTAAGGGTCCTCCAGACCAGCATTCAGTTAAATTTTAAGATTTAAGGTTTTGGAAATTTCACCCCGAGACTTGCCTGCCTTAAACATCTCCAAGATGGCAATTCTTTTATTTACATCCTTAGACATAATTAAATATTAATATCTGAAACTATAAACTATATTTATATCATTTGAAACTTTAAAATAAATGGGTATTTTTTGAATAAATTGAATTAAAAGAACAATGTAACGCTAAATTTATTTTACCCTGTATATGTAGTCACCCGGATGTAGCCAGGCTTTTGTCACATGTTTAATCGAGCTGATTAAGTTTTTTGCCGAAAGTCAAACTCGAAGTAGTTCTAATTGTGATCCATTTTATCAAGGTAATTGTCATTTAATTATTGTTTTATTTGAATAAGAGTTACAGATAATCTTTTTTCAAAAATTTTGTTAAACGTGGTCTTTAACCTGTAACGTGATCGTGCTACTGGTTACTCTTTATTCCGGTTTGTTTACTGTTTTTATTTGGAATATACTTACCCTGGCGGATCAGGTAGCTGGTGTACCTAGGATGAGATTGTTAGATTACTACATAAGACACACATTTTAGCCCGACCTGTCTCTTGTTCAAATAGATCTATACGAGTTGTTGGCTTGCTAGTATATTCTGTTTTGGGATAGTATATCGATTAAACATCACTTTTGCTTTTGTTTTGTTTATCTGAACTCCAACTGCTTTGCTTTTAGCGTTTAGGTAGTTTACCAAATTTTGTGGTTGGCTGAAGGAAGATGACAAAAATAGAATGTAATTTGCAAATTTTAGGTTTGGATCGTTCTAATATTCGTTCTTGATCTGTTCTAACATCTCCATTTCCTTTATTGATGCTGGATATTAATTGTTCACCATGGCTTGATGTTGTTTCACCATGTTTGCTTGAAGCGTTTGCCTTATTTAAGAGTCTCTTCAATAGTTTTCATTTTGTGAGATCGAATGACTCGCCTCTGTTGTTTCCTTATCAATCTATGAAATCTGCTTCTTCAATTTTGTTTTTGTGAAGATGGTTTTTAAACTTTTGCATTTTTTCATCAACTTGAGTGTGTTTTCAGAGAAGTTTGATTCTTTCAGTTTTAGTGTTTTCAAATATTATGTTGTAATATCTGTAAATGGAGTGATTATTGCTTTGTACATTTGCTCAATGTCTTTCTTTACAACATTTTTACAATTTGCTGATTCTGTTAATGCAATCGATTCATTTTAGAATTCTAAAAGATATTCTTTATCAATTGTAACAACTTTTAATTTTGATTTAAGCAACTGTTTTGTTTCTTTTTGTAAATTTTGTTTTACTGTTGCTCGAACCATTCTGTGATCACTCCTATTTTTGTAGTTTAAAACTTCATTGTTTGTTGCAATATTGATTTATTTGTCAGAATATAATTAATTTTACTAAAAAATTGGTAATTTGGACTTTTTCATGTTTATTTTCAACTTATTTTCTTTTAAGATAAACTGTTGTAAAATATTAAGTTGTTTTAGACAACAAAATTAATCAAGTTTTTACTCTTTCATTTCTACTACCATGTGAATTTTTACCAAACAATTTTTGTTTTCAAGTCCAATTTCTGCATCAAAATCTCCCATTAATATTAGATAGTGTATCTTACTTGTTGTAACTGCTTCATTGTTGTTGTCATAAAATTTATCTAATTCGTCTTGTGTGCTTGTTGAAGTTGGAGCATACACTTGGATTGCTTTCAAGTCATACTTGCTTGACGGTTTAATAATGATACTTAAAACGCGATGAGATATACCATTAAATTTTTAAAATTTTTATAAATTAAAAATCCAATCAAGTATAATTTATGGTTTTCTTTTCCTTTGTGATAAAGGATATGTTGCTAGTTTTTGATAGTAACTATTTTTTAATTAGTTTTTCTTATTCACTTAATTTAATTATTTTGCAGTTAACATTTTTTGCTTCATGTAATAAGTTTTGTAGGTAAGATTTGTTGGATAGCGTTTGGACATTTAATGTTGCAATTATCAAAAATTTTGCAAGGAGCTTGCTTGAGAAGATTGGGAGGAAGAAATTTGGGGAGTGTTGGCGTTCTTTACCGTGTTGGACTAGTACAAATTAACAAAGGACTCCAGAATTCTTCAGCCTTAAACGTCCATTTAGTTGAAGCAAATTAAGTTAGTTAAAACTAAATTAGAGCCTTATTCAAATAGAAGGTTATAGCTTGGTGTAAATAACCTTGGAATTCGGGACAGTGCGACTAAATATCAAGTCTTAGACATTGCAGAGTTTAGTGACCGGACCGTATTTTTAAAAATCCTGTTACGGACTGAAGAAATCGAACGCGGTTTCAAAAAGATCAACAAAGATTTCACTAGAAGGGACTACCTTTGGGAACCAGCAATTTAAAAAAAATATTCAAAAATGAACTTTGAACTTTATTTCGTCGTCATCGTCGTTTGAAAGGGCACCCACTCCAGGTTAGACACAAACAAAACTGGGGCCGAGGGTTTATCCTTTTACTACCCCAGGATGCTATACTGCCCGGATCAGATGCTGGCAGTGATGTTTTTGAAGAAATGACAAAAATGAAGAAAGTTGATGACGAAACTCGATGGAGCCAAAATCGAGTTTCATCAAGTTTCATCCGAAACCGTCAGACCTCGTGCTCCATGTGGTGCCCGATGTATAGCGCATGCTATTAAAACGTGGTCTGCGGTTTGTTCAGCAACGCCGCTATCGCAATTTGAAGAAGAAGCGAGACCCCATTTGTGCATGGAGGAATGGAATCGCCCAACAGCAGTTCGCAGGCAGTTGAGCCTAACCCAAGCTGTTCGGGAAAAACTCATCCCAACAGGCCTGACTGGTCCTGGTTATCAAAACACGAAGCCTGGATGTATTCTCACAATACTCCGCGTTCCATCTATAATTTCTCCACTCAGAAACGCAAATGCCAAGTCCGATAAGGTTGTTGAAAAGATTCCGCACAACTGGCACAAATGGGCGTCTGGATCTTAGTCTTTCTTGGCGGAGCATCTGAGGACCTACTTAAAAGACCATACAGATATAATCAGGGTCCAAAGATCTACGGTAAGTCAACGAGAGTGCTGCTCCTAGTGGCAAAGATCAGATGGCTGAATGCCTGAAAGTATTGGTAAGTGGTCCATGAAATGGGACGCAGGCATCTGTTCCTGACGCACGTGGAGTCTGCGACAGCCACAGAAACTAAACTGTTTGGGAATAGCTGTACTGTGAAAAGAAACAGCCAAATAGTCCAGTCTAACTATTTAATTTAATTTCCAATATAATTCACTTCAATTTCTTTAATTATTTCTATTACTTTTACAATTCAACTTATTCAAATAGATAAACCAACAGTTCCAATATTTCTCTTTAGTTAAAAACTGAACTATAAATTTCTAAGTTGCTTATTCGAAGGAAACGCATTGAAAAGATTGCTACAATAAAAAATGCTATGAACTTAGAATTAAACGTGGCCAGCTTGTAACATCTGTTACGTCACAAGCGCCAAATGACTCAATGTTTTACGAGCTATTAGGCAACGGAAAATGAAGTTTACAAAGTTAATCGTTCGGACTAGCATCCAGTAAGTATGCGCAAGGCGTTATTCACGAGACTGGCTATAAGGCGAGATTGAACGCTGCGACACCAGACTGGTGCGCAGTACTCAGCTGTTGAGTAGACCAGAGATAAGGCAGACGTGCACAGTGTTTTGGCAATAGCACCCCATCCTGAGTCTGTAAGTCGCCTCAGCAGTGTAACGCGCGAGTATATTTTTTTCGGAATGCCACTAGATGGTGATAAAACGTGAGCAATCTGTCCAGTTTTACCTCAAGATAAGTAGGGGTTGGACAGAACGGCAAAAGTTGTTTTAGACTTTTAGCTCACGTTTGACCTCTCGGTTATTTAAGTGAAAGTCTGTCGTCATCGTCTTAGTATGACTGAGCTTCAATCTCCAAGTCTGGAGATACGCTGAAAGTGTAGTTATGTTTTGACTTAAAGTATCCTCCAAGTCCTTCCAGTTTCCAGAAAAGTGTAGTATTGCTAAATCATCAGCATAAGCAAATTTTCTGGAAATTATGGAAGACAGATAATGCGTATAGATGTTGCATAGGAGCGGAGCCAAGACCGATCCCTGAAAACGCCGTTTCTCAGACAGTGTAACCTGCTGTGCTTGCTGTCACCGGTAGTAAGGGTGAAACTTTTGTTTCGGACAAGCTCCATAATCATTCTCACCATGTGCTTATCCGGCAGAAACCTCGGCAGCTTGCAGGTAAGGGCCACGGTGCCAGTCAGTGTCATAAGCAGCTGCCATATTGACAAGTACGGCACCGGCCTTCTTAGTCTCAAAAGAATGTTCAATGTTCCGGTTCAGCAAAACAACTTGATGCACGATTGATTTCCCGCGCCGAAACCCATCCTGCTGTTTAGGGAGCAATAGATCAATAATTGGCTCGACGCGGGCGCAGCTAAGCCTCTCGAGTACCTCTTGTGGGAAACCTCTTGTAGGAAACACAAAGCAGAAAGATTGGTCGATAACTCTTTAATTGGGTTCCCCACGGGCTTTAGGATCGACACTACAAGCGCTCTTCTCCAGATCTTAGAAATTTTGAGTCGGCGGAAGCAGAAAGAAAGAAATTCACGTAACCAGGACTTCAAAGCAGCTCCAGCATGGATTGTAAGCTCTGGGAAGATGGAATTAGGGCCCGGAGATTTACCTGGTTTTAAGCATTGAACGGCAGCAGTAAATTCTTTCTGTGAAAAAGTGTTACAGATATTTATTGGGTCTGGTGTTGTGGCCCTCCAAAGGTCAGACACTTTTTGAGAAACAAGTCAAGATAACGTGCGGTCAACAGCCTTGTATCTTCCATTTCTGACTAGCTGAGATGCAATAGCATTAGATGAGACAAAATAGTGACGAGAAGAGTGTAGTGACCTACCAGTATAGTTGTTCAAAATACTACATGTTTTTCGACTAGAGTGTGAAAAATTGATGCTCTGAACTGCTTTGGACCATTGATCTCTCCGTTTCCTATTAAGCTCGGTAAGTAAAGCTGTAGCAGTCAAACTCGAGTTATCTCTCTGTGGAGACTGCAGGAACGTTCTATAGAGGGATTCACACTCTGCATCCCAGCACGGAATATAGTTGTTTCAATACCCGCGTTGAATGGTCCTTTTGGCTGTTTTCTTAATGATGTTACAGAAGTCTTGATTAGCCGCATCCACATCTAATAAATCAGATAGCAACAAAGTATTTCCGAATTTATTCGTCAAAGCAATGTAATGACTTCATTTGGCTCTGCGCAAGTTCTATCGCTTAACGGGCATGCTTGGGACTGACAAAGAAATCCTTGGTGGAGTAATAAGCGAAGATCGATGTTGTGACCTGGAGAACTTTTCAAGAACACGTCTATCCGGTAAGCAACTGTTGGGACCTACAGTAATCTCCCATTTAAGTTCGCACCCGTTTAAATTCGCATCCCGATAAAATTCGCTAAAAATTTTTCAAAAATCAAAATTCAACTTTTACAAAAATTTATTGATATTTACAGCAAATCAGACAAGTCATAAAAATATTCACGATTTAAACAAGTCATGAATTGTCAACTGATGCGTATAACGTTCTCTTTTTCGTTTTGCGTGCAAAATAACCTGCCTTAATTTTTGCTGAAAAGGCTCAAAGGAATTTCTCAGCTCATTATAGTAATTTCCTGCTTGAACTTGCTCATCGGGACACAACAACTGATCAACTTCATGAACTTTATTGTACATGTGTTCAAACCCACAAAAAGTGATATCGTTCCCTGTTGGTGCTGAACTATGTGCGCAAGATTCGACCACAATGTGTACGTTTTCATCTTCATTATCATTTGTTGCTTGTATACTTTCCAACACCTCGCTGACGTTATCCAAAATCTCATGTGAAAACTCTTCACTGTTTTCGTCATCAACATGCACAAACTCATCTAGAGTGCTTTCATCTATTGGAATATTTAATGCTTTGAAGCTTCACAATAGATCAGCCATCAAATCAACTTCTTCATGAGCTCCACCTTTCAAAGTTACTAATTCAGACTGGTTAAAACATATTCTTTACTGTCGCATCTAAAATCACATTCCAAGCAAACTTGATATATTCAGCCGCATCTAGCATATGAGCAGGGTTATCATAAGCAACACCCGCTGCTCCTCTAGGAAGTCTTTTTTCTTGCTTTTTTTTGAAAGCTTTTAAATTCTCATCCAGCTGATAGAAATCCAAAATATCTTTGAGATATAAATATTTATATCTTTTTTTAATGCTGCAATAATTCCCATATTACAAGGCTATTTCCAGCTTGTGCAGTTGGGTGTGAAAAACACCATTTTGATGTCATTTCTCTCAAAAGCTGGAAAATGACCAGGAGTATTATCCATCAATAGAAGAACTGGGCGTCCTGTTTTCTTTCTTACTTCAGGATAAAACACTTCTTTAAACCATTTCCAGCATGTGGAGACGTCCATCCATGCTTCATTTTTACTTATGTACTTGACAGGCCATTTCCGATTCTTAATGCAAGCCGGAAACTTGGGTTTTCCGATTAATATGCATGGGATTTTGTACGTTTCTATGGCATTTGCACAAACTACAAGTGACACTCTTTCTTTAGCTTTTTTCTTTCTTCGTGTGCTGCTAACATCCTCAAATAGCATAAGCAAGGTGTATTTAGGCAACAGCCAAAAAATAAGCTTGTTTCGTCCATGTTATATACATTTTCGAGACCATACTTTGAAGTTATGGCATGTAACTTATCAAAAGCTGCAATTAGATCAGAATTTTCTCGGTCCACCTCTGCTCCTTCACCGTAAAGAAGAAGTTGTATTCCACGGCGTTCTATAAATCGGCTAAAACACTACCATGATGCTTTAAAGTTATCCTGCAATATTAATAGTTCTTCAGCAATTTTCTTTGCTTTCAAAATGGTAAGGAAAGGTAGAACAAGCAGGTTTGATCAATGCATACTATCAATCCACAGGTATAACTTATCTTCTACCTCTGTAAACCTACCCACAGACGCTCTGAACGTTTTCTTTTTTGTTTCTTCAGACATCAGAGCAGAACGCTTACGAATATCTTCACGCTTCGACCAGACTGTTCTAATAGAATCCTCACTTACTCCGTACTGTCGTGCGATACTTCGTTTAGTAGGACAGACAGACAGACAGGATGATTTGGATGATTCAACTTGAAGATTACTTCCAATCTTTCTGACTTATTCAATCACTTACCTTTGCCTGACATTATTATATAAATAATACTAACTTTGCCTGCTAAAAATTAATTTATATTTTTAGTCAATGCAGCAATTAGTCTCAAAACACTAGCTTAAATGACGAGAGTTTTCAATTAAACTGATAATTGTACAGGTTCTATGTTACGTAATAATCGCGTAGATATAAATATTAAGTTCGCACCTACCAGCTAAATTTGCACTCGCTGTTTAGACTCAAGTTGCAAACTTAAGCGAGAGATTACTGCACATTAGCAAAAGCTAGATCTCGATTGGTGCCAGTGTTCCAGCGCTCGAAGTAAAACCTGGCGGCGTCCATGGTGTTATATAGAAGGGAAAGACAATTAATACTTGCCCGGCCAGCCAAGCGCTCACCGTCCGGACTATTATTATTGTAACCCCAATTAACATGACGACAGTTGAAATTGCCAGCATAAAGACAGGGGTGAGAAAACACTGGGAGAGCTAGGGATCGCAATCGCGTCGGTATAGATTTGTAGACGTCAACTATTTTATAACCATCAACGTCCACGCACAACCACTCAATCTCCAATGTCAGTAGGCATTAAAAGTAGACCAACACCAAGTAGTTTTTTCAATAAAGCTTGTAGCCCACTCTATAAAATTGCAAGAAATGGGAAAAGACTTTACTTTTTTTCGGAAATAAATTTCAAAGTTTTTTCTTACTTTCTTAGCCCTTTTTTTTAGCATTTCTATATTTATTTCTATATTTATCCTCCTGACTTGCAGGAAAGCGATGAAGGCGCTAATACACAGGGTAAACAATTACCCCGGTCTGCTTTCGGAGATGCCAAGGTATTGCTATGCACTTGAAATTTAATAGAGATATTACTCAAATTTAAAACTGCTTGGCAAGACCACCAAGCAGGGGAAAGTGCCGTAAAGTGTCTTTCCCAAGAACACAACAGAATGGTGCGAGTAAGTTTTGAACCTAAACCATGTCGATCACAATAAAATTTCGGAGCAAAGCATCCGGGGATTCCTTGCTTTTGTTCAATCCTCAATGACCTGTTGCTAGCTAATGCTTGGTTATGAAACCAGTATTTGTGTTCATCAGAATGCTATATTGTTGACGTGAATGCATTTTAGAAAAAACAGAAGCACAAAAAATAACCTTAAGCATATACATAAAGCGTAACCTTTTCATCCGCAAAATTTAAATAAAATGGAAATGGCTTGCGCTTTTTTAATAAGATACATAAAAATGTCAATATATTTATTTTTATTCTTTCTCCCAAATTTGTGATCATTGTCGAAAAGCAGTTCCATCAAAGGTTTATTTCAGAGCAGCATATTTTTTAAATGTTTACTCACAATATGAAAAAGCGACAATAGTGTCTAAAATGAGTAGAATGAATGGTGCAGTTACTAATATGATTAAAAATGTTTAAACAATAACAATAAAACGTCAATATACCGTAAATAAAACAGTCATTAACTAACTATCCCTTGATATTGTAAAAAATGTTTGGAAATAACACAATCAATTTTAATTTAATCAAAAATCGATATCTGAATACTGAAAATAATGCTTGTAACAGGCGTCTTCATTATAACCTCCGCCAACAAAAGTTTTTATTAGTCAACTTATTGGACGTCACTTGAAGTCAGAAATGAACTGACATATTCACTTTGTCGCCCCATACATGTCCTGTCTCGTACGTAGGCATACCATATTTTCGAAGGGCAAACCTGGACGCTTGTTTACGGAAAAGATTCGTTTTTAAAAAGTAGTGTTCTCTAAAGAAAAGGTTTTCACTTCAAATCATTCTCAGATTCATAATTTTTGTCCCAAAAGAGAAGCATTTCCCTGAAAAAAAGGTTTTCACATTGAATCTGTCTCGGATTTAATGATTTTCGTCTCTGAAAATTAGTGATCTCGGAAAAAAACAAGAAAAAGGAGGATCTGCACATGGAATCTATCTTCGATTTCCGGCGGGATTTCTGCCAAAATGGCCGGGACAAAGCCCGCCAAAATTGGGACGTATGGTAAGCCTACTTATACGTTACTACAACAGTAGTGACATCGAATTCTATGCAGTTATGAAGATATAACTAAACAATTTTAGTAAGGGCCGCTCCCCTACTCTAGGATATTGGTATCATATAACTGTTCTTAAAATATATTAGTACTGTGCTGTTTAAAAATTTTGCGAATTATTAACACATTTAAAATTAAAACAAAAGCGCATTATCATAGCTGTAATATAAATCCTTTAAAAAAGTATTTTATAAAATGTAGCTCGCCAAAAAAAAAACTTTTAACAATTTCATTTGATAACAACTTCATGAAAGAAAAATGTTTAGAGAAGAGGATTCCGTGCGTTTAAAGTTTTTAATTAGGACAGTGATGTTAAAGTTTGTTTTGTTAGTTTGAATAAACTTGATACAGTTTTCTACTGTCTTCATTAAACAATTTGTCAATCATTCTTTAGTAAATAGTTTCTTTTCTCGCTTGGATTACGTTTCGCAGAATAAGCTCACAGAGCGTTGTGCGTTTCTCGGAAATCAAAAGGTCTAGCTCTTTACAATTCGACAACTTACTGTTCAAATTATAAAAAATAACAAGATTGCGTTGTTGTGCAACTGAGCAATTAAACAGTTTTTTCACAAAGATTTAGAAAATAAATTACAATTGGACTTCAACGGAGCGGTTGATTCTTCTTTCAACAATTTTTAAATATTAATTTGGTGAAAAATGAATAACCTTTATAACATCAAAATTCCACAATATAAATCATATCTTTTAAAATACTCTTGTCATGAGCAATGAAATTCTTGACGAAATACATTAGTCAATCTATTACAATTGTTGAAAGTTTATGTCTGCAGTGCAGTGTTTAAACACTAGACTATGGAACAGTTTACACTGGCATTGCCAATTTTTTTCAAGTCATAAATTATTTATAATTGCAAATTTGAATCAAAACAATTGTTTTTAAAATTTTACCTTTTGAACGTTTTTGACAAGCGGTTATAAGCACTTAGAAATATAAGATGTCAGTACAAAAAAAAATACGGCTGTATGCTGTCGCTGAGCGGGTATAAGATTTAACAGGTTTAGTCCTCCACTACAGTTCTATTACAAACAAAATGAATAGAAGTATCCAGTAACAATAATTTCTTTTATCAATCATCAAAAATTATTCAGAAAGTTTTTGATGTTATTTCTTTTACTTTTACATTGTTTGCAACAACCATATCAAAAAACGCACACTTGAACTCTCATTTCAATAATTTCATATCTTTAAAAAAATATTGTACTTTGAAAAACTAAAAATCTTTAAAGATAGATATTAGAACTTGGAAACTATCAGCAAGACAATGAAGTATTTCTATTGTAGTTTTAACTCTTAATTTATACGTTGACGTGACTCAAAACTTTCTAATTTTTCGTAACAGTACAAAAAACTCACAGTTATTTTATATTGCACAATGGATCTTAGGCCAACCACAATTAAAAAACTATTTTAAATCTTTTTTTGTTTCTTCTAATTGACAGGATTATTCTAATTATTCTTTTTTAATTAACTTCGATCAATTATTTTAATCTGAAAATATTTAAAAAAATGCTTAAAAACTTAAACAATTACTGTACAAGATTTTGTAAACTTATAAATGTTTGATAAATTTAAATGAAAAGATTTCTGGGTTTTTTGTTTTAAACAATTGGAATTAAATTACTACAGTTGTATCAAAAGTAGCTTATCGCATGCAAGAGTAAGAAAGAAGTAGCAACTCTGAATGCCATTACAAGATAGCAGTATATGAAAAGTTCAATTTGTCACATTTGTTGGATGACGTCAAGCAGGATTTGTCGTTTCTTCCGCAATAAGAAACAGGATGTACAAACTGTTTCCATTTCTCCAAAACAAACAGCGATTGAGACGGCTGTTGGGGAGAAAAAACGAATGAACAAATTAAAAAAGAAAAACCTGATTTTTGTAAATCTGTAAAAATCTTCTTGTTTTATTCGTTTTCTCTGTTATATCTTCATGCAAAAATAAGTTTTTTGTTGTTTTTCACTCAGATGCTTTTTTCACATTCGGGTCGCGACTCGAAATTCTACCATTGGTTGATTTTCTTAGTCACTGCCTAGAATAGAGCAGGACGTTTGACGATGACAGTATACCTGCTTTTATTGCTGCGTTTTTGAGTAGGAGTGCGCTTTGCAAGACCCGCAAGCCAATAGAACGCACTTAGAAATAGCTTCAATCATAACCGAAGTCTTGTTTTCAAAATTTTGGCAAAAGGTCATAAAAAACGCTTTCATCGAAAATAGAAAGCAACAAAAAAAGACTGTCTATTCTTTTGCGTGGAAGCGTTAAAATTTATACTTGAATAAATCATGTAAAATTTAATATCCGGTCAATGTTCCGCGGAAAAAATTCGCTGCAATCATGTTCCGATTAAAGGCTGATTCTAATTTTGTCATTCATCACGTGATCTGTATTATCTTATCCTCGCAATCCTTTGTTTTTCATAATTGTCATAATTGCGGCATGTTTATAAACAGATTTGATAGACTCAGAGTTTTCAAGTTTTTTGTATTTCAGTGTATAGAAAGTTTTTTGCCATACATATAAAAAGGTTTTCTTTTTACAGAACTCATGCAAAAGTAGACGTCTGATTTAACTTTGCAAGAATAAACGTGTCAACTAACAATCAAGTAGAAAGGTTTTAATGCAATTGTTTTGAACCAAGGTTTTGCAGCTGAATAAAGCTATGCCGTTTGCATTTACTTTATCAAGTTTTATTTAATCAAACTAAGTTACTGTAATAGAAAAAATCCCCAATTTTTTTGCGAATTGGGCAAAACGTTAAAAACCCCCTAATCTAATGTGCAAACTGTCATTTCAACAATCATAAAAAATCTTAGGCGGCAAATTTAACGCGAAGAATAGAAACGCAACAGATAGACACGTGACCTTTGTCCATTTTATAAGGCAGTAATTTATGTAAAACTTTGAATCACCGTCGAAATTTTAGCTTTGTCAAAGATTAATTTTCTAATTTAGTAACTTTATTCTGTTTAAAACTAATGGAAACGTATTGAGATTTTTTTGTTCTCTACACGACATGACATCAATATGACGACAATCTTTACTATTTTTTAAATTCAGTCTTTTAAGCTGAAATTTATTTTTAATTGATAAAAAATTTCTTAAACCTTTTTTAAATTGTTTAGACTAAATATTGATGATCTGTAATTTGCTTGGTTGTTGTTGTTATTGTCGGTAAAAATTCAACCATTTGTTATGAACTTAGTATAATTGAAATCAAAAGATGACTATTTAAGATTTTTTTCCCATTACCTGGCATAGATCTTATTTATGTTCCTTTATTATGAAAACAAGATGGGGTCCCAATGGGTTCGCGTAACAAAATTTTGGGGTAGTGAATAAAATTGTAAAACACTGCTACTAAAAAATTGTTACATGGCAAAGATTATTTACTTTGACATTTATTTGTGGAGGAAATTTGGGCTACGTTTTCAAAAATGACATCGGAACCGCTGTTAGCGATTTAGAATCATTAATTGTAACTATTCACAACAAGTGATGCATTTTTTTGCTTCTTATTTAACGGAACTTTTCTGATTGCATTTTCATTTCTAGTGGTTACTGAAAAAAAAAAGCTTTTAAATTCAATCACTCTTACAGTAACATATACATGTAAAACTATTATGGTTAATTTTATCATAGACCATTGACTGGTCAAGATTTATTTGAAAACATTAAAAGCACACAGAAAAAGTTTGATAAGTCAAAAGAGAAAAAATATGATTACTCATTTCTCCAATATGGATTTATTTTTAATTTTAATATTGGAGTGGAAAGCTCTTTGGGGAATTTGTAATAAAACTAAAAAAACCTGAAACCCGTTAAATTAAAAAGGAATATTAGTACCAAGCATGCAAACTATTTTGACAAACCAATGCAAAATTTCAAGGTGTTTTGAAATTTGCAGGAAACCGAAAGCAGTTTACAGAAAATTATTTCACTCTACAGTAAATAAGAGAGGTATTTGCGCCGCCTCTTATAAAGCCATTTATTTGATAATAAAATCAACCGAATTTCTCGACTGTGAATAATTTTGTTCTACCTTAGCCGTTAAAAATGTCAGAAATAGTACATGAAAAAATACAATGGCAAAATTGCATCCAGTAACCTATTGAGTATTGAGAAAAGAACGGCTGAAATGATTGACGACCAATTCCAGCAGCTAGTCATTCGACTTCTGAAAATTTCAACGTTTCCGATTCAACTTAATGAAACAATAGACGTATCGCAAATTGTGGGATACAGCTGGTTTAACTAGGCTATGCGTGCACTAATGAAGAAATGAAGAAAACATGGAAAAAGAATTGCTTTTTTTTCAATCTTTGCAAAGCCACACGCAAAAATTGAAGATATATTCTATAAGCCAATGATTTTTTTATAAATGCAGATTAACAATGAGAAAATTTTTAAAAAGTATATCGTTTTTGCAAGTTGTTGAAAATGCTTTTTGCCGTTTGTTGTCTTATATTAATCCACGAAACCACATATTCGAGAAGCATCAAACGGCACCATTCCGTAGACGTGCTTGATACCTTTGCTGATAAAATGGCTTGCTTTCTTTTTTAATTATTTGCTTTATTTTTTTTGTATCGATACTTTATAGATTGAGTGCATTTGCATTGTTTTGTTATAGACAAAAATTTTTCTGAATATTTTAATTTTTTTATTTTCATCTCAATATTTATTTATTCAACCAAATCACAGAAATGCGTGGAAGGCGCTACAATTAGGGAAAATGTCAAGCGATTGTCAAGAGCTGCTTTCGGAGATGCCAGAATATCGTTATCCGATTGAAATTATTCATCTATTTCTTTTTTTAATTTTTAATTTCAGTGATATGCCTGAGCTTTTGTTAATTAAGACTGCAAAGCAGAGGAAAGTGACGTAACCTTTCCTTAGCACAAACACACTTGAGAATGACGAGAATAGATTGTAAACCGATCTTATTTTCATTGTGTGCGCCATCTGAACTGCATTTTTACTGCGCTGCCGACAACTGTTTTAATGTCCAATTTGAAATGGAAAGCTTTTGTTCAATTGTCGTTAACGTGAAGTTATCTAGCGTGATGGGGTCGTTTAGAAATTTATTTCTTAAAATGAGGTGGCAGAAAAAAAAGTTTGAGAAGCCCTGATTTAGAACTGCCTGAACTTATGAAAGAGTGCTTTTTAAATTTTCATTTTTATAATCACAGAAGTTAATACACCCACGCAGTTAACTTTATTGCGACAACCAGATTTTATATATTCTACTTTCCATAGATTTTTATCAAAACACGATCTTGAAATTTTTTACAATAAAAAATAAACATTATAAAACCAATCGCAGCCAAAAGGTGATTTAACTCTAATAAAAAATACCCGCAGGGCGTTTTGTTTTATAAAGAAAAGCAGATATTTTATGATACTATCTGAAAACCATGTATTTATGTAATATACAAAAAAATGGGTAGACACTTTAAACAAAAAAAGGTTCCACACATATGTTACAGTATTAAAAGTACTAAACAAAATAAAAAAATAATAATAGTCACAAAACATTATAAACAAAAAAATTTACAACGAAAAAAAAGAAGTTGATTTGTAAAATGTTGCATCTCGTGGTCAAATACCTTTGTAATGATTTTGAAAATGGAATTGAATTTTCACCAACTTAGTTTTAGCCTGCTTTGGTTCAGCATAGTTTACTTTTATTCAGCAGTTTTTGTACCATTCTTTTTCTCAAATTGCAAGAAAAAAATAGCAGAATTGAAGTTGGTTTGATTATGCGAGTTTCCAGTTTAAATAAAAACAGTTATGGTACTTATTGAATTTTTGTGCGTTTGTTTCTCTAAGAAAGATGAACGCCAAATTTTATTTTCAAAATAGAATATAATTTGAGGTTCACTGTTGTGAAACATAAGCTGGGATACGAGGAAAAATAAATGCGCTAATTTTTTTTAATTTTATTAATTTCAACAATAGTAAAACTGATTTAAATAGTTTTTGTGAAATGGATAAAGATTACCACTACGAGCGTGGAATGGAACAATTTTTATTTCTTTTATTGATCTTTCCGCGCTTACAATTTAAGCGAGCGCTAAGCGAAGCAAAAAAATCAATAAACAAACAAAGAATGCTCCATTCCACGCTCGTAGTGGAAACGAGCTCTAAAGGCCCGTTTCCACTACGAGCGTGGAAAAGAGCATTTTTTGTTTCTTTTATTGATCTTCGATTGAAGCGAGCGGTTAAAATTGAAGCGAGCGCAAAAAAAATCAATAAAGCAAACAAAGAATGCTCTTTTCCACGCTCGTAGTGGAAACGGGCCTTAAAGCTTGTTTAATTAAATTAGCTGAAAATATATTGCAAGCAGGTGTCGGCTAATGATTACTTAATTTACAACTGTACCACACTGATAAGTAAACAAATTTCTCAAGTCAAGAAAAATAAATTAAAAAGTTTGGATACGCCCTTAGGGGCGTTATATTTACTTGTGCAACTTTGTTGGGCATATCTTTTAGTTGTATATTTTTAAAAATTTGAATTTAAAAGTTTTTTCCCAAATCTTTTTTAAAATTTTTTATTGATTAAAGTTTTATGTATTAGGGTTAGAGTTTAATTTTTTTTTTGTTTCTATTTTATAACATTTTTTCTTTTGGAGCCGCAATTTTTACTTGTTTTGGGAGTGTATTTTTTACTTGTGTAATTCTGAGGGCGTATTTTTAGCATGATCCAAAATTTATTTACCATTGCTTATGAACCGTAGACTAAAACATATAACTTATATTGTTCTAAAAATCAGCTACTTAATTAAAAAAAAGTTTTAAAAATTTTTCCAAAAAAATTGTGTTAAACCTTGAACATCGGAGCATAATGGTGGAGGTTTCATTTCATCTCTATATATGCCCTCCCGATTTGCAAGAAAGCGACGGAGGTGCTATACACAGGGCAAGCAAGTACTTTGACCTGCTATCGCAGGTACCAAGATATTGCTGTTCGATTAAAATTTTTTGTTTTTTTAGTTTTATAGAGACATGATTAAAATTTAGAACTGGTTGCCAAGACCATCAAGCAGGGAAAAGTGCCGTAAAGTGTTTTTCCAAAGGACTCAACAGAATAGCGCGAGTAGGGTGACTCAACGAAATAGTCAAACTCCGAAACAAAATATCTCATTTTCAATTTTAGTTGTGTTTGAAATTGCTGTTTATATTATTTTCCACTTAAGAATAACAAAATTTTTTTTACAAAGAATAAACACTTTAAGGCTTCTTGTAAAAATGTTGTTAATACATGCCAAGCACTTCTTATTATACGTAGTTTAGATGTAATATACGTACATAGGTATTGCAACGTCCCTGAATCCTAGATGTCACAATGCACAAACAGGTTGTTTTTCTCATTTATAACTTGTCACTGTTTTTTCTTTTTTTTTTTGTAATTTACTCCTTCCAGCAAACAATTTGTTGCCACACCCGAAATTATACAATCAAGACAATTATTCATGGTACTGGTAATTTGAAGCAAAAAATAAAAACAAAAAGAAAAAAATTTACTGGGTTTGTTTTTAACACAGACAGAATAAACCTATTTTTAAAAACTTTTCATATGATATTCAACCATTAAAAAAGTCAAATAAGTGCATAGAAAAGACGTACAATATAAAAACATGTAAAAATGATTAAGTGACGACTATAACCTTTAAATCAAGCATTTACTCGCACATTATCAAAAAGTTTTTCTGTGATTAACAAATTGCTTTCTAAAGCTTTGTAAAGCTAAGTTACAGACCAAAAAATAATGTTTCGAAACGGTTTTTTTGGAAATTTTCGTTTAAGATTTTAAAAGTACATTTTGAAATTCAAAGTCAAAGTTTCAGATTGTTTTTACTATATCACTTGAACTCCAAGAATGGTGTAGTAAAAATTAAAAAAAATTAAAATACTTTGCCCAAGTACGTTTTAAACTTGTTCATTATGTAGCAAAACAGAGTTGCAACGCTTGAATGACAGGTTTCGCAACTATTAGGTTGGATAGAAAGTTCTGTCACATTTTTAACCTGGAAATTTATTATTAATTATGTTAAGTGAATGTTACTGTTATTATTATAATGCTTTAATTTACTGTTTCAGATTAATTTAAAACGGTTCCTTTAATTTTGATATTGATTTAAAACTCTAAAATGGGAATTGATCAAACAGACATTGAAACGTTGCATCTTGTATGAATACAAAAAGGACTCAAAATTATTGAAAGCAGCAAGAAACAGTCATTCTGCCTATCAAAATGAGGCTCCGAGTATTCGTACCTGCCAACAACGGTTTAAACTAGGGGTAGGCAAACTTTTTAGCTCGAGGCCCACATTTACAAGCTGATTTTGTCTGCGGGCCGCACTATGGTAATCTCTAAAAAAAAGATCATAACTTTTAATCAAGGTCCAAAATATCCTTTTTCGTCTCAAAAAAAGTGATCTCAAATTTTAAACATTGATTGAATATGATGACTATTTTTTATAGAGCATCACGACTGAAAGCGAAGAGACAGTAAAGTTTTTTTCTTGAGGCTTTTTCGGGCCGCACAAAAAGTTGGGCGGGCCGCATGTGGCCTGCGGGCCGTAGTTTGCCCACCCCTGGTTTAAACAATTTGAATTGGGCAATTGTTCTCTCGTTGACTCCCTTTGATCAGGAAGATCCTTTTCTATTAATTTTAAGTTTTTAAAGAACGTTGTTGAAAAAAATTCATAACAAACAGCTTGGGAATCGGCATGCTGGTTTAGCACATGTCACAGGACAGTAATAACACAATTAAAAAAACTTGGAAAGGTCTCAAAATATGGTCAATAGTTTCCATATGAACTGACTGCTAATCAACTTGATTAACAAGTTGTAATCTGCTTTTGAAGGTGTAGATTGTCTTTTTAGGTTTTGTGACAGGACTTTCTATCCAACCTAATACTTACAACTACCAAAAGCGTCCAGTGACGCACAAGCTGTTTCATAAATAAAACAAGAAACTTAGCTTTTCAATTGAAATGAAAAATTACCAATTGTGTTTAAAGTGTCATACTGTTGAAGAATCAAGCAAAACAAAAGGCAAAAATTAAAAGACAAACGGAAAATACATGTTTATAAAAAGTGCTAGTTTTACATTGTTTAGCACAGTGGTTTTTAACCAGGGTTCCGCCAGAACAGTCCAGGGGTTTCGCAAGTGCACATTCAAATCCGAGAGTCTATTTTATTATTGTATTGTACGCATATTGTTTAAATAGACAGTGATTTTTGATCTATTAAGTCCCATTGCAATCATATAAGTTTCTGTTGCATTCAATTAAGTCTGTAGTAGTTTTTAATAGTATTATATTTTTAATAGTACAGACGACTTTGGCTAAAACAAACAGCACGTCATAATCTTAATTGAAAATTATCAATTATGCTTCATCACAATGCAAACTAACTGGTAATGCACAGGGATGAATTACAGGGCAGTAGGCTACTGTACTGTACTGTACTGTACTATAATTCTCTGTTCATTACAGTATCATTACAGTATTAGTTAGTTGGTGTTGTGCTGTTGCATAATTGATAATAATCAATTCGCATTATGACATGCTGTGTGTTTCATCTAAAGTCGTCTGTAACAATGGTTCTCAACCGCCGGTTCGCGGACCAGCAACGATCCACGTAATTTTTTTCCGGTCGGCAAAGTATTTTCCTTTCTGCCAGGTTAATTTAATATGAAATCGTAAGCATTGCAAAGTTGTTACTTTCTGTAAAACTTATTTCACGCTTGACCGATTCACAGCAGTAAATTGGCGTATCTCGCCTTTCTTGATAACGCAAAATTGTTTTTAATAATAAAAGTTAACCTTTTGATAACCTAAGTTTTGTACCGTTTACAATTGTTCCATTATAAAATGCGTCTAGCTTTCAAAAAATTTAAAACAATGCTATTTTTCATTTTTGAGGTGTTGTTATAGCTAGTCTTGTTAAACTGCAAAAAGATTAATATGGATCCAATGAAAGAACAAGGTATTATGGTGTATTAAACAAGAAGAATAAAAATAAGATAGCCTAGGCCAAAGTTTTGCATAATCAAATGATGCTTTTTGCATAAGAAATCAAATTATTGCACAGGGGTTCTTCAAGCCTCTGGAATGTTTCATTGGGGTTCCGCTCCACCAAAAAGGTTGAAAATTACTGGTTTAGCATATAACCCACATTTTTTTGCAGATTGTCCAAACACCTCTTTCTGCCTCTTGGCCAGAACAAATTTTGCAAACTTATTGTTTTTACAAATTTTGTCTTTTTGCTCAGTCACTTAGTTATTTTCAAATTGTTTAGTTTTTTCGTTCGGTTCAATGGAATCGTACTTTCATGGCTACAGTTTTGTTTTGCCTTCCCTAAAAAATGACTTGAAGTAGCCTAATTGTTACTAGTTGCTTTCTGACCTCTCTTGAGAAAGGGCGTCATAAGTTTTGTGGCCACGTCTGT
This sequence comes from Diplosoma virens, assembly GCA_963680785.1. NCBI lineage: Eukaryota > Metazoa > Chordata > Ascidiacea > Aplousobranchia > Didemnidae > Diplosoma > Diplosoma virens. The sequence continues at coordinate 11,992,836 of OY796888.1, forward strand.
TGCACGTGTCCACCACGACTTCTTTTCTTACATTGGGAAACAATAAAATAAATATTTTACTCCAACGTCAACAGTCATCTAGAATTTCATTCCAAATTTATCAGATTTGTTTGCCATTTATTGTAACAACTTGGAGCTTGCCTAACACGAGAGTAGCAATTTACCAACGCTAATCTTAGTATTGAGCCTGAATGCCTTATATACAAATTTGAACAAAAGGATTTCCTGAAAAGATTTTAGAAAATTTATAATTTTTGCATATTAGTTTTTCAGACTTCAAGTAGATTATTGGTATTTTGTAACCTCAAGAAATCTGTGACAACGCGTACTTTTGCTCAAGAGGGTACATTCCCACGACCTATTCAACATACTGAAAATGGGTGGCCTACTCAGAAAATCAACACCAATAGTTCGCCTAAAAAAAATGAATTAGGAAACTTTCCTACTTCTTCGAAAGATATTCTTCAGTTTAGATTACTTGTAACTCATTGAGCTTCAGAAATATAACTTTTTAGAATGTTTGTCAACAAAGTCTTGAAAATTAGCGGAGCCATCAGGGAAGATGGCTAGAAAATAAGCAGGAAGCAGCATACGCAGTAGGACTTCCGTCCAGTTTGCATTAAATTTCCTGCTAAAAGCGCCTACTAAAAACTTGATGTAGCGCGGAAGCCTTCCAGAAAAATCTTCATATCATCTTCGTTTTAGCCTCAGTTTTCATGTTGTAAGCATCGGTCAACAGAGGCTTGGGCATCTAGTACATCATTATTTTCAGAATCCGAGTTATCCATCTTTGAACTAAATCTTTTTCACATTATTTATCTCATCCTTGGACTCTTAAGAAATATCTGCAAAAATATATCGCGGCAATCCTAAAGTTTTAGTAGCGTTAAGTCAATACGACAATATATTCTTGAATAACAAAACAATATATGCTTGTCAAACTGATATTTTACCAATTAAAAAAATATGATGATGAATTAAATTTCAACAAAACATAATCCGTTTGCAGTTAAATACATCTGGTGTAAAATCACATAGTTTCGGTAAACTAACAAAAAGTATAATTTGTGAATATATTCTAAATGATAACATTATTTCATAATAAGACGTAAAAATCTTACCAAATAAAACAAGGTTATAAAAAATAAATTACCAAAATAATATTAAAAAAACAGTGTCTTTTTCAACTTATCAGCATTAGTTTGCTTGCTACATCAATTGACCTGCTTATTAATTATGTAGGTTTAAGTTTATTTCTGTGACTGATGAACGAAATATTCTAAAATTTTAACAGATTGTATGGATCTACGAAAAAATAAAAATCAAGAAGTTTTAATAAAAAACACAGTCAATATTTCAAGTAACAAAGCTTTGAAATTAAAAAAAAACGTCAATTGATGCGCTTGGTAATTTTATATAGTGGGAATTTCATCTCATGTATCTGTAAAATTTTTGCTATTTAAGCAAAACGATGCGAATTATATAATACAGTTTTTTTCTAACTAAATTTATTCGGTTAACTTGTATAAAGTTCAACAATATTTGAGTTTGGTTATTCAAGCTAATCGCAAAAGTTACGGTTTTAATTTTTAAGTAATAAACAAGCTGAACTGCTGCCTCACTTATCTATACATGGTGAATGAAATGTGTTTTCCACATGTTTAACGTTTTAATCCAATGGTGCCTTCTGTTTGATGCAATTTCCTTAATAATAAGTCATAATTGGTGACGATAGAACTCAGTAATTTTGAATTATCTCGCAAACATCAGTTGATTTCTTTTGCATTATTAATTAGTCAATTAATGATATTGAGTGTATGAAGTATAAATTATTTATGAAGTATTTTATTTTTTGTTGTTTTATATAATTCTCGGCGCATGATTTTTATGTTCATTGTGCTTTTCACTTTATTAATGTTCATTTGGTTTAAAACCACCAAAATAAATTAATTAAATTATGCTCATATCAATTTATAAATACATTGTCATAATTGTTCTTGTTTGTTATGAAATCTTTGTTTTGTAATCTCAACAAGAACTCGTGTGAAATTAGACACGTCAAAGTTTAATTACCATGATCCGAAGTGGATTTTGTCAAGCCTAATTAATTTCGTACTTCGAAAGTGAACAATCGATTAAAAGCTTTTGACAGCTGTCAAATCGAACCATTTGTACATTACCTTTTAGATTACTTGTTATAATTTTTTTTTAACCTATTCAGCTGTAGATAAACACTAAAAGGTTTTCTTAAGTAATTCGTAATTCAATTCTCTAGAGATGAAGTTTTAGGAATTTTTGAAGTACAACAGCGTTAGTTTTTAGTTATGCCAACAACAGCATAACACCGGCGCATTTTGTTTGGATATAGCATAGCACTTTAATTAATTTTACCTAAAAAATATGCTATTAAATAAATTAAATAGAAACCTTATAAATTTTTATTGCTTTTCTTTATAGCTAATAGCGCATTCAACAATACAAATTTCAAAACCAATGGGCACAAAATTCAGCGATTGCAATCGTTTTTTTTTTTTCTTGATTTAGTTTGTCTATTCTTACAGTCTTTTACAGGATAGACACAGTTTTACATTACTTTTATAACTAAACAACCAAAAAGTAAGGCTTTGTGTATATACTATAAGTTAAAATTCTTGCAACGGTTTTTTCACTTTTAATTTAATAAAAATTATAATTACGACAAAAAAAAAAACTAATCTGTTTTATGATTTTATAAATATGTCATTTTTATCGGATGCAGATATTTTGCCAACGATATTTGAACGACGAACAAAATAGCGCGTAGCGGACAATTTCTCTTATGACAAGTTGGCCACAAATATTTGGCCAAACATTTAGCAAATATGTATGTTACATTTCTCGATTTTAATAACACGTGATATATAGTTTGTTTTAACATTCGCGCATACCAAATAGACCTACATATCTTTAAATTCTATTACTTCTTATGCAATCAAAAGAAGAGCGTGCTTTTGCAAACATTTGACCACATAAGAAGAGGATTAAATATTCATCAAAAGACCATGTTTTTTGATTTTGAACGCTACTACTATCGATTTTGAGCAAAAAACTTTCACCAACTCTTTCAAGCTCTTGCGATCTCAGACAAACAAAAAATTGACAGACCTTTTAATTATTTTATTGCTCATACCATTGTTGTCTCAACTGATTTGATCACATTTAAATGTGCAGCAAAATTCTAAAAAAATAAAGTTTAATTTTTTTACTCGTGTGGTCAGTTTCTCTTAAGTTTACAAAGCTATTGCTTCCAAACCGTAGTAAAAAAAACAAAAACTTTTCGATGTTCTGGCTAAAAGAGAAAAACTTAAAAATACAGTAAATACGAGTAAAATGACTAATAGATTAGTAAAAAAAGCCATAAAAACGTTACAAAATACTCTTTGTTTGAGCTCTTAGAATCTAGAATTTTTAATTTAGCTTCGTTTACTCATTTATTATTGCTTTAAAGCTCAACTTAAACTCTAATATTAATTATCTTAAATTAAAAAAATCTTATCTTAAAGCCCTTTTATGTATATATAATTTGTAATTTTTTTCCAACACTTAGTCTAGTCATAGGCGGCAATAAACGCTTGATTGCACCATTTTTTTCGTTATTCTTGTTGACTTGTTTTTATATTTTATTATTAACTAAACCATTATGCTGTAATCAGTAAAAAAAAAATCATTTGGTCGATACTTACTTAAAAGATCGCAATTATGTGAACAACTGAAACCAAGCTTTAATTTGAACTGGTGTGTTTTGGTCAATACTACTTCTATGTTCTTGACTAAAATTCACATTATATTATCCCATGAAATTTACTTCAACCACTAGAAAAGGAAGAAAACTGATGTTCTTGAATGGTGAGCAATTAAAAGCACAATTGAAAAAAAGCAAATTTGAATGTGGTTTTAAAACGTATTTTTTTTACATTTTCCATCATTTGTGAGAATGAATTTAGGAATAAAGATTCCAGCCTTGTAGTAATGACCAAAAAAAACGCTGACCGATAAATATCTTTTTGCCCTAGCATTTTCTCTATTTAAAGACGTTGTTGGCAGCTTTAATATGTTTGTTTCACGTTTAGTTGACGAAAACGAAACCGATCAGCATATTCTAATTTTCGGCTGCTTTGAGACTATGCGATGTCGAACGTTGCATAGCGTGGAAAATAACGATGACCTTTGCTTTTACGTCACATCCGATATAAAAATAAAATAAAAAGTCCACGAATCTTAGCTTTTAGAGTGGCAAAAACAATGTTTTTGTAAAGAAAAACTTTAAAATTTAAAATTTTTTGACTTTTAACGTTGTGTGTTCCCTTTTGCCTGACGTAAAATATCTGTAAAGCAAGCATCCGTAACTCATTTTATTAAAAATATTCTGGTATCAAGCATAATTGATTTCCATACTTTTCTTACTTAAACGGCTTCTTTTTTGTATGTCCAAATGTAAACATCTATATTAAATATATTTACAATACATATATTAGTGCTACTTTTTGTTCTGAGCTGAGTCATCAATGTAGATAAATGGCATGAAACTGTTTTTGAAAATCCTGCTAAAGTGTTTTTTTCAAAGTCACAACCGAAATCTCCCGGCTAGACTAAACTTTGAACTCGCGTTCTTCAAATCGCAAATCCGAATATTGGCACACAAAGTTATTCCGCAGACACTTAAACGCGTAAATTAATTATAAAGTTGCAGTAAATGTGTAGTAGGCCTTGAGCAATTAAAGAACTTGAGTTGGTCTTGAGTTAATTAAAAAAGGAGCTACAATTTTATGGAAATCTATAACGGCAAATATCAAAAAGAGAATTCTATTTTTTATGTTTAAAACAAATCTTCACAACTCAAGACACCACAAAGAAAAAAACAAAATAAATTTTTTTGTTGCCGACCACATTTCATAAATGTTTGAAAAGAAAAATTTTAAAATAAGTGCACAAAAGGATCGTTTTGTGTTTAGAAACAAATTTTTTATTGTCGACATATAATTTTACTCTTTACCATTTTTGAATAGTTTTAAAAGTAAATATGGATTTGTGGTGGGCCGAATGCTCGCCAGAAAATTTACATTTTTGCCAAAAAATTGCTATTGTAGTAAACTCAATCCTTTGATATATTTTTACTCTAAACTAAATTTTTTGAAATCAAGCTTAAGAAATTGGTTTTATACTTACAAAAATCTTAAAAATAAAATTTTTTAAAAAGATCATTTTTAAAGATTTTTTATTTTTGGATTTTAATGGTGCATCATAAGTAAAAATGTATGTTTTTCATGCTTAAATTCTTTATAAAAAAATGATTTATGAAAACAAAATTGTATAGATTGAAGTCAAAAAAATATTTCGGTTCAAATCAATTAAAATACTGAAAAGTGTTTTTTAACGCTGCCGCGACAAGAAATTAAAAAATTTGAAATCTGTTTTACATTTTGTTTCAGAACCATGACTTTTAGTTCAAAATGCAAGTAAGAATTGAAGCTAAAATCCGATGTATTTATCGATCTGTAGCAAATTTCCAACTTTATTAAAGGTTAGGCTACGAGAAAGAAATGAGACTGACTATTAAATTATCATAGATTAAAATGCTTTTTTTCAATATTACCAAATGCTTCCTAAGAGTAAAAACGCGAAGCGCTTTGTTCAGTAAAAGAAAGTGAAATAACAAGCCTAGTGCTCAAATCTAAATTTTCCAAAGTTCCGGATTTGTCAAAGTACGTCACATTTATTAATACCCAATTTTCATCCGAAAGCGACAACTTTATGTTAAAGCATGAGCCTAAAACCACATACTTAAAGGTATTTGTTCTTACACACTTCACAAGTTTATGTGAATTGAAATTATAGTAAATTAAGTGTCTAAATAACAACCCGTCTATAAAAAATAAATAACTGTTTAAAATATGCACTGTCATTGTCATCAGAAACTATTTATCTGTATTTTTTTGGCCAATATAAAACATAATAAAACAATTTCATAAATGTTTATTTCATTAATAAGGGTTGCCACAACAAGATTTTACAAATTATTCAGTAGATCACAGTTGTCTCCGAATTGGATTTGAATAAATGTGAATGAATGAAAGTTGAAATTTAATCTTTTCTTAAAAAATATTTTCTAGTACTGACGATAATTAATCGCTTGGAATTAATTTTAAAGAGATTTCGGCTCAACTATAACAAGAAGAATTTAAATAACTATAACTATTACAAGAAGAAATTAAATAAATATCTAACTTTTACAAGAAGAGTTTAAATAAACCACAAAAATTTCACTTAGTGTTTAGTAAATTTTATACATGCAATATTGTCATTTGAACCCAGGTTGGTGAAATTTTGGTCTAGCATAAATAGGTTTTTTTTTTATTCTTCAACAACATAAACAGATCAGTTGATGACTGAAGCTTTTATATTAGTACGACGGCTTTTTATGTTAGTCAACCTAACTATCAACATTTAAAATCAGCAGAAAAAAATCTTATTTTTATAAGCAATTGTTAATCCCTTTCATTATATTTTTTTGATATTATTTTTTAGCAAAAAGTTGATTGTTGTCAATGAATAAAAGGGTAAAAATTATTCTTCACAACTAATTTAATAAAGAGATTTGTTGAAAAATGTAAGCTATAACTTTTTTTGGTAATGTGAAACGAAATGTATAGTTAAAACTTGTTTCGTTGGAATCAATTAATTTACTAAGATCAAAATTTAAAAAATGTTCAGTAATGTTAAAAAATATTGTCAAAAGTTTTCACTTAAAGTGGACCTAACATGATCAAACCTACATTACATCTTAATAGTACAGGGATACATTCGTTTACTCAGATGCAATTTAGAACCAGAATAATAGGAATTTTGAACTACTCAGAAGAGCCAAGAGAAATTTTTGAAGCATTGGTAAATAGTTTTGCTCAGTTTAGATAAAAAAGCTTAAAACCAATGTAATAGATAGCAAAAGAAAGATTTTTTGTAGTTTTCAGAAATTCAGAAACTATTGTTTGATATTAAACGCAAAACCGTATGGCTTTCTAAAAAAAATTAATCGACTTCTGAAAAAACAGATTGGCTTTGCTTTAAAGTCAATAATATAACTGCTACTTGAATTCAAAAGAATGTTTGTTTATTCTATAATTTTTTTATTTTGATAGATTAATAAATAACGCGTTAAATCATTGAAATATTATGCTTTATGGGCTATAAAAAAGCAATGCGTCAAAAATACCACTTCGTTGTTTTCGATAGTTTTACTTATAACTTTTTTATTTCTAAAAGACTGGCAAAAAAATTATTACTGAAGGTTGTCCTCGAGAAAAAATAATTTTCTGAAAATTATAGAAAAAAATCTCAAACTTTGGATAAACACCAACAATTTAAAAATTTAAACGCGTCAAAATGCCACTTGCTTGTTCCAGCGTTAATTTGTTACTGATACAAACCGTTGATTTTCCACAAGAAATCAAGCTAATATCATAAAAATTTAAAATATTTTCTTCAAACATTCCAAAACTAATAGCTAAGTAGTTTCGTTTTAATAATAATTTCAAAACTGAACAGAAAATGGAACTAAAAATTTTAAGAAAAGTAATTGTATAGCAGTCAGAACAGTTTTTATCTACTTCAAGGGTCTCGTTTTACGTGTATTTCTTTCACTTTACTCAAATCAAGATTACCTTAAAGTTTTTATTGAAGGGCAAAAGTCAGAGCTGCTTATACTAGCTACTTAAGACGCAAAACTAGATATACGAAACCATATATTTTTGAAGTCAACAGTCTTGAAATAATTTTAACCTCAAGGTAGTATAGTTAAACTTTTATTTCGGAGGCAACAGCGCGTGGATCTTAACTTCTATGACGTAAGTGCAATATAAAAAATTGCTGAGAAAAGTTGTGGATCTAGTTTGTATAATAAATTAAATGATCTTTGTAAGCTACGTATATATATTTGTTTTATATTATGTTATCGATAAATTTTATATTCGTTTTCCTTTCGAAACAATCATATAATAAAATTTTTTACATGAGTAAAATTAAATGTTTTTTTAAAGAAAAATCAATATTATATAAACATTAAATTAAAACATGTTTTTGTTTCAAATGCTTTGAGAACAAAGCAAAAAAATGTTTTTTAATTTTTTTCAATATAAAATTTTTTTGATTCATATTTTAAAAATAAAAAGCATATTTAAAGCTGAATAAGTAAATGAATCCCTGACAAGTTTTTGTTTTTAAAAAGGTTATTTAGCTTTTGAATTAGTAGTCTAGCCTATGAAAAGAAACGTAAAAAGTCGTGAAAAGTTTGTGAATTTTCCGTAACTATCATTTATAGCTTTAATAAAACGAAAAGTAAGTAAATCATTAACATATAAGATTACAGAACTAGCATTTTGAACGATATTGCCGTACACAGCTTATTTACAAGGCTTCATAAAAAATACATACAAGGGTCACGTGACTCGAATTTCTCCTTATCTGCTTCCTGACTGATTGTTTAAGCAGCTATTCAGTGAGTTATGTAAAAATGAATTTGCCATCCGCCTCAAAATCGAATGACAGAAGTATGTTTTGACGTTTAGATAATAATCATAATTAAGATTTGATTAAACAATACCAAGTAAATAAGCATGCTCTAGTTATAAATTTTTTATTTGATAAGTAAAAACGAAAAAAAAATTATACACTTAGTGATAAAAAATTGTGATATATTCAAAAACTTTTTTTTATTGTCCATGCTATTCCAAAAATATAAAAAACTTTAAAACCTTTTTGCAACCTGTTAATCTAATGAATTTAACTTAAAAAAGTGTTTTGTTCTAAGGCAAACATGCCTTGATAACTTCTATAGCTAAAGAAAAGAAATTTTTGATGAATTATCGGGTAAATCGGTAAAAGGAGCTCAAGCTGATTTCACAAGTTAAAAATAATTATCGTTTCATAATATCTACGATGCCCCGAGGCTCGAGGAGGGTTGTATGTTTTCTAAAGAGTAGTTCTTAGTAAGTTGAAATCTCCAATGCGAAAGTTGCAAATTTGAATAAATACCAAGCGTGATTTTGATTGTAGTCTCATCAAAAAGCTATGTTTTGTACGAGTAAATTTTTTGAATCATCGAATTATGAAGAGTTCAAAATAAAGTTGAAATCATATCGTTATTTTAATCAAGTATTTTTGCGAACAAAAATGTTACAAAACGATTTTTTTGGAAAGATTTAAAAAATATTTTTTGGGTGTCTAAGATCTCACCAAGTTTTTCAGACTTTTAATAAGAGCTTTTTTCTGTTCAAAAAATAGCCGACAAGTATGCAAAAGCTGCCGTCGTGAACATTTCCAATTATGAAGGTTATGACCGAGAAAGTCAAAAACAAACTTTAACGAGATTTGTGCTATGTCAGGCGTAAAATTAAACGCTTAATGACGACGCTGTAACTCTTCAATCTCAATTTTTCAAAAACTTTAATTGAAATGAACAATACTTTCTGTTACCTAAAAATGGGTGTGGCTAGACCTGGTAATTCGTTACGCTTGAATAGATTTCATAACTGTATTGGTTTTAATCAAATTTTATAACCAATGTGTTTATATAATACAAAAATAAAAGATTGTCTTTTTGAAACAGTGTTTTTGTTTATGCTATAAATTAAAATAGTATATCATTCTTTAAGTTGGAAAAGAGTTTTATATTGCCAACTAAATATTGCATCGTATAATGTAGGTTTATGAGAAAGTAGATAGTTTCCATGTTGAACAAGTTAAGTTAAGCTTGAAAAATTTTAAAAATTTATATTTTGTTTTGTCATCTCAAGCAGATTCTAAAAAATAACTTTTGAGGAAACACTGACTAAGTGTTTTTTGTTTTCTTGGAAAAGCTAATATAATGTAACGCCAAAGTAGTAAAATCATTAATTTGCTATGGTAAAAACTTATTTTTTGTTCTGAAACCAAATATATTCTGAAACCAGATACTCAAGTAAAACTTAATATTTTACATATAAGATTAAAAAAATTTGGAAAAACAAAAAAACAATATTTGGGATAATAAAACAGCGTCATTATTCCATATTTTTCCAATTTGATTCATATTTGCTGGAAATAAAACAATACGTCTTTGTTATTAGTTGCCATAAATCGATTCATTGCTATATTAAAAAATCGGTTTTTGGAGAGCAAAAAATTTATACGGAAAGGTAAGCAGCATATCCCTCTTGCTCTTTAATTGTAGTCAGAAATGTTATTTGCTTCGATTGCTAAATATTAAACGAAGCCATTCGAGTGCATTCTCTAGAATTCTTGATTTCTAGAATTTCCAATGCATTCTCTAGATAACGATAGACCTAAGAAGTGAATTTGATGATAAATGCTCCTTTTAGTAGAGTTAAGAGTAATTCTCTGCTCATCATTTCGTTTTAAAATATAATCAAAATCTTACAAAAAAGTTAATTTGAATTTTAAAACAGTTTGCCGGTTAAAGGATAAACAGTACAACTTTAAAGAATATACGTACTCGTAAAAATTTGTTTTCTTATTTAATTAATTAATAAAAAACCGCAATCCTCTCTGGTCAACTCAAGAAGCAGCAAACAAAATGTTGTTTCATAGTATTTTATGTAGAGGCACTGTGACAACGAGACCCAAAGCTTGACTGCAAGTCACAAAAAAAGCTGCGCTAACGTGGTTTTAATCAGCGTAGGAATCCATTTCCACTCGCAGCAAATTCCAAGAACAATTTTAGAAATGCACGAAGTTTCAAAAGATGAAACACAACCATGATTAATCAACAGAATTCTTTGATAAGAGCAAGCTGTTTTTGTAACTTTTTTTTTGCTTTCACTCAATGAAATTTTCTAAGCAATAAAAAGCCTAAATATAAAGTAAAACATTTAATACTATCGCATAGGATACTTTACTTTTAAGTATTTTTTAGGTGTTTTTAATTAGAATTTAACAATAAAAAGTTGAACATTTTTCGTCAATTTTCAACAAATAAAAAAATTTTATATTTGAAAAAGACAAAAGTTACATTAAATGGTTGTCAATAAGAAGCATAAAAATGTATTTTTTGTAATGCACAGTATTCGTCAAAAGTATATTGATAACGTTAGAACAATAATTTTTACATCTTAGCATTTAAGACCGTTATTTAGCTTTTTGTGCTTAAGATATTTAAAAAAGATCTTACGCCTAATATATATGTACTTATAATATTCATTTTTAAAAAAACGGTTTTTTTATTATTGAATTTTGATATGTCATTAGCTAGAGACTAAAGTCAACTGCATTAGTTGTTATGATTTCTTAATGCAGGTTTATTTAAATAAGACTGCTGCATTTTAAATTAAAGGTAGTGAGTAATTCATTACAACAGATTGCAATCAAGCATTATGCAAAGGTCGTGTTACTATTTTTGCACTTGCAAATACATACAAAAAAGTTTTAAGATTTTTTTTCCTGCAGTCTTTTGTATAAGAACTATTTTTGATTGTTTTTATTTAGCTAGTAAGATAAAAGGAAAAACTTTTAATATTTTCTAAAAATTAATCAATGTTAAAATTCCAAGATGGCATAAAAAGCAATTATCAAATTTATCATTTTCTAAATTGCTATCACCATTCTAGCGTGGTTAATAGTTGATAAGCCAATAGCCTTAAATAAAATATGTACATAAAAGTTAAATATTTATAATTAACATCAAAATTATAAAAACACATTACGAAAAAGCGATTTTATTCCTTCAACAAACTTTTTCAATCTTCTTCTTAATTAAATTATGATTTGTGTCTGTAACTAAGAAATAAATTCCACACAAACAATGATTGGTAGTCTGCAAAATTTTTAGCTTAGTAGTCTGCATTTTTTGGCTTAATTTTTGTCTTTCATATAAAAAAAGGTAAAAGCAAATAAGTAAATTTGATTTGATTTTTTTTGAAAAAATGCAGTTTTCTATGACTTCTAGAATTTCCTATTTTTTGTAGTTCAGCAGTTTTATACTTTTCTCACCCTATGCAGCTAATCGCTTTTTAGTTTGTTATTTCTTAAAATTTTATTTAGCCCTAGATATTTTGTTTAAAAGTAATATATAATTCAAATGCTGCATTAACAAAAATAATTGTATTCAAGAAATGCTTTTAATTTAATTGATATAATTACTCGATATAAAGACATGCGTTGCTTTTAGCGTTAAAACGAATTCAATTATTTTTTATCAAAAGCTTTTTTGTTAACGAGCATAGTTGTTTTTTCGAAAGCTTTTGTGTTTCTGAAATCATGTGTAAAATTACTTTACTACAAATTCAACTAGTCATTTTAAACAGCGTAGAAAAAAGTACAACCACATTTTTCGTTTAATAGACTATTTTAAAAAATTATTGTTTCTCAAAATCAGTTGAATACCTATTTAAGCTTTTGAAAAAGCTAGTTGTTACAAATTCAAAACAAAGAGTAATTTTTTTGTATTTATTTAACCTACTAGCCTTCAAAAAGTATTTCAACATTATACACTTTAAAAGCAAAAGCCTGAATTTTTTAAACAAATAAATGGTGTTAATAGAACACATAAAAATCAACGATTATAAATATCAATATTTCAACATTTTTGCTTTTAATTCATACGATAACTTCAAGAACCCTTTGTTCTTTGTTGACCATTGTTGATTTAAAAGTGTTGGCTTTTGTTTTTTGAATAATATAATCACAAAGGAGCTTTTGGAAACTCAATCTATTAAAAATAAAGTATCTACTGTATATCGGATAGTCAATATTGAAGTTAAGAATACACTGTATCTTTATGCAGCGTACTTTTGTAGCAATGATGTAGCAGACACTTGCGAAATTCAGTACATTAAGTTTCGGCTTTGAGTGAGGCATCTGTTTTGTTTTCTAAAAATCTATCAGTTCGCCATTCGTCATTTCCTGCTGATGCATCAGTTTCAGTTCAATGTGGCCAACTGTTGTTTAGTATCAGCTCAGCGAATATTGAATTTGTAAAAAATAGCTAAATATGTTTACGACTATAAGTTTCAGGCACAGTTTTACGTTTTGCTGTTATTTATGTTGTGATACATCAAAGAACATAAACAATAAAAAACAAAGAAAATGTTAAAGATCATAAAAATCAAAATCGAAATTACAAAATTTCCACATATTTAGCTTATCTGAACGGTTTCATTTTTTAAATTCCGAAACCAGGCTACGTAATCCAAATTAAAGGTTCTTAAAGTTGCTTCATTTTAGAACTATTTGGTTTTTCTCTTGAGAAAAAAAATTATATATATATATATATATATATATGTATATAGTGTTGCATAATGGTTGTAGGAAACACAAATTTTTTAGTGCTTATTTGAGATCACAAAAAATTTTTAAGAATTTGAGCTTTTCAAGAACTGATTTTGGGTGATGATCTGTTTTTGCTTTTCAATTTTTCTTTCTTCTGTTGACGTTAACATGCAAACATTTCACAAAATTATTTATGTCACTTTTGGCTTAAAATTATTAGTCGCTAAGAATCTAGGACCTAATAAAATCTTAAATCATGATAAAAAAAGAAAGGAATAATTACTGGCACAGATTCACGGTCAAAATTGTCTTTTGCTTTGTCGTAGCACAAAAATTTATAAATTACAATCACACCTGAAAACTTCTATTGATAATAAAGTTTAACTCAAAAACAACAACTGTAGAATTAAATGTAATCTTCAATAACTTATTCAAAGTCTGATTAAGTTGTCATCAATAGAGTAAAAAATAAATATTTTGAGTATTTTGAAATATCAGCCCTCATTCTACGCAACGAACCTTTTTTAAAAATCAAGGCTAAATGGATGTTTATTTGTTAAACATATTTTAGTCAAATAAGAATCTAAAAATTTATTCATTGTTTTTAGTTTTGATTTTATTTAAGACAACAAATACCGTAGTTTAAAACACGCAATTTTTTTGGACGGGGCAAATATTGTTTTTTGACGGTTTAAACATAATTTATGTTTTGGAGAGCAGACATCTTTACATCTTATTCGTCGACTATGGGAGGTTCTCGTAGGAAAACTGCTCCACTTTTAACACAGCCAATGTCGCTGTAGTTGCAATCAATATTTTTGTTTAAAAACATTTTTGCATAACTTAAGAGAACGGCATTAAATTTAAAAGCACTGCTAGATGATAAAGCAATTTCAATTAGAAACAGTCCTAGCTCCAAGAAAGTCTTTGCGTTTTATCTCTAACTGAATTTCTCGACTTGAATGTTTGTTTTTTTTTTACATGAAAATGATCAACAATAATGATGAATCGCGACTATTGGTCTAAATTCAAATATGATAAGAGCGTTTTTTAGTCGGTAAAGTGCGAAACTATTTTAAAGTACTTGGTATATCAAGTTTTTTGCTTTGTACACTTTATTCCCCAATCATCATGACACAGCGGGTTGTATTACCTAATTTCTTCAGAGGTATCAACAAAATTTTTAAGATTTATCTTTCAATATTAAATATTATATTGGATTTTATGTATTTTTAGTATTTTTACAAGTTTGATAGCATAAAGCATGTCTTTATAAAAAAACAACTTTTTTAAATGTTTCTTTTACTCTAAAAACTGTTTCAAGCAAATAATAAAGAAATATTAACACAATAATTCTTTTGATAAATCACGTTTTTTTGATCACAAGCAAAGCAATATCTTTTATTTTAAACAACCAGTAAATAAAATTTTAAACTTGCATCAACATACATTCTTTTTATGACTCAATAATGTTTATCAGAGATTGCATCGCTTCTACGTCAAGTGTTACAATCCCGGATGTTATTGACGCAAGCTATTTACTGTTGTTGCAACGCGCGCACAGTTCTGGAAGATTAAACATTTACTTGTTTTGAAAAATAATATTTAGAAAAAAGCCTTACGAGAAAAGACTAAGTAGCAAACATTTAAACGATGCAGTTAAACCTATAATTCAGAAAAGAAATATATAAGACTTTGGGGTGAGCCCGTGCAATGCTGAAAAAAGTTTTTTTCCTTTTCTCAATTACGTTGTAAGCTTCTACTGTTTCTTGTTATTGATTTTTCAACTTTAAAACAGGAAATAAAATCAATTCCAATCAACAAGTCGATATTCAGATTTCAGTATTAAACGAAACATTATAGATTTACTGGTGCTACAATATCACGTGAACTAAGTCTGATTTACAATCAGTATTTCTTACCCTTTACTAAAGTATTGAATACTTCAGCCTTTCTTCAAATTTCTTTTGAACCACAGTTTGTTTATGGTGATAACAGAAAAAAAAGCGAACGAAAAAGTTATTGAAAATCATAAATGTGAACAGAGATTTTTCTAATTTTTTATGTGTACTGACCTCGTTTTATTCCCCAAAAGAAATCGATCGTAGGTGGCAGCAAAAAATGATGTTTCAATTTGGGCGTAAGTTTGAATGAGCACGGAAAAGAATATAAAGAAAGTATATTCTGGTTGGACCCTTAAAACTATGATATTGAACCCCGTGCTTAAACAAGTCTAGATTAAAACCTTTTGATTTATACACAAATGTTGGAAAATATTGTTAATGTAATTTATGGATATCTATTGTATAAGATATGCATGTCTAAAAGTAAACAATCTAATAAGAAAATTGATGTCATTTTTGAATATCTGTAGTATAAGATATACATGTCTACTAAGTAATAGATAAGCAATCTAATAAGTAAATCATCACTTTCTACAATAAATAGACTAATAAACTTTGGCGTTTTTACGATGGATATAAGTAAAAATTTCAGCAACGTCAATTAAACTTATTTTAAAAATGATTGTTAAAAAAATTTTGAGACTTGTTGTAAATGTTTAATATTCAAGTAAAAGCTTTGCATTCTTGAAATAGATTCAGCAGAGAGTAAATTAAACATTGTTTTTATGACGAAAAAAGTTTTTTATTTCGAAATAAACATTGGATCTAAAAAAACCATCACCAGTTTTTACTTTTTTTTTTTAACTCGACCAGTTGTTCTTGAAATGGCTAATATCAATTCGATTTTGCAAAGCATCGTCCATAGAAATGTCTGTCCTGTTCAGCAGTTCGCATATTAAAGCTGATCAGACTATGAACTATTGATTATTTTACGCAGGTGGAAGCGTTAAAGAAACCAACATCGAGAATAGCTATGGCACATCCTTCCATATTAAACAGATCATCACAGCATATTATAACTATAGTAGCAATATCCTTGGCTGTCGTCAACACTTACAAGCGAAATTTAAAACGGAATTTTTGAGCCGAGAAGCATTAACAAACTGAACACATTTTTTTATGAGCTTAAAAAACATAAAAATAAGATGAATAAGTTAAGAAACTGTAAAAAAATATCTCAAATTAATGTATATACAAAAAATTCTTTAAAAAATGACAAAGAAATCTATTGAACTCTACTGTAAATAAAGTTTATAAAATATGCTATATGTATTATGCTTTGAGGTAAACAAAATATTAGTAAATTTGTTTAGCCATAGTTTACAGCTGACTTCACGACTCAAAAGAAAAACATCAGCAAAAACATTTTTCTAAAGCATTCTAACTTTATTATCAAGATTTTGCCAAAGTAAAAGTGCCAGAAAATAGTTATTCATAGAATATTGCAACTTTTTTGTTGCTTCTTCAATTTTTCAAATACATTTTGATTTCACTCAACTATAGTGCAGATTTAGAAGTAGATTAATTGCATTTCAAAATTTCAAAAGTTTTATTATTGTTATCACAGTTTTAAACATTTCACTACGCTTAATTATTAAATTGCTGCTTATGTCAGCAATAAACCGTCACATAGATTTGTTTTAACAGTAAAATTGTTGTCCTTGTCTAAGCCAATTCTTCTCTACTAAAAGCACACAAAATTTATTTTAGAGTAAATGCAATTTGCATATGTAACCTACTTTTTACTTTCCCAGTTAAAAATAAAGCTTATAAAATCTGTGATTTTACAAAAACTTACATTTGGTCTTAACCACTAGTTTCGAAACAGGCTTCGGCATCAAGATACAAATATATCTGCGGTAAAAACGCAATGGTCCATAGAAAACAATATTGTGGGCACCTACGTTGTCTGGCCACAAAATAGGTCTACAGCTTCACATTTAATTTTTAAGTTAGTATATAAAAAAGAATACTATTACAGGTTGAAGCTATTTTTTGTTTTTCTTATCGGTTAATATATGTAAAAAAATTTTTAACTATTTTTGTTACATTATTGATATTCGAAATCTCAGTAAAAACACTTATTTACATATGTTTGCTAAAGCTCTCATCAAACTGCATTAAAAATTGTAGAAACCAGTAAATGTTCATGATGAGTTTTTATATTTTAATCTTTTAAAAGCATTTTTTTGGAAATTCTCAGAAAAGATGAATCAAATTTTTTCTTTGCTCAATTACTGATTGATTGGCTTGAATATAAGTAGTTGGAAAAGTCAAAAATTGGTTTCCTGAAATTGCAGTTTTTAAGTGCACTGCTTGCGCTGTGTAGCGTATGTCAAGTTGAAACAGATGCAGATATTTACATAAAATTTAAATTTATGTAATTTTGCCATTGAAAATGCGTCACCACCAAATGACAATTGATACGAGTACTTTTGGTTTGTCTTATCATGAATTTGCTACATTGAAACAAGCTCTAGAACAGATCTGTAAGTCTACACTGCTTTTTTATTTTAAATTATTTAATACTCTTAAAGGAAGTAATTGTTCTTTGACCTACTTTACAGTGTTAAAAAATTAAGATTTTTTGATATCGAGCTATTACAAAGTATTCTATTGTATTCTCTGTAAGTTTGTATCTAAGTTATTTACAATGAAATTAATAGCAGGCTGATGCAATTCCTAAAACTTTTTTGGAAAATTACTGATCAAGGCATATTAAATCTTAATTTTCCCCAAAATTGAAAAATAAAGCGTAGCCAGGAGGCATATTATGAATCGCTGATAAATAAAAAATTCAAAAAACTGTTTTATATGTCAGGAAATTAATTGTTCAATCACAAAAGTTTTATTGGCGTAATTGTTATTCAATAAGCTTAACTTTTTACTAGCAGATAATTAATGGCCAAAAATTTCATCCTTTAATGACTTAAAGAACAAGCAGTTAGTATTTTAACATAGCAGTTGCTAATAATAGAAACAATTTGAAGCTAGTCTAAACTTTTAATTTGAACATCGAAATATTTCTGAATAATTTTTAAGTGTGACCTATAACTTTTTAAAACAATTTTTGCTGTAAGTGAAAGGTTCAATAAGAATTATGTTAATTAAATAAAAATAAAACTGTTTTTCCCAATTAAACCTTGTCTAGAATCAACAAATGTCGGTTGCGATAAATGATATAATCGAATTTGATAACTCTCCAATTGCTATAAAATAAAAAAGTTTTTATAGCTTCAAACTAACCAGTTATTGAATTTTATCAATTAAGACAGTAATGTTATCAAATTTTTATTTTAGAGATAGAATTACAGTACATGTATAAAGATAGGATATGAAGATTTTTAAAGCTTTTATTTTGAATTAAATTTAAAAAGATTAAGTTTGAGAAAAATTTCTTAAAAGAAAATAGAAAAAATATTAAAATTATAGAGAAAAATTTTTTAACTTAAAATATTTATATAGATTATGAAAAACCTTTGCAGCAACCGGTTTCTACAAATTTGGTGCATTTTTTTAGTTAGTTATTAAAATATGCTGTGTTTATTTAAATAGCTTTTTTATATTGGACTTTTATTAAAACGTGTTATAAAAGTTTGGGTAAGAATGCTTTGAAGGTATTAGAAATATGGATAGTTTAACGCAATTAATCAGTTCATCTCGCAACAAATTATAGAACTGACAGTCATTTCAGTTTGGCTAGTTTTTCCTATGTCGGTTTGCTGCTCTACAGAGCTCAGATAAGTGAGTGTTTCATGACAACGAGCGCATTTTTTCTTTATTTCTTTTTTCTCTTTTTTGATCTTATTCAACGCGTCACATGCTAGGAATGAATAGGCAACAAACGTGCTGTTTGTTTGAGCCATTTTAACGCTGCTTGTGTGGCAGTTAGAGTCAAAGAGCACATTAAATTCAAGAGCTTTTGAGTATTCAGTTGTGTGAAATTAGAAGTTTTTACACACAGAAGTTAACTAAAAAGTTTGTTGTTATGTGTATACTTGGAAATTTGTAGATTTTTTTCTAATTTATATTCGATATTATCAGCAGTTTATCACAGAATCTTAAGTGGATATTTTTATAAAGTGAAAGAAAATTTAAAAACGTTTTCGCTATCGTTTTTCGTATATGTATGATTCGTACAAGTGTTAGTGTTTATGTAGACCTGTTAATAATAAACCTATTATTGCCCCAAGCTCTATTTAAGTACGTTCAAGCAAATAAAATTTCATTGCGTAATTTGTAAAGTTAGTTGCCATATCTTTTTCCACTTCTAAGGTATTTATTGCGATAACCTACATATAACCTACATATATTTACAAACTAATTTTTCTATGTGGTTCATATGGTATATCGCATTATAAATTCGATTAGTATATTAAAAATGTTGCGAGGACTTTCATTTCACACATTAACACATTCATATTTAATGTATATATGAATATAAAGTTACATTATTATTGTGCAACTTGCTTTATTTTACGTAAAACTCTAAAATTAGCTTTTGATAATGTTTGTTCCACCGATGCCACAAGGTTTAGTGCCTAGCAATAAGTTTTATTTATTGCTTTGCCATTTTTTTACGCCATTGACATCAAAAGTAGAAATACCCTCCTAAGTTCGTATTAAGCAATGATTAATAGAGATACTGTAACCTTTGATTTTTATATAATTTACTGACCGATTTTTTTATGACTATATTAATTGTTTGAAAAATATTAAATTTCTTTAGGCTACTGAACAGTATTTTTTAAAACAGAAATATTTTTTGCATTAATATTAGTTAGAGCACAGTGTTTGTTATTGCACAATAGGTAGTTTTAAGATTTTTTTAGACTATTGATTTTAATTTAAAAAAATTTAATTTATGTAATTAGTCATCATTATGTAACTTAATTATCAAGAATTATCTTTACAATTAGCATAATTGGGTTATAATAATATAGCAACTACTATATTCTTGCTAATATTTGGTTCTTTTTAAATAAGTATGTTGAAGCAGAGACGTTTTGATTACTTTGTAAGTATTTGGTAGTAATATTTATGACAATAACATGTTTGATTGAAAACTGTTGATCATTTATGAATCAACAATGATTACTGAAAGAAATGATATATAAACAGTTTTTAAAAATTGATTGTTAGCAACTACTGTTTACGTTTTTAAAGTATTCGGGGAAAGAAATTGAAGTTTTTTGTAAATTTGCACTTAGATAACAAAAAGACTTTAATTTTCTTGTTTATCTCAATTGGTCTCTGTCAAGACTTAGCAGAGCCCTTAAAATCAACAACAATGTTTTTCGCTTTGCTTTCGGTTCTAAGCGTATAAATTTACAACTAAAAAAAGAAAAATTAACATAGCATTTAAAATGTAAATTTTTGCCAACACTTTAAATAATAACTTGCCTATGCATACAATTAGGTGGTTCTATTTTTAGAATTTTTTAATAATTAAAATATTCGGTAAAGGTTTTAATTATAATTTTTCAGTTTTTAGAATTAAATTTTCCGAAATATACTAAAACCTTTGTATCTTTTTTTTATTTCTATATTATTACGTATAAAAAAAGACACGTGAATTTTTCATTTTAAATGCATTTACCTAAATCATAACAATTTGAGGCGCCCCGAACTTTTTCGTGTCATTACTAGATTTTGGCGCGATAACTAAACATTTTTTCCCGTAACTCACAGCAGAAAGTACTTTACAACCCATGTTCTTGAAAGCGCCAAATAGCGACAGCCTTTTTAAAGTTTCTGCAGTTAACATTCAGTGGATAATTTTGTTTTGAATTTGTTTTGCGATCTCAAAATTCTATTTTCGATTTGAAATGAGTTCATAATGAGACGTTCTGGCACAGAAAACAATAAGAATGGTAAATTGTGTTTTTTTTAGGACAATATATTTTTTGTGACAAATTTTATATTCAATTGGACACCATATGTGTTGGTAGGCCTAATAATTATTTTATTAATTAATAATTTCATTTATTTTCAAAGCTAAGACGTAATATAAACAGCGTAATTGACAGAAAAGTTATTAAAGATTTTTATAACTGGCATTGCTTTATTTAATTTCTTTTTTTAATACTGTGACTGCATTCAGTATAGAAACTAAATTGGTAAGTATTAACGTGAAAATGAATAAATATTTAAAGAAAATTTTCTTTTCGCGATCATTTCAATCTTCCTTTAGTATGTTTATTTTTACTTTCCAAAAAAAGTGTTCCTACTCGCTTATATTTTTTCTAATTATTAAAATTTTAATCTTTTTTTTGTTTTTGTGATTAGGTTTAAAGAAATGATTTACGTAAATTTACGCTCAGTTTTAAAAGCTTAACGTGAGATTATGTTTAAAAAAACTTTAAAAAATAAGGTTTGTGAAACGCGTTAAATCTGCCTGTTTCATAGTCTTATAAGAAATCCAGTTAAACAACAATTTACTGTAAGATTCTCTTTAGAAAATTTGGGCCGAAGCCTAGCCTGTTAAAATCCGTACTCCTCAAATTAACCCGAACATAACAGTCATAAATATTTTTTGTTTTTGTCGAAAAAAAAAGTTTTTACTCAAACTGAGGTCTAAAAGTGTTTTTCGCTTTCGCAAGCCTAGTAAAGATTAAAAAAAACCAGTTTATTCTCTTCCCTTTTAAACTTTTGATCCCAGGACCAAAGTTATCTCTTGTGTCAACGCTCGTGTTCACAACGAAAGGCGGCATGTAATATGTGCTTTGTAGTTTCAAAGCTCTTTCGAACTAGCTAAAAATGTAAACCTGCGCAAGCAAAAAGTTTATGGCGTTACAAACACCTAAATTATTTAACACCAATTATCATTACTAATTTTAAATTGATATTCTTTTTTTCTGCCATTGTTTAATTTTGTTTTCGTTGCTTTTAAAATTACTTGTATCATTTGAAAAAAAAATTTATATTCAGTTGTTTTTTAATGCATCAGAAAACAATATTGATGTTTTCTTTTTTTGAATATAATAGTTTTAATTAAGCAACTATATGATACTGCTATGGCTTCAAACTCAACTACATTACAAGATAATTCGGAGATTCAGGTGATTATATAACGGATAACCTATTTATGTTTTGAAAAAAAATACTATTTTAAAGCTTTTTGTCTATTTAAAAATATTTATTTAATAACACAAGTATTGTTGATATTATCCATGTTTTTTAAAAAAAAATTCTAGCCATAGAATATGCTATTGACAAACCATTTTTGTATTGAGAAAACTAAAAACTTATAAAATTCATGTTGATTTGCTTACCAGTAGGCCTATATTTCATATTTTTACTTGACTTGATCATATTTTGTACTACAAGGTTTTGAACTACTGTATTAATATAACTTTTTTTGCAAGAACAGGTTTAATAAGTAAGCAAGTTAATGATGATGCCTGACAGAATTTTGTATATATGAATCAGTTTTTAATTATAAGCATAGATTTGGCATAAGAAATTTTTATGAACATTTTTTTGTTTTGGTCTATAGTTCTATAGTTTATAGTCTATATTTACTATATCTTACCGTTCTCGCAAATAATAGCAACAGTAATTGCTTAATGTGCATCCTATTGCAAACTTATATCTGTAAGCTAATTTTTCATTGTCAGTCATGTGAGGAGTTTACCCTAAAAAGGTCTTTTCAGCTGGTTATCAAATCCCAAATAGTTTTAAGTTACAAATGAGTCTAGAGCAGGGCTCGGGAACCTATGGCTTGCGAGCCAGATGTGGTTCTTTTGATAACGGCATCTGGCTTACAGACAACGTCCCCTCTAAACTGTGTGCACACATGATTTTATAAGGGTAGATTTTTTTTTAGAGATTACTAGGTTTGTGAGAAAGAATTCGAGAAATAAGAGTTAATAATTTTACTTTGCAAAAAAAGAGCCAAGTTTACACACGAACAAATTTTTACGCACATGCGCAGCAAAAATTCGGAGGAAACATTTTATGGCTCTACCGAAATGTATGTAAAAATATGTAGCTTTTATGGCTTTCT
The DNA here is from genome assembly GCA_963680785.1 of Diplosoma virens. Taxonomy (NCBI): domain Eukaryota; kingdom Metazoa; phylum Chordata; class Ascidiacea; order Aplousobranchia; family Didemnidae; genus Diplosoma; species Diplosoma virens. The sequence goes on from OY796888.1 coordinate 12,016,044, forward strand.
TACCCAAAAAGGTTTTCGACCCCTGGTCTAGAGCAACTCGTGCCAATTTCTTCCATCTAATCGGTTACATGAAAAAATCGTGACAATACAAATGTGTTCCCGCTGGTTTTTGCTCCACGTCTTATTGGTTTCATTATATACTCGACCAAATATTTTACTGTTTATTTTTTCACTATCTTTACAAAAGGAAATCATACTTTATATAATATAACATATATATTAAGACCAAAATGTCAGTATATAATGAATAAAAATGAACGTAAAACTTAGATGATGACTTTATTAATCAAATATACCTCTCACAGAATGAATTGCCACGAGAAGATATTTTATGAAACCAAATCCTGATCTTAACCTTAATAAAAGAACAAACGTCACTCTCACCACTTATATTGGAATCGGTGTATGTCTGAAACAAGTAATAGGTGTCACGAAAAATAATGGAACAAATGTCACTGTCACTAATTATACTGGAACCAGTGCAATTTTATGGAACGAATTGTCCTGTCACCAGATGGATGTAACAATTTGTTCGAAACTGGACCGAAATAGGCTAGGTTTTCCAATGCTAAATGTAAAACTATAGCTGAGCGACCAGTTATGACTTAGTTGTAGCAATTAGACAGCCAGTGCAAAAACTCTTGCTTTATAAAACTGTGAGGCGCGCAAGTTGGACAATAATCTTGAAATAAAAATAAGATTACTATATGAAACAAAAAAAAGTATTTTATGTACGCCAGCGACTTTTAATTTTATCCAACTTACGTATTTTATACATACTTATAATTGATATTTAGATTTGTACTTTGACTCGTTTTATCATTGATTAACGAATATTCAAGAGCGGAAGGTTTCGTTTAATAATTTTTGGCACAATTTTTGGACTCTTTTTGTTTACGCCATACCTATATGTAAATTATATAGATTTTAAGGTTCGACATTTAACTATAAGTCAAATTTTCAACCGTTAAAAAGATTTTGCTAAATCGAATTTCTTCTTGATTTTCACAGAAAAATTTTCTTTCCAGGTCATATAAGTGCATTTTTTCAAAACTTAAAGTTATTTTTGGAGTGTGTTTAATCAAAAAGAGTTATAGGTTGTAGCAAACTGGCTACGTCCACGTTTTACCTCGTTTTGTTTATAAATTTTGATTTTGCTCCGTTTTAATGTCACGATTTCAAATTTCAGACAATACATTTTTTCAGAATGCTCACGTTTTGTCGTTGTTCAACAATGTTCCAGAAACAAATCTTTCCACTTTGACCGACCATGCGCAGTACGACGTTGACCATACTGATTCTGTACAAACAGAAGATACCGCCTTAGGATTAAAATGGGATAAAGGCGTTGCAAGATTACCAGGAAGCGATATTCAGGTATTTTTATAATGGATGTAATTTGCTATATAAAGCCTGCGAAAATTCCAAAAATCAAACTATTTTTTCCTTGAAGGAAGAAAATTACAAAATTAGGTTCAAAATAGCAGAAAAATATTTTCCCTACTTGCAGTTTCATAAATCAAACATAAAACAGATTGTCAAAACTTTATTTTTGATTTTTGGACAACCAGATTAAATTTTGTATTGGATGTTTTAAATGCATTTAACTAAAGACGAATTATTTGATCCTCAATTTAAAAAATTTTGAGTGTTAAACTGACATAAAGTTTAAAAAAAAACCTTGGTAGATTTTCGTGTTATCGTGATGTAAGATCATTATTGCGCTGGCAACGTTGGAGGTTTGGGGCGGCAGCAGTGGAAAAATTAATAGTTCGATGACACATTGCCATTTTTGGTTTAACGAAAGTAACCTTAAAAAGTTGCACTTTTTAGTTTCGAATGGATGAGAATGGGGATGTTGAGGTGTTAAGCAACAAGTCAAACGATGAATTAAACTGTGATGAAATCGAATTAAAAATTGAGAATCCACACGACCCTTTTCCAACTAATACAATTAATCATTCCAAAAAATCGAGTCCATGTGACGTTTCTTGTGAAAAAACTGAAACAATTGAGGTAAGTTCAACGATTAACATATAACCATAGTGCAATATCGCAGGCGCTCTAGGTGCACTCTGTTTTTTAGATAAGTCTAGTTTTACATTTGTAAAAGGTAGCAAAAACAAATTTTATTAGCAAAGATACCAAAGTCAAAAAAACTAATACGTTTTTATAAATTAGCATTGAAAAATTATTTGTTAAAAATGCCATTTTGGAATAAAAACTTGGCAATGGTTGTTAGAATTGATTTTAATCAAACGTTGATTACATTGAACTTTTGTAAGAATTGATTTTAATCAAGCATCGATTAATTGAACTAGAAGCAGTTGCAGATTTGTTTTTGTAGGTCAACTATCTTAGTCAACAGAATCTTTCCTATACTATTTATAGCTTTAAGATTGTTTTTGTTTTTCTATACTAATTATAGCTTTAAGGTTGTTTTTGTTTTTCTATAAAAATAATTTTACTTATGTCCATAAATCACATTCAAAAATTAAAACTTATACAAATAAAATACTTTTGAAAAGCTCTTGGTTCAACAACTGTGGTGATATGATAATACAATAAGTTAAATGAGAACATTGATTTTTCTTTAATTAAAATATACAGTTTCTGTAATTAGTTCATTAACTTTATATTAAGGGGATGGATTTTATACCTGTTTCTGCTTTTCAGAACGAAAAACTCTTTTCAACTCAAGTTAATGAGCCAGCAAAAATATCAGTTGCAGAACATGTTGGTCAGTAGCATATTTGTTACAAATTAAACAAAAATTTTCCTAAAGCCTTTTTGACTGTCAAATAATCATCTTTTTACAGGCTTTCTGTTTTAATTTGTTATTAAGAAAAGCAGTTTTTGGTTTTACAATTTGTCATTTAAACTGACCACCCAACCTTGTAATGGAGTTGTAGAGAAAATTTTTCAATAAGATAAGATTTTTCTTTTGTTTGAAATTAAAATGCGGCATACTTGACTTTTAACTGAAACCTTTTTTTGATTTTGTTTCCTTTACGTAAACAACGTTTTTTAGGAATGAAAACAAACAAAGAAAAGACAAAGAAGACATGCGAATATTGTGGAAAATCAAATTATAGGAAATACTTCATGGGACGATTTTGTGGAAAAGTATGCATTGCAAAGCATGCCGTAGCTACTCGAAAGAAACGACCCTCAAATAAAGATTTAAAGATAAATCATCAAACCAAAAAAGTTTTTTGTTCTCAAGAAAATGGAATTTCATCAAATGACCAGTTAAAGCTAAGAATTCGACTTTCTAGTTCAACAAAACTTAAATCAGAGCGTCGTGCATTTAAGAATCAATCTCGCCACGGGTTTTCTCATTTTAGAAAGCGTAAACTTTCAGATGTCATGGATGAAGTGATTTCAGACTTTAGAACTTTTAACTGGAACAATTACTTAACTCAAACTAAGTCCAAAGCTTTAAGTGCCCACGAGTTCGAGTTGATTACCGGCAGAAATGCTTACCCACTTATTGAAAACCCATTTAAAGTTGGTTACTATTTGGAAGCAGTTGATCCAATGCATCAGTCTCTTATTTGCCTTGTATCGGTTGCCCAGGTTGAAGGATTTCGAATGCGTTTACATTTTGAAGGTTATTTGGAGCCGTTTGATTTCTGGGTAAATGCTGATTCTCCGTTGATATTTCCATGTGGATTTTGCAAAGATACAGGTAGAACACTATCCGCTCCCGAAGGTTGGGACAAAAATAAACGTTTTGACATCGGAAAAGCTTTTTCTGAAAAAGATTTTACAAATAAAACAAATTTTAAAGTCGGAGACAAACTTGAAGCTGTTGATCGAAAACATCAAGATCTTTTATGTGTAGCAACTGTGGCGGATATTATTGGCGATTACGTTTTAATTCATTTCGATGGTTGGGAAAAAGATTATGATTATTGGGTCAATAACAGCTCTCCGTTTATTCATCCGGTTGGATGGTGCGAGGCAAATCAACATTTATTAACTGCACCACCAAGTTACGACCCGAACGCAACATTTATTTGGAAAGAATACTTGGAGAAAACCAGCTCTATTCCAGCGAATTCATCTTGCTTTGCTCCACAAAACTGTACTTATGAAAAGAATACGAAGATAGAAGTTGTCGATCAAAATAATCCTATACTTGTGCGAGTGGCAACTATTGTTGATGTTACAAACATACGTGTCAAAGTTCACTTTGACGGTTGGAATGATATTTTCGACCATTGGATAGATATTGATAGTTCGGATATACATCCAATCAATTGGTGTTTGAAAGCTGGTTTTCCATTGCATCCGCCAGTAAACTGCGAAATGATTTATAAAAAACCATGTCCAACAACTGGCTGTTCAGGTCTGGGTCATTCCAATTTACCAGGAAACTTGGCATACCACAAAAAGCATTACACGGAACATGGTTGCCCATATTCGCTGAAGAACTTGGGAAAGCACGCCTTGTTTGATCGATTTTCTTCTCATTTAATGAAAGAGGTAAATGACTGTAATACAAAGCAAAAAAATTTTGATCAACAGTGCTATGTACGAAAACGTCCCAAACCTTCTCAGTCACGTCAGTTGTCTTTCGAAAGCAGTGATTTTAAAAGACCAAAACTTCGGAGAAATATATCGTTTCAACCCAACGATTACAACAAAAGCAGGGTTATGAAAAATTTAAACTACTCCAAAAGCCCTTCTCATCCCAAAATCGAGGACACTGTTAATGACAATTCTCGGTCATTAAAAGAAAAAGTTGTTCGATCTTCCGTACTGTCGTCATTAGCATCTCTGACAACATTGCATTTGCCGCATTGCTGGGATAAAAATGTTAGGCATCTCCCAGGTGTTGATGGCCTAAAATCGAGCCATGTTTCAATGTGGGATTTGAAAAAAGTGACCACTTTTATCGAAACACTTACAGGAAAAGTAGAATACGCTGATATCTTTGAGCGTGAAGAAATTGATGGTGAGGCCCTCTTACTGCTGACGCAAAACGACATTATTAAAACTCTAAAAATAAAATTAGGTCCTGCTGTTAAGATTTATAACGCAGTTCTTTTGTTTAAGGTTCTAGATGACAGTGATGTTGACTAAATATATATATATATATATACACGCTATTAAGCAAACTATGTGAATAACCAAGCATTCAATGTCATTTCTTTTTGCTGACCGTTTTTGATTTGTGCTTCAAGTAGTTTTCGGACGGTTTTATTAATTGTAAATACTATTTTTCAAAATAAATTATGTTTCTTTAGAGCTGTATTTTTTGTTGAACTTTATAAGCCTATCAGTAGGCTAACTAATTTTTTAAAAAAGTAAGTCCCAATGCAAACAAATTGGCAGTTACTAGCAATGTAGAATTTTTGTTCCAGAAAAAGTTCAAAATTTTATTTTCAATGTAAAAAAATTTCCAAAAGCCGTTAAATAAATAATTTACCGGTTGATAATGAAGTAGTAAATTTTTCGCTTTGAACAAAACATTCTCAAGTCTAGCTAATTTCCCAACTACTGGTAAAAATATTGATTCAAGATCGTATCGAGGTTGAGGGTCTCGAACTAAGCCACTCATACTCCAGTGACGCGTTATAAAAAATACAGGTGTAGGCGAGCCAATTTGTTGTACTGGCTTTTGGTTGAGATACAAGTTCTTGGTGTTCCTTGGAAATCCAGCTAGCAATGCTGTGCAGGGTCTGTAAAGGTCATGTGAAGGCAACCTATACGGGACCCGTACCGCTTCGGCCGTGGCCCCGAGTGGGCCACCGCACGAGTACAAGTACTAAGAATGAAAATTGAATTGAAATATCTGAAAACGAAAAATGCTGATAAGTTTACCTAATAAACTGTTTCAAACATAGAACTCTGGGCATAAAAGGTTAAACCACACGAAACACGTGCGGTAAGCTCCATTTGGTGCCACTGCAGTGCCCGCGGTTTCATACAGCTGCGTAAGGGTTCCATATAGGCTGCGTCCACAGGGCTCTTGCAGGCCCCCTGCTTATCATTCTTGGTTTGGAAAGACATCTTGCGGAATTTTTCTCTACTTTGCGATCTTGGAAAGCAACTCTAAATAAAAACTACAAAACCGAACTAAAAATTCCCAAAGCAAAACGGGTAATTGCTTGACAGTTTTCCGAAGTAGATAGCCTCTTGGAGGAGATAGATAGCTTTCCTAGAGGTTAGGAAAATAAATGTACTATAGAGATAAAAAGCGTAGTCGAGTGGTTAGAGCGCCATAATTGTTATCGACATGGTCTCGGTTCAAAACGTACTCGCGCCATTCTGTTGTGTCCTTGGGAAAGACACTTTACGGTACTTTTCTCTGCTTGGTGGTCTTAGCAAGCAGTTCTAAATTAAATTCATATCCATTAAATTTAAGTGGACAGCAATATCTTGACATCTTTAGAAGCAGGTCGGTGTAATTGCTTACCCTATGTATTAGCAACACCGTCACTTTCCTGCGAATTAGGAAGATAAATAAAGAGATAAAATAAAAATAAAAAAAATGTCTCTTATAATTTTTAAACTACTGTACTGTAGTACAGAAAACATTGTGAATTCCAATTTTATTGCTTTGTGAAATCGATTTAAGATTAGGCTACTTTTACAGCAAGTTTTCATTGTAAAAAGTACCTCAGTCATCCAGGTTTTATTAAAAAGTGCATTAGATAAGCATATTATCAACTGAATATCATCTTTTGCTATTTCCAACCCGTAACAGTTGTGCATAATAAATAACAAAATAAAAAATTAATTTTTGAAAATTTGGTTACACTTCACGAGTATATTTTTGACACAAAGCATATCTTTTTGGCGATGCTCTAAAAAAAAGTTATTTATTTTCTTTTTCCAATCAATTTAATATTAAGGACAATAGTAAAATGTTAGAACAGTGCTCTATAATTATTTTGAAAAAATATCTAATAGGCAGCGATGTTTTTCTGCTGCGTGCCCGAGATGTTAAAACCCTCCCCTCCCGTTGGCGACTGTGATCGATAAGTTTGGGGTTTAAAAATCAGTCTCGTCATGTTGTTACGTCCTAAACAAAACACTTTACAGCATTTTTTTGTTGGATGCCCATATCAAGCAGCTCTAAACTAGGTTAATATTATAATTAGGAAAAATTAAAAAACACCTCGGAGACTTTGAATTGGAGCGTAATATTTTTGTATCTTCAAATGTACGTTAAATTAATTACTGCAGTCGCTCAAATTTAACACCTCTTCGTTATTTGCGAGCTAGAAGGATAAACAGATGATATGACAAAGATGAGAATGCATAGTCATATTTTTTTAAACACATGAATATTATATTTAGAAGCGTCGTTTCCAATTTACGCAACCAAATTACGTTAGTAAATCATGCAACCAAATTACCAACTAAAGTAAAACGTGCACTGCGATCATAGCAAAATAATAAAAACTAATAATTTTTTGAAAGATTTTCTTGAGAAGTAAAAAGATAAAGACCTACAATGTATGGAGTAAGTAAAATCAATTTTTTCAGACGGCAAATTCCGTCGATTTAAGAAAAGCATAGCTCGCAAAAATTAACCCGATATCCGCCGCATTTGGTTTCGCAGATTATAATCCTTTTTTTTTTCGGTTGCTTTATCATTTATTTAATGCTGACAAAGACATAGAAACTGTTTAATTTTGAACTGTATTTTTGAAACTAATAATACGAGGCGTTACGTAAATGGTACGTTGGCGTAAAAGCATAGACTTTTGTTTATTAAAAAGTCTTTGCATAAAAGGTTATAAAAATACATCGACAGCCAAGTGCACGTTTGCGGGAGATTTTTTGTCGCGGGGAAGCAAAATTTAAAAAATAGCACGTTTTTTTTCAAGGACTCTCCCAACAAAAACAAATTTCGAAAACCATGCTGCAATTTGAAATTTTGATTCACTGATAGAATTCCATTTTGCGCAGGACAGACTGGTATCTCGGAAAAAAATTTTTTTCAATTGCGATCAATTTTTTGGCCAATATTAACCCTTTCTAATAAACCCAGAACTCAAAACCTTAATCTTAAAAGTGTGTTGTACCTTTAAATGTCTTTAAGTTGACTCTGCCGTGACCAGTCACTACCAGAGCGGCAGTAATAGCCAATTTTAAAGAGTTTTTTCAATTAGCATACACCTAAAAAAAACAAAAATCTATCAACCGGTTATAAAACCTAAAACTACCCAACAAACCCAACATTAATATTACTCGTATTTTGCTTGTTTGGCAAAGTAATCTGCAACGGCTTTTGAAATGATATTGTCCAACAAGTTCTCATGAATATTTGCGAACATTTGATGAATGTGACTGTTATCTGCCACAGTGCTTCTAAGTCATGGTTTGATTCTACTCGTGACACAAAATTCCTTTCTGCAGAAGCCGAAACGAGAGCTATGCTGCTGTAAATTTGGAACAATTTATGTATTTCCGGGAAGCATTTCTTGCTTGTTGGCTTTTTGTTTAAAACTTTGCACACTGTTGATATCCTTGTTACGTTTTTCAGAGGCTGGTGTTTTCTTGCTAAATAACTTAATCTAAACATGTAGGTCTGCAAGTTCTCCTGCAAGAACATAAAAACAAACAAGACTTTTACGTTACAATTACAATCATGGTACACATATGTACCACTGTCCCTTGAAGGGTTAAGAATGTACTCTTTTAAGAATGTTGTTTTTATTTTCAGAGTTTAATCTCCATTGTAAGTCAGTCCTTAGTCAGACAGCTTTTGTTGTTTGTTAAAGTTTGATTAACGCCACCATTTCTTGCACAAAATTTTTAAATAATACAAGAAACCTTTTCTCTTTGTAAGCATTTAGAAGTCAGACAGCTTTTGTTGTTTGTTAAAGTTTGATAAACGCCACCATTTCCTTGCTTCTAAATCAAAATTTTTATAATAATACAAGATACATTTTCTCTTTGCAAGCATTTAGAAGTTTTCTGATGTTTTATTCTTCTTTTAGAACGCTTAGTATTATTGTTGTATTTGGCTAATTGCCATCAATTAATGTATTTGTAAAACAGCATTTTTTGATTAATAGTCACGTTTCGGCTACAATACGTATATTTTAGTTTACTGATTCAAGTAGAATGAGGAGTTTACCAGAAAGTCAGGCTCCTTGAGATATTAAAAGACTCTATATTGTACGTTAAAATTTTGTCTTAACTTACATTGCTTCGCTATGATTCACCGTTGTTTTGGAAGTTTTAAGAACATCGTTACATTTACTGGTGATCTAGATTATATAGGTTAATTGTGGAGTAGATTTAAAAAAAATATTTCTGTAATAGAAATGTCAAAGGGCACAATATGCCCCCTTGTGCCCCACACTTTAAGAACATGAAAAGGCAAGGAGTAAATTGCCACAATTAGGGCTAATTAAAAGGCAAGGGTCAATTTTACGGTTGGATTTGTAATTTTACGAACATTTTTGGATTACGAACATGGTTAATAGTGATCAAAAATTATATAAGTTAATTGTAGAGGAGATCTAAAAAAATATTTCTGTACTAAAAAAGTCAAAGGGCACAACATGCCCCTCTATGCCCCCTCGTTTTAAGAATATTAAAAAGCAAGGGGAAATTCCTCCCCGCCTCCAATTTCTGGCGCCCCTGATCAAGTGGGATATATGAAGTTGTTGCGCAAAAAACAAAATTATCTGGAGAGAAAACTTAAAAAATTAATGTTAGTACAGTGGTTAGAACTTAATGTGACTAAAAGAAGTAAATATTGTGTGATATGCGTGGGTACAAAGTTTATGAAGAGGCAGACTACTTTGTCAGCTATAATCGGAAAACGAGCTTGCTGATACTTTGCAAATTGTCTCTAAAAACGAACTCGCTTATAACATTGATAAAAGCAAAGCTGCTTCTTGTCTGGGAGTTTTTTAGAAATGCGTGTTGTTAATCCAGACAGACAGCTTGCAATAATAGAAAATCTACTTAGCAGTACGAACAAAACTTTAGATTTATTTACTTTTAAGAAGTTGACGCTGATTTCAGCCCACAATTTTACCAAAAACGTGGATTTGCTTGGATGCACTTTTTCACACAGTTTCCAAACGTTTTATTACTATTGTTATTTATCTTTGTTTAACTTTCTGACCCGCAAAAAAACGTCAGAGGCGCTGTTCTTAGGGGAACTTAATTAAGGGAACTTAAGCAATTGCCTCAATCAGAGTTGCCAGATCAAGTTTTCAAAAAAGGTCAAACAGACTGTCAAAAGAAGCCAAAAGTAATAAAAAAAATCAAATTGTTTTTTTCTGTCATTGTCCCAAATTTACAATCAAGACTAAAATAAGAAAAGATCATTTTTATCAATCAATGTCCAAACTCTCTATTTTTGTCTCAAATCTAGGGTAAAGACTAAATGTAAAAAAAGCTTATCACTTTTAATCAATGTTCAAAATGAGGACGGTTGACAAATTAGTAAACAATTTTTAACATTGATTTAAATTTTCTAATTAATTAACGATTATCTAACAATTTAAAATTTTTAAAACTTTTGCTTACAAACTTTAAATATTAAAAACAATATACTAATCTACAAGAATAAGATTTTGAATCATAAAAATGGCCAATATGGCAACCCTAGCCTCGACCAATTTTCAAAATATAAAGACATTTTTGTCCGATTAAACTTTCTTTATTCTTTTAGTTTTTATTTAATGATCAGCCTACAATGAAAATTTAGAGTTGCTTGCTGAGATTCCTAAGCAAAAGGAATTGAAGTAAAATATCTTTCTTAGTGACGTTCCAAAGAGATGCTCAGTTCAGTTCAGTTCAGTTTATTATTTATCAAGTAATACTGGTACATCTGCGATTAAGTTTTGAACCACAACCGTGCCGATCACGTTCGTCATCAATACAATCCTACTTGGCCATATCGCCGACAAATGCTGATACAGTATTAATGTAGTTCCAAAAACAAGGTCAACGTTAAATTTTTACTTTTGTACCAATGAAAACCATAATATCACCAAGGTTTACTGTCTGCACAACACATGTCTCTGCTCTATTTCTCGATTTGTGCTGACTGTATCTGAACATGCCTTTTCTCTTTTTTATTATATCGAACTGCAGCAATGTTTTGCTCAGCAATGAGTGAATTTTTTTCGAAAGTCATTCTTTCAATCTGTTTGATGTATATCTGATAGTTTACTAAAAAAACTATTTATTAATCAAAGAATTAATTGGTTTGTTATAAATTGCAATTTAAAACAGTAGATCTATCTACACTAATCGAGAAGTGATGAAATGTAACAAATGGAAACTTTAAAATAACTTTAGAAGAGTCTCTTGTCTTGCAACAACAAGCCATATCTTGCTGTAGCAAAATTCCTTCAAACTTTTTGGGAAAGAATTCCGTCTTTTATTAATTTTTATATTCTTTAGTTTCGGTCTAAGCACATTCACTTCAAAGCATTTGTTGACAGCTTGAAATGGATCGCTCTTTCGTTATCGTTAGCAGTAAACGTTGCGTAAATGATGCATAAATGTTTTACATTTAATAAAACCTGTGAATTTGATATTAAAAAAAAGTTTTATTTTGACTACTTAAAATAAACTTTTTTAATTTTGTTGTAAAACGGGTTCAACTTCCTGACAATCATATGATACAAAAAATAACCGTTAAATAAAATATTTCCTAAAATCCAAACAAAGCCCTTTATTGAACATGACATTTAAAGTTAAATTTTAACTGGATCATTTTATTTCGAAATAATATGATGAGATGGAGCAACCTTGCTTCCATATCTTGCAATGTGACACACTTTTCAACGTTAATTATCAAGTCACGACGTCAACTTGTTTTGCTGCTTCTTCCTTTTTGTTACCCTGTCTGTAAGCAACTCACAAACCTTTTAATTATGTGGCGGAGCAAAAATAAAAGAAATTAAACTGAACTGAACTGAACTAAATATCAAGAAACAGAATGTCGATAAAAAATTTACCAAAAAGAGAATTTTAAAGAGAAACCTTTTTAAAACAGCATGCGCACGAAAGTCGAAAATTAGTGTACCGTACATTGGTACAATTAAATTTACAATCAAATACATTGGTACAATGCATTAGTAATTTAAACTTTAAATTTAAAAAATTAGATTCAAGCATTTAAGCGTTATTTTTGCAGTAAAGAAATAAATAGGTTGTCATAGGTAGCCAAACAACAGATTTATGTTATTTGTAGAATGCAACTTCAGCATAACTAGTTTGTCAACGAAATATTCAAAATTTTTAATGGAAGTGATGTAGCTTACTTACAAAGGCATAACATTGCTCAATGATGTCACAAATGCGAGTTTGTAAACTTGTTTTTATTAGAGCAGTGTTTTTCAACCTTTTTTGGCCATGACTCACCTAATCTCTACAAAAATTGTGATGTTCAGCTCCCATGTGGTGATATATACGAGTCTATATGTACTCGTAGTACACGTAGTAGTATATACTCGTAAATCTCATTTAAAAGTTGAATTTCGTTTCAGGTGAAAAAGCTTAAAATACCAATACCTTAGGAACTTTTTAAAATGAAATTCGATAACTATTTTAAAATGAAGTTATTCGACAGGTGGCAGTGCAATCGGGAGTGCTTTTAAAATCGAAGGCAGAATGATGAATAAAATAAATGCAGGATTGCTACATTTTAATTTATGGAAGGTTACGGCTAATAGATCAAAAGAACAAAGACTTTGATTATCAAAACACCTAAAAATCAAAATGCCCTGTTGGTAGCCACTCATTTAGAGTTTTGTATTAATACAGGGTCCTCCACCCAAGTGTAGACTAATTTTTAGATAGATTTCTAAAGTATTTATAAATTACTTTATGCTCTGTTTTTTTTGTCGAAGATGGCGTAGCGTTTACCTGGACATGTTAAAGAACAGGGTTCTTCCATGGATAAATTCATTGCCTAGAAATCAAGCGGTGACACTACAGCAGGATGGGGCAACCGCTCACACAGCCAAAATGGTTCAAGCCTGGTGCAAGGACAACTTTAAGTCCTTTTGGTCAAGGGAAGTCTGGCCCTCTTCTTCTCCTGATCATAATCCGATGGACTTTGGGATACGGTCCATCTTGGAAAGAAAGGCCTGCGCTGTGTCACATTCAAATGTGGAAAAATTGAAGAAGAAATTGAAAGAATCTTGGGCGAAAATAGAAAGCGAAACTATTCGTGCCACTTGTGACCAAGTTATCTCTCGCCTCCGCCGTGTTATCATTAAAAGGGCGGATATATTGAATAAACTGAATTCAATATTGAAGATTATACATTTACCTTTAATTTTCTTCAAAAAAAAAATTTTATTGCCCTTTTCGTTTTTAAATTAATGTAATATATAACAGTCTACACTTCGCTGGAGGACCCTGTATATAGGTCATTCTTTATAAATTTTTAGAAAATGTTGTTTCAAGATCTGAATTAAAAAAATTTCAACTATATTTCTCATCTTTGGATTGTACACTGACCATCAAATCACAAAATCACAAATTTAGCACTGACCATCGACTTATCTATTGCCAGCCGGTTTTATAGTCTGATAAAATAACGTAAAAGAAAAGAAACACTCTTGATTTTAAGAGAATGATCTGAAAAAACAAGCATAACCGCAATAACCTTTAAAGTTAACTTGAAAAACAACTGATTTTGGAATTGACGACATTGTAAAGAAAAATACGTAAATCAACTCATAAAAATTCCAACAGAATCTAAATAGACAGATAATTATTCACGATTGTATCTGTCTAGTTCTTTTTGAGGTTAATAAATTGTCTTTCAACTGTTTTTTATTCAACTCGGAACTTTATGTTTTTAATGATTTTTATATAATTTAAATTAGATAATTAGTTAAGAATATTTTAAAACAAATTATGCGCTAAACAATATTTTTGCATGTTGATAGACTTTTTCTTAAATTGAAAATAGTCACATAACAAAACTTGATGGCAAATGCCAAAATTTGGGCCATAACTTCAATAGTAGTATAAAAATTTCATATTAACCCTTTTTTATTACTCATTTTTATTAGAACTGCGCAAGAATGCTAAAATAAAAATAAAAAAGATAAGTAAATTAATTGTCGAATTTTGATTCGATTCTTAAAGCGTACTAGCTTTTTGTTGAAATTGAAAACTTTATCCTTTAAATAACAAAAATCAAAAAAGATAGGCATTTTAAGTCGATCATTGTGTGGAACTGCGTAAAAATAGCATGGAATTATAGCTTTATTTGTTGAACAAATGCAAAGTTTTACTTGTTAAAAGATAATGGAATCGCTCTCAATTTCATTCAAGCCTGAAACTATCCAAACATTCTCCGAATAGAATTTTCCAATTGTTTAGTTCCGAAAGAAATAAACCAAAATTATTTATATAACAAACAAACTTTATTTATTTCATTTGAACTTGGTAAAGTTAATTTACTTTGTTCAAGTAAATAAATTATATTAATTTACTTTGTTCAAGTAAATTAACTTTTCCATGCACGAATGATTGAGGAGCATTTATATTACTGACAATAAGCAAAAACAATCAACTCAATAAACAAGCAAGTGCCAACAGACTAGTTTTGTCCTTCTTAGAACTCGTCGTCGTCGTCGTCGTCGTTCTTAGAACTCATCAGGACACTATAGCTTGTGGTTGACTGCAGCTACAAAAGTTGAAAAGTTAAACAGCTAGCACAACTTCGGCCTGTTGGTGATTTATATCACTGTTTCTGTTTGGAATTAAATCTCAATTAAATGACAATGGCTGTACTGTAGAACGTGGTTTATTCAAACGCTGTTTCCTGCACGTTGTCAAGTGCTTTTTGATAAATCAAAGGCACTTAAAAAACATTTGAAATATTTTTGATAAGTTAACATGACAAGTGGAAAAAGGATATGATTAAAATGCAAAATGTCATACGGGATCGTAATTGGATCAAAAAAGAAACCTCGAAATTGCTCAAATGTCAGTTGAAAGTCTACAAGAGAAAAAACCTGTTCACTGTTTTTATTTTTATATATCATTCTCCAAGCGCCAGTAATTTATACCACTTATAGTTAAAAATATTATCAAACGATTTTGCCGCGTTTGTTCTCAAAAATGTCATAACGATCACTAAATCATATGCTGTAGAAAAATAAACACTCACATTAAGATCAAATAGGTGACCAAAGAGTATTTTTATTATTTTTTTTGGTAAAAGGAAGTCTTTTTAAAATATCGACATCACTTTTTGCTGATGTCGCTGAAGTAAAATTTATAGGTTAAAAATTTGATAAAATGGTACCAACTGAATCAAATCATAAAAAGTCTTTACAAAAATATTCACAAAGCTATTATTTTAATGTAGAATCAATAGAAAATCATATGTTCATATCACGTTTCTTTAAAAAGTTTTTTTTCCATCAAAGAATAAGTTTTACTCTCAAGTGCAATTATGTAAAATGAATGTTAAATGTCGAAGTGTAAAAAAATAATGCTATTAACACTGTACCCAGTTCTATAATTTATAATATTTCTAAAACTAAAATTTATGAAGTGCTGTTTTAGGAAGTTGTTTTTTCATGTGTAGGCCTACAAATTTTTATTGATCTACACCAATACTAATTTTTTTACTTCTAGGCTGAAAGTCAAGAGCCAGATTTAATCACAAAAACTTTTTTTATCTAATAATAACAAGTTTGTTTTCTAATTTGCATTGTTTCAACATACCGGAGCAACTATTAATGTATTAAAAAAAGCATAAATCACTCATACAATAAGAAATACAATAATAACTGTCATGTAGTCGAATCCGCACTGTGCGTGCGTACACATTGTGCTTATGACGTCATCTTTTTGGTATAATTCATCGTGTGCTTACGGCTGCCTTGGCAGTTACGCGCGAAGTTAAATCCTTGTGTTTTCAGTTGTTGTTAATCACAGTCGGTTGATGCAACGTCATTTCAGTTAAATAAAGTTATTGTTCATTTGCTTAAATTAGCCTACAACAATAAGCTGTAAGGAAGTATCACCAATGAGTTTACTGTCAGCGCTATTAAAAAGAATTCGGCAGCGTGGTCGAGTGCTTAAGAGCGCCATGATTGTGATCGCTATAGTCTCGGTTCAAAAACTACTCGCGCCATTTTGTTGTGTCCTCGGGACCGATACTTTACGGCACTTTTTTCTGCTTGGTGTTAGTAGCAAGCAGTTCTGAATTTCAATCACATCTCTTTATTTTCTGAATTTATATTTCTGAATTTCAATTATAAAAAAATAAAAATAAAAAGAGAAAATTTTAGCTGGAGAGTAATATTTTAAGATTTCTGAAAGCAGGTCGTGGCAATTGGTTACCCTATGTATAGCGCCTCCGGTCGGGAGAATAAAAATAGAGATAAAATAAAAAAATGAAATAATTTAATTGTATTAATCTACTCTTTAAACTTTACAAAATTTTCTGTTTTAAATCAAAAAATAATTATTTAGCAATAAATCTGTTCATAAAAAGTCGAAAAAAATTAAGTAGAATACCGTAAGTTAATCATTGATATTTTTTTAGCAAACACTTTGAATTTCCTATTTGGAAGATTTCAAACGCTAATCAATTTATTTTATAATTTTAATCATACATTTGTTATCAAAAGCACAAGCAAAAAATAATGAGACAAGAAGGAAGCTTACTTCAGTGTAACGCAAAAATTAATTAAAGTTTTAAAGTATAAATCAGCTGTTAATTGAGTTTCGACATAGTCAAGAATAAATCAAAAATTTATTGAATTCTTTCGATTCAATTTGTAAAAATCAAGCCCTCAGTTAAAGAAAAAACAGAGGGTAAAACCGCTTGCAAAAAGTTGGCCCCAAATATATCAATACAATAAAACTCTACATTGCTCTGTTGTAACTTATTCTGAATGTGCACCAAATCAAAAATCAACAAGATAGTTTTATTTAAACTGACGTTTATTCAGTTAAATGTAACATTAAATTGCTTTAAAACGTTAATAGTAAAAACGACTTGAGCTTTTTTTTACTACCGTTAGCGATACTATTTAGGCCGAAATATACAGATTTCTCATTTATCGCCAACGCGTTAATAAAATAATGGCAAAACAAATTTAAATACAAAAAGACCTGATGATTTAATAGTTGAATTATCATCCAAAAAACAAAAAAAGAAATAAACAAGATTGATGATTAGTGAGCAATGCCATTTAACCTAAGATTTATTTTCAACGTTTAACCTTTTTTCGAATGTACTGATTAAAATACACAAATGGACGATATTTTTTCTCAGAGTTTAAAGGACATTCAAAACACAAAACATTTACATAATTTATGAAAGAAATATTTAGGTTAATTAAGTAAAAATCACTGGCAACATTTTTATTTTCCACTGTTGGAGAGCAAATCAAAGTAAAAGAAAAATCATCACTGGAAATTGAACTGTGGCAAAGGCAGTGTGAGACAACTATCTCATGTAAGACGATAAGATAAAACAAAAATTGCTTTGTAGCAAGAAACAGTGACAAGACTTACGATTATATAGATTAGTTATTAACACATATTAACGAAGCACTGAGGCTTTAATTGTTGTCGTAATAAATAAAAAGGTTCATTTTGTAATATTTGTTTTAAAAAATAAATAGTAACCGGATTTTACGATCTCAATGTCTTCCTGGAATATGAAATCATGTTTACGAATTAACCAAATTAAAATTTGACAAAAAGTTAATATTTCCTTCAAGTCATTGGAAAATAATTTTCAAATATTAAGACAAGGAAAACATTTCTTACTTAAAAATAATACAGTAATTTTTATTACAATATTAACTCAAAAAAAGTAATCAATAAAAAAATTCAATTTGCTGCGTGTGTGCTAAAGTTGTGCATGATAATAACAACTCCCGCGTAGCCACGCAAAAATTGGGCGAGTCTTCCATTTTAGATAAAATTAGAAACAATTTGAAAATATTAGTTCTTTACAAAAGATTTCATTCTCTAGTAATAACTATAAAGAGCAACAACTTTTGATGTTTCCGGGTTTAAGCAATTTGTTGGACTGGGAAAGCTAGAGTAACTTTAACCAATATTATAAAATTATTAAATAAAAAATTAAATTTTGAAAATACAATTAATCTAACAACTCAACCAAACAAAAACTGATATATAAATAAGAATTTTGATTTTTTAAAAACAACAATTTTGGCAAAGTTAGACAAAAATAGATAAAAAAAAGACGAAGTGATTTACATGTATTGATATTAAATTTGGTGTGAAAGATACGACATAATATTTTTTATTTGAATATTTTAGTAGGGAAAAACTTTATGTATATCGATATTTATTAAAGCAAAAAAACACCTCTACAGCCTGTTTTATCCATTATGGAATTATAATATGGTAATGTTCAAATACATTTTATCAAGCATTTTACAAAAACACGTCGAATAATTTTTCCAATTTTAATATACAACTTTTAGTTAAAATTTCTAAGACTTTTAATGTTTGGAGTGTGAGATTCATCCATATCCAAATACCAAAGCTAATTTGAATAATGAAAAGTAAGTTAATTTACGTATTCCTCATGTGATCCTGACTGTTCCCAAAAGTAATAACAGCAGCACAAAACAATTAATCATTTTTATTATTATATTAATACCACAAAATATGTATCAAAAGTAGTCTTAATCATAATTTTTAAAAAAGAAAAATTCTTTTGAATGGTTGAAGTTAAAATGTAGACTACGAAATTTCCATTTTTAAAACGTGTCCTTAAACTCATCATTTACAAACCAAACCGATTGTAATATTTTAAGTCGTTTGAACCATCAAATTTATGACAGTCAACAATGTACTGCCGCTGCGACACTTTGGTGGCTTTTGCCCCAACAAAATGCTACAAAGACGAGCACTCTCTACTTGTGACATACTTCTGCGCAAGATATGAGTATAACAAAAAATTCAGTTAGTTAAAATCTGTACGGCTCGATTCCCGAGCTAGTTAAAATATAAAACGTTTTACTATGAGCCGACTACTCGCCGTCATTGCGACAGTGACATCCGGTAAAAAAATCTGTTGCTTAAGAACAATGTTGCGTAGTGAGTACCGCAATCTCGTGATACGTCACAATATATGAAAAAAGTATTTTCTGTCCATGCATTGACGCTCTATGTTTATGCCCAGTATCTGGAGGTAGCTCTACTATTGATTCATTTTATCAGCGTGCTTAGTTTCCCGATGGTGATTTAGCAGGCTAAATTTTATGGCCGGATTGGACAGTTTTTTCATTTAAACAACACACTGTGGAAGAATTCTCAACTGTGCTCAATTAGATAAAATCATATTTTATCTACGGTGGATCATACTTTTGCTGGGGCATGATGCAAGGTCTAGTAAAAAATTTAACAAAAATTAATACACAATAACCAACTGAATTACCAATCCAAGAGACTAAAGTTAGTAACAAAAAATGGTAGTTGAAATAAGTTATAAATGTTTTATTTCTAAAAATGTAACTGTTTGGTTTGCGCTGCATGGGTCGCCGTTTGCATTATCTGCATTATTTTGCATTAAGTATATTACCTGCACGCCTGCATTTACGCTGCTCACCTGCGTGCATTACGACCAGTACTTTGATAAGATTACTATAAAGCATAGACTGTCTTTTTAAATATAAATGTGATTGAATATTTTACACCAAATTTATTCAAAGCTTTTTAAATCTAGCTTATACGTGATGACTAACGTTGATCAATCAACTATTTGTATCTTCAATTGAAAGGTGTAAACGAGATTTATAAAATTATGAGAGAAGCAACGCTTATGAGCAATCATTTGACCTAATTAACTCTCCCAGCATAGTACTGCTTTTCAAAGCAACTGGGCTCTTTCTGTTGATATGACCTGTATTTTGAAGATGATGATGTTACAAAACTATAGAATAACAGGATACAGAAAATTTATTCATTTAGAAACAAAACCCAATAAATAAACTTTGTAAAAAAATGCTCGTTATTTGCCTACCACCTGAAAGACCTTCGTGTACCACAGGTCGGGAAACCCTGGCTATGAATTGATGGTTTATTTTACTCATAACCAGTGGTGGATATTGGGTGAGGCAAGTGAGGCAATCGCCTTGGGCCCCCCTTTTTTACAGTTATCGAGGGGCCCCCCCTTTTTGAAAATGCTGCATGTAGTTTTATTTTGTGGTATTTTACATGGTTTCATGAACCTCAAAAACTCTCAAAAATTTCAGCTAATAGGTGAAATTTATGTCACATAATATGGCATATAAGGTAATGTTGGCAGAACACTTAAAATTTAAAATAACAATCCATAAAATCTCTTCAGTTTCTATGTATTTCAGAACAACTACATAATGTAAACTATTCTTAATAGTCAGATTGCTATAAAAGTTATTCAAAGGTGACTGAAATTAAGCAGTAACAACTCTACACCTAAAAATATGCTTAAGGAAAAGAGAAATCTTGTTTTAAATTTAAATTTTTCTATTGATAAACACATAGTACTTAAAATTAGTTGTATTTATGCATACAATATTAATTACTTTCCATAATTGCAACAAAATAATGACTAAAAACAACAACGTAACTAAAAAATTTACAAACACTAGCAATAAAAATACATTTTTTTTCTTTTTGTAGCAAATGCTTCATGTGCAATAGAAACCATAGAACACTAAATTCAGTCTGCAAATGTTTTACTATTAACCAAATTTATACAGAAATTTTCACTTTTTTCAAAGTTCTAAATTGATTCATATGCAATTTATTCATTTACTTGACTTTCAAGACTTGATTGTAGCTTTTTTAAAGCCATTCTGTTGTGTTCTTGGGAAAAACACTTTACGGCACTTTCCCCTGCTTGGTGGTCTTGACAAGCAGTTCTAAATTACAGTAATATCTCTACTAAATTACAAGCGGACAGCAATATCTTGGCATCTCCGGAAGCAGGTCGGGGTAATTGCCTACCCTATGTATAGCGCCTCCGTCGCTTTCCTGCGAGTCAGGAGGATAAATATAGAGATTAAAATAAAAAAAAAAAAAAAAAAAGGGTTTAGTATATTTCAAAATTGACATTTTGACAACTGGTTTGTGAGGTGATCTGGTAAAAACAACTGCTTGATTAAAGTTAAAATTTTCTATATTGTCATTCTGAAAAAGATTGAATTAGAAATTATTGAGGTAAAGTATTTTGATTTTAAATGACAATTTTAGAAGGTAACCTAAAATAGAATAAGCTAAATGGCTTCTTACATTAATTGTGATTATCAGTTGGTCTACTTGCACAAACAACCATAACATTAAATGGTTTTGACAATATTTCACAACACTTTTATTATTTTTACAATTTTAGTTTAAAGCTAGCTTTATTGCAAGTTTGCATGGCATATTTCTATTCCTTCCAGACAAAAATCTTCAAAAGATTTAATTAAAGCAGCATAAGCTGAAAATATTAAATAAATAATTGGCTGCTTTATAATATATTACTACATTAACAAATTTTTATTTTAGGTTAGTATTTTTTTGACTCATTTGCCTAAAAGCAAGCATAATTATATTTTTCTACAAACTTTGTTGGGTTTCAAATGTAATTTAAATTTTTTTTTGTAAAAATTAAGGTATTCATATTTCACAAAAGTTTATGTTACCAGCATTTCTTCATCTTTTTTGTGTTAAAAAAACCAAAACTAAAGCTTCTTTTTCTAATAATGTTTTAGGGCATATATTTTTTAATTCTTGTGATAAAACTTGTTGTACATTGCTGAGTCAGCATAATTGTTGAGGTTTAACATTATTTTGCTCGACTAAATTAATTGTTATTGTTATATATATATTCAACAAAAAAATTGTTTTTGTTGTTGTTGCTATGTAACCAGTGCAAATTTGTTTTTACTACTAAAAAAGGATTAGATTTTTGTCTGTGATAGTAGCCTACCTATTTAGTCAGTTCAATTTTAATTCTGTTAAAATATATTTTGACAAATGTATTATTTTTTGAGACTGTCAAGACTATGGTAAAAGTTTATTTTGTAGTGGTGAGAAAGTTTCAAAAATATACCCTTAAAATATTGTATGCATGCTAATTGCTAACAGTAGTCCAACAAATTATAACTTTCAAAGTCGAACCAAGTTTGAGTCTTTTTCAGAAATCTCGAACCGATTCCAAATCCAGGACTACCAAAAATGATGTAATTTTAGTATAAGTCCATGAAAGCATGAAACTGAGTCTACAAAATTTGAATTTTCAAAACCATTTTCCCAATTCGTTTCTATGCATTGCATATAACTTAGCTTACCAAGCACACAAAACCAATTCCAAGTCAACAATTATTGATTTGAGAACTTGGGTCGAGTCCTTGTTTTTGTAAAAATGGGTCAAATCGAGTTTAAGCAATGATGAAATTTAAAAAAATAAACAGGTTCTTTTCCCTATAGTATAGAAACTATAATAGGTTTTTTCATTATCAGAGATGTAAAAATACATTAATTACGTTAAATTAAGAACGCACTCGCTGAACGTTATGTCATTCATAAGAACGTGTTTGCGCAAACCGGTGCAAACTCCCTAAATTCAGTCACTGAATTCAAGTCTGACCAAGACGTTTTCAAGCAAAAAAAAGGATTTTAGTCATAAGCACATGCATGGAAGGAAGGAGTTTAAAAGTTTAAAGGAACTTAGAAAAATAAAGGATATGGAGACCAATTAAAAGGCAATAGAGCAGTAAAAAAAGTGTAGAGAAAAAAAGGTTTTTATATTATTTTAACTTTTATACTAATTGTGTTTTCGGTTTGTAAACCCGAGCTACGACAATTGATCGAACGACGGTTAATCGAACGACACTTGATCGAAACGATACTTGATTGAAACGACACTTGATCGAAACGACATTTGACCAAAACGTACTTAGTCGAAACGACATTTGATCGAAACGGCACTTGATCGAAATGACAGTTGATAAAAAAAAAAGATTTATTTTTGTACGTTTCTGCGATTAAACAATCTCTTTGTTACTGTAAAAAATTAGATTCATAAAAAGCAGAGGGCAGCAGTAAGAAGACAATTTTTTTTTATTTTTTATAATTTTTTGCCTATGTCAAGGTCAAGTTTTTTGAACAAGGTCTCTGGGCAAAGGGCGGCAACAAGTTTTAGGGGGGCAACAAGTAGACCTTTTGCCATGGTTTTGTTTCATTAGATGCTTATTGCTATCATTTTTTTGCATTTTTTTTTACATAGTCCGTTATTTAGAGGGGGAGCATTGTGCCATGGCTCCACCCTTGTAGACCTCTTGCAGAAATCAGAGACAGATTCACAGAAAAGATCTTATTTTTAGAGTTTTATGATTTTGATACAAAAAATCAACAAAATCGGGGCAGATTTAAAACTATGTTTTTGGGACAAAAAATTGACAAAATTGGGATAGATTCAAAGTTGTAAATTTTTCTTTCGTTATTTGATCAAATATCGTTTCGATTAGGTGTCATTTCGATCAGGTGTCATTCGATTAACTGTCAAGTCACGTGTAAATCTTTCATGATAACTTTCTGTGTCTGCCACTGATTTGAGTTATTTCAAGTTTCGTATCAGAATCAAATTTTTTCCAATATTTCGTAGCCTATCTTTCTAGATGGCATTGGTAAAATGGTAATCTAATTCTTGTGACGTCATTTTTGGGGGCCCCTAATTTGGATTTTGCCTCAGGCCCTAATTTTGAATATCCATCACTGCTCATAACGTTGCAAAAGATAAGGTTTGTGTACATATACATTACAAAATTATAGAAGATAGCCTACAATACAAACCATCGATCTGCAAAATATCAAACAAAAATTAAAATAAATACGGTTTTTCCTGGGTGGTAAAAGAATTGACCCTCGGGTGTGGAAGCGAAACAGACTTGATAAACCCACAAATAGTAGATTCGGGCCATATGTGCCCATAATACTAAATTTAAATGTTGAAAACTTAAGCGCAAATAAAATCTACATTATTGCCAATTGGCCACCGGACACAAAGCTCTTCTCATTCCCTTGCAAGAAATCCATTGCACGAATGCAGATCAGCTAGTAATACCACACTTCACACTGGCTGGTTGGGTCTCAAACAGGAAGCATGACCTTGCTACGTTTGTCCACGAGAAACTTAGCTGGACCCTGGTGGACCAGTCCTCGGAGAGATCAGCAATTAATTGGTTGTGTGTGGACATTGATGGTTGCAAGATTGTCAATGTTCACAAATCACCAATCTCGCAACTCACATTAACAGCCATTCCAGTATTCCCATACCCCTGTCGTTATGTAGGTAATTTTAACTGCCAGCGCACAGACTGAGACTATAATCACATCAGCTCAGATGGAGAATGCTTGGTTGATTGGGCAGCCAAGGGAAATATTTCTCTCTTGCATAACGCTAAAGATGCCTTAAGCTTCTTCTTTAATCGCTGAAGTACTGAAACCAATCCCGACTTGGCTTTGACGAGTGAAGATTTAAACATCTCCGAACTGGACCGATGTTGGCCAGAAAAGTTTCCTAGGTCCCAATATCGACCATCGCTAATTACGGCCTCAAAAAATCTGGCTCCAGTCCCAAGTGAGTCGTACAAGCGTTGGAACTTCCGCAAGGCCAACTGGGAGCTATACGGCCTCTTCGCAAACCAGCTGTAGCATCTCAAGAATTATCGTCTCCTGACTCTAGCTTTATTGGTGAGGCATACCACGACTTCTATAATATCATCTTTGCGGCAGCAAAATTGTCAATTCCATGTGGTCACAGAAATAACTATTGACCTTGTTAGGATGCAGAGTGCAAACACCTCTATTAGCTTTTTCTACCGGCTCTACAGGGTGAAGCGAGTAATTTAACTGCTTCCGCCTTGCTGTCCTACCTCGACAAAAAACGAAAAGATTCGAGGCTGTCAATAACATCGACTTCACCCACCCAAGTCGGCTGTCATAAAATATAATTAACAGCTTGACCGGAAGAACCAGAGACATACGCCGCCTCTCCCCAATTACTGCGAACTCAATTGCCTCGCAGTTGGTTTTTAGAATATACAAAACTACAAACCGCGAGTCAGCCAGATTCGTTATTAGAGAAGTGTCCCAACTCTGGAGGATTCAAACACCGCCTAATGAATGTATTTCTGGAGATTTTTCTCCCATAGAATTTGCCAATGCCCTCCAGCTTCGGAAGTCTGGAAAAGCTCCAGACCCTAACGTCCTATGTCCAGGCCTTATGCTCCATGCCGGCTCTGCTTTAAAGTCCTGGTTGAACAAGTTCCTGTTTTTCTGCATGCACCGACTCAAGCTTCCAAAAAAACATTGAAGGAGAGCATTAGTGGTTGTAAACCCAAAGCCAAATAAACCATTGGAGGATGCAAAGAGCTGTAGACCTATCTCTTTGCTTTGTGTTCCCTTCAAGATCTTGGAAAACTTATCTGTGGCAGCATCAAACTAATTATTGACCTATGGCTACCTAGAGAGCAAACTGGGTTTCGGCGCGGAAGGTCGACCGCAGATCAAGTCACTCTTCTAACTTAAAAAATTAAGGATAGCTTTTCGGCCAAAAAGAAGACCGGCACTGTGATTTTCAATCTCACAGCAGCCTACGATACTATATGGCCCCGCGGCCTCACCTGCAAGCTACTCTGTCTTTTTCCAAACAGGCAATTGGTCTTATTGATTATGGAAGTTGTTCGTATTTGACGTTTTACATTACCACCAGTACCAAAAAACAAAGCAGCCTTAAGAATGGCGTCCCACAGGACTCAGTCCTGGCTCTCCTCTTTTTTAATATTTATACTTATGACCTGCCAGTGAGAGTCGCCAGAAAATTTGCTTACGCTAATGACGTGGCCATCTTGCACTATGCAAGTGACTGGCAGGCGTTAGAAGACATAGCAACCCTATCCTTCTACTTTTACAAATGGAAGCTCAAGCTCAGTACAACAAAGACTGGGTCGGCAGCCTTCCATCTTTGCAACAAAGAGGCACCACTTGAGCTGAACATCTTTGTCAACAGATAGGCTTTACCGTTTTGTCCTGAACCCACTTATCATGGCATAAACCCGGATGGTGCACTCTCATTTCTCCCACACTTAAAGTCGTTACGCAAGAAGATAAAATATCTCGCGTTGGGCTTTTAAGACATTTAGCTTGATCAAACTGGAGTGTGGATGCTACAGTACACCGCTCAGCCACCCTTGTCATGGTTTATTTCACGGCTGAGTACCGTGGGCCTGTTTCATTTTGCAGTGCCCACACTCACCTTGTTGACACGTCTATTAGCAATGCTTTGAGCATAGTGATCGGATGTCTGCGTTCCACACCAACGAACAACTTTTTATTTTAGCCGGCATCAAACCAACTGAGCTTCGCTGCCAAAAAACAGTACTGCCTCTAACTCACTGCGCTTAGGAACCGGAACACCTCCTATATAAAAGGCTCCTGTCTCCACTTCGTGGACAACTACGGCAACTTAAATCAAAACACCCATTTGTGCGTGCTGCAGTGGAATTGCTACAAGACCCCACCCAGTCAGGCACCAGAGTGGCACGATGTGTGGAACATAGATGGACTAAAGAATGGCCAGAAAACACCTATAGACTCCATACATCAATTGAAAATACCAGCTCAATGCCACCCGAGAATTAGCTTTTTCAAACATGCATGGGTCAAGCTAACCGCCTCCCAACTGGTGTTGGTCTATTCCACTCAGCAATGCACGTATGGCTTCTACGGAGACCTGTGAGTGTGGCGCAAAGGAGCAGACGGCTCAGAACGTATTAACACTTGCCCCATCTATCACTATCCGAATGGAGCCCGTGTTCTCTTATATGTCGACAAGAGCCTGGTGACCTGGTTGAAGGAAACATGTCCTGCCATTTAGTGGACCATCCAGCTCCGCTCCATATCCCCAAACAAAGAAAAAGACTTAAATAAGATTAAGTGAAATACTTGATTAACACCAAAACGCTCTGATAAAAATATAAAGCAATATTTTAAATCATTCACCTATTGCGCATGCAATTCGATTCCTTCACAACAACAATGCTGTATTGTAAAAGCTTTTTTTGACTTTTTTAAACTCATTTACAAATTGATCAAATTTTTAGTTGTACTGCAAGGCAGTTTTCAAACCCGTAACTGTAAAAAGTTACTTATTTTGATATTAGAAAATTTTTAAAGAAAGATCCAAGCTTTTTTATAATTCCAAATAACTTTTTGTTTGTTAAAACTACTGTGATAAAAAAATAATTTGCGGGTGAAAAAACTTTTTTCTATAATCGTAAAAAATTAATTGATTGTTTTTTTCTTGTGTCACACTTTATTTTTAATTGCAATCTTAACTTTATAAACTTATAATTAATTTTTAGCCTTTTGCAGTAATTTTTAAGCTTTTAATTGTGACGTCATCTTTTTCATTGGTACGTAGTGATTTCGTAATCGGTACATCACCCCCTACTTAAGTTATTTTGTTTGCAAGATGTTCTAAAATGTATTTATAGATAGAGAAGTCAAGCATTATGACGTTGTGTGGCATTATTACGTATTCTGGTGTGTTCGAAGGAAGATTAGTAAATTCGATTAATGTTAAGCTGGTTCTATTTTATAGTTACATAACGTGTTTTGTACTAAGTCATGTGATCGTATTTGTGACGTTATAATGCGCTTTATTAGATTGCTAAATTTAGCATAATAATTAATCTAAGAATTTTTGTTGATTCGAGTATATGAGTATACGCTTTTTAGTACGAATTTTAGTTTATATACAAAGATTCTATTTGATAAAGATTTCACCTGCTGAGCCGCTTTCGGCAAAACAGGCTATTGTGGATTTTAAATTTTTATTCTATTTTAGTGTTTTCATTAATAAATTCTACTCTAGCTTTTTGGTTATTGAGCTTTGTGCCGTAGTTGTCAAATGTTAATATAAACACAAAATGTAAACAGAAATAATTCAACGTAACTTCTTAAATAAAATAAAAAATTGAAGCCGAAATTTAATTTCTTTTAAACTTAACAATCCAACCATATTGTTCTTCACCATAGTTTAGTAAGTACTTTACAGACCAAACATAATGAAAATTACACAGCCATTAATTTCTTGCGTCTGCAAAATGTATACAATTAATTATACCGATAAGGGTTTATGTGTATTTTTTTGCTTCGAGCAAATATAACAAAAATTTTATCATCACTTGATTTCAATTTTTATACTATTTCTAAAAATGTGTAGCATCATGGGTTTTAGTGCTGAACTTAGTATTCAATAGCATATTTTTAAACCTTACAAAAAAAGGTTTGCTTTAGTGTATGCGCATCCTTAATAATGTCCTTAAGATGTACAATTTTATTGATACATAGTACATGCATAAAAATATATGTTTGAAGACAGATGCACATTCTAGCTCCAACAACTTTTAATATAATTTACGCAAAATATATATAAAATCAAAGGTTTAAAAGAACACGAAGATGATCTACTAAAAATAAATTATACTTTTATCCATTTGTGCTAAGGAAAAAAAAGCTAAAAGCTACAAAATTTATGCAGTTAGAAAACGATAATAACCACCGCTAAAAATTGAAACTTTTTAAAAGTCCAATTTACCTACGTTGAAGTAACGAAAATGATAAAGTCAACTTTTGGTAAAACAAATAACAGCTTTCATATTTCACAACCTTTTTGAAATAACACCAAAAATTCAAAACAGTTTCAAAAAGGATTTATTTTCACTTATTGTATTGTTTTCCATTCCTTTTTTGATTGTTTTTTTCCACTTCAAGACTTTTCTAAGCGAATCAAAATAAATTGAGATCACTGAAGAAAGAACAATTTTCTAGATACACTTGACAACTTGGCTGGTGAAAAAGCCTTTTAAAAGAAGTGTATTTTTTTTCAAGTTGAAAGGTAATCTACCAAAAATAAATTCTTTTATACCCGATCATACTGAAAAAAAGAAAATGTACAGCAGTGGTCTCCAAACTTTTCAAGCAAGGGGCCCTATGTAGATATTTTTGGGCCTCTTCGGGCCAAAGCCAAAGGTGTTTCCTAGTTGTTCTACCAGTCATGGTGTTCTCTAAAAAAAAAGTCTTCACCTCGATTTGAACTCTAATTTCGCTATTTTTCTCCTAAAATCGTAGTGATCTCTAAAATAATAAAAAAATAAATAACATTGAAATTGGGGTATTTCCGACATAATTCTATCCAACTGTTGTTCAAAGTAAGTGTATATGTTTTTTTAAAAAAAGCTCTGCGGGCCGGATAAAAATTCTTAGTGGGCCGTAGTTTGGTGACCACTGATGTACAGCTTCAAAATTTATGCAATTAAAAACGATAATAACCACCGCTAAAGACTGAAACTTTTAAAAGTCCAATTTACTCTTTTTAAAGTAACAAAAATGATAAAGTTAACTTGTCGTAAAAAATAACAGCTTTCATATTTCACAAACTTCTTCAGGTACCGCTGTTGCTATTAACTTTCAAAAACAATTAAAAAAAAAGATTTGTTTCCATTACTTAATTGTTTGCGGTTCCTTTTTTGATTGGTTTTTCCGCTTCAAGACTTTTCTAAGCGAATCGAAATTGAATAAGATCACTGAAAAAAGAATAGTTTTCTTGATACACTTGACAACTTGTCAGATGAAAAAAGCCTTGAAAGAAGTGTATTTTATTTTTTTCAAGTGCTTATCCGCTTTTAAAAGTGTGTTAATTAAAAAAAGCTAAAGGCGGGTTTACAGCCGTTTACAGTGCTTTTTTTCAGCGTGATCTTTGTTTGTTTTATTGACGCTCTTTCATAAAAAATGAGTGGGTTTGAGCGTCAATAAAACAAACAAAGATCACGCTGAAAAAAATATTGTAAACGGCTGTAAACGCGTTTTAATAAAAAGAAGGATTCTAGTTTTATTGGTTATAGTCGTTAGCTTATTTAAACAAAGCATTAGTTGTTGTCTGGTAAACAATTTTTGATAAGCATAAAACATTTGCAAAGAAGATCTGTGTCATACTTAAAATAGGTTGAACTTTATTCGATTTTTGTTTTCGCTTAAAAGTAGTTTTAAGAAAGCTATCAAAATTTGCTTGTAGAATATACGGTTTATTTGCGTTGCTGTCACTTGCTGTGATCGTTTTGTTTACTTATTTTTGTTGAGTTAGCTTACCTTTTTAACTGAGTTTGCAAAACAAACTTGCTGAAAATGCATCAGCGCGTTTGTTACTGCGATACCATTTTTTCCTTTTCTTGTTTTGACAAACATTAAAACCAGTGGTTCTCAAACTTCTTGCACCCGCGGCACATTTTGCTACCTTTTCAAATTTTGCGTACACTTGTACCAGAGTGCAGATGTTTTTTGGTCTGCACTGAGTTTTCCGCGTTTTCCTTTACCTGATGCATTATAGTGTATTACGTTAAAGCCCTCGAATTTTTAAGTAACTTTCTATAAATAAAGTGAAAACTTTCTTTTATTATTCTTCACTAGATTTTGTACTGTTTGTTTTCATGTAAAGTATTTAGGTTTTGCATATCGTGTACCAGACATGTCAAACTCTCACGGTTATGTGGGCCGCATCGGTGAAATTTTCGCCTGAAATTTTACCGTTGGCCGCAATCTGGTTATAAAAGAAAGTGAAGGCCAATAAAAAAAAATTTTCACTTAAATTGTTTGGCTGATCCAGGTTATTCTTTTAAATTTTACGTTGAAATCAAGGTGAGGACCAAAGAAGAGGTATTCACTTAATTGGTTGGTTTGGTTAATTTCGGTTAGACAATCAAGTTCTTGCTAATAAACCTTGTCACTTTAATTATTTAAATTTAGTTCTGAATTTATTATTGATTTGATTTCGTATTGAGCATCTGATCGAAAAATTTGTTGAAAGACTTCGCGGGTCGCGAGTTTGAAATGCCTGGTGTACCGAAACAAGCCTAAAAGACAACTGATCACCAAAACTTTACGTAATCGGAATTACATTTAAAATTTTTAAGCTTTTTGGTCGCAGCCCTTAAAAAAACATACTTTTCCTTTGTTATAGAGTGTGTTTACGTTGCCGTTGCGGAGCATGGATTAATCTATTTTAAAAAGTTTCGCGGCACACTTAGAAATTTCTCACGGCACAGTAGTGTGCCGCGGCACACAGTTTGAGAAACACTGATTAAAACACTTAAAAATCTAATAAGAATAAAAATCTAGTCGGTATATCAAAGATTGGAAATCCTAAATCTAATTTTTTTTAGAAAGTTTTACCTTCTTCTATTGTATATAGTATGGGTTGATCTGTAGCTATTGTGATTTTTTGAAATGGAAAAATTGTTTTATTAGGGATTAGAGACGACTTTGAGATGAATTAAATAAAAAATTTTGAATGAAGTAGCAAGAAAAACAGATGATGCTTAGAACTTAATTGCTTTTCTGTCATTTGATATTAAACCTTAAAAAGATGTTAGTTATTTTTTCCGCGGCGTAATACTAAAAAACTTCGAGTAGAGAGTTTGGAATTTGCGGTGCAAGTTATAATCCGAATTTTTGTTATGTTTGGAGTTTTAAAAGAATACGATTTTGCACTAATAGCTCTATATTGAATATGCTTATGATAAATTTTGAGAAACAAACTGCCAGATTATTTTATCTAAATTTCTTTTCTAAATCAGACATGTTGATATGACTTTTTTCAACAACTTCTACAACATTCAGATTTACTTTTTTCTTTAGTTTATTACATAGCAACGGAGGATAAACGTTGCTTTTCATTCGTTGAATGACTTCCACTAAACTTTTTTGCTCCATGTGAAGTTATGAAACTTTTTTTGAACACTTATTAGGAGTTGAAATAAAAATTTTTTAATTTTTAGTTAACTTGTACTTAGTCAAAGAGAAGTTTCGTCAAAACAAAATTTGTTCAACGTGATATAAGTTTTTTTACAATAGTTAATTTAAAATGTATGTACCTTAGTGGGCTAAACTTAACACTTTACAGTCCTATCGTAATCAATATAGCCTGGGATGTGAGTACGTCTGCTATTGCTCTTAAACATGATAGACCGAAAACAAACCTGCCAAAACGGAAGGGTATCAACCCATTTTGATGTTCAACGAGAGTCCTTTTTAGGACGGGGCAATGACTTCCCTTTTCAGGGCACATTACCAAAAAGTTTCGAAGACCCACTATTCTTCTGCTAAACATCGAAGGCCTCACTGCAAGCAAGATCAACGTTCTTCATTACCTTGCTCTGCAGTCTGAAGCACTCGTCATCCTACTTCAGGAGACCCTACTGACCGGATGCAGAGAAGTTGGTATTTTTCAAGCTACCAACTAGCTGGGTCTTCTTTAAGCAGGAAGCACGGCCTAGCCAATTTTTTCCACAAGCGACTAAGGTATACGCTTTTGGACCAATCTCCACTGACATCGGAGATCGACCGGTTCTGCGTGGACGTTGATGGTTATAAAATAGTCAACGTCTACAAACCTCCAACAATGCGACTGCGATCCCTGGATCTCCCAGTGTTTCCTCACCCTTTCTTTATGTTGGCAATTTTAACTCTTGTCATGCTGATAGGGGTTACGAGTCCGGACGGTGAGTGCTTCGCTGGCTGGGCAAGTATTAATAACCTTGCTCTCCCATACATTGCCAAGTTTTTACTTTGGCCGCTGGAATACTGGCACCAATCCAGATCTAGCTTTCGTTAGCGTAGGTCCTAACAGTTACTCACCGGATAGACATATCCTTGAAAAGTTCCCCGGGTCACAAAATCGACCTTCACTTATTACACCACCAAGGCATGCTCTGTCAGTGCCAAGCATGCCTGTTAAGCAATAGAACTTCCGCAAGGCCAAATGCAGTCATTACATTGCTTTGACGAATAAATTTGCAAAGACTTTGTTGCCGCCTGATTGACTTGGTGTGGACGCGGCTCACCAGTACTCCTGTAACATCATCAAGAAAGTAGCCAAAAAACTATCCCACGCGGGTATCGAAACAACTATATTCCATGCTGGGATGCGAAGTGTGAATCCCACTAAAGAACGTTTCTGCAGTCTCCTCAGGGAGACAACTCGAGTTTGGGTGCTACAGCTTTGCTTGCCAAGTTTGGCGGGAAATGGAGAGATCGATGGTCCGAAGCAGTTCGGAGCATTGACTTTTCACACTGTAGTCGAAAAGCAGGGAGTATTTTGAACAACTTTACTAGTAAGTCACGACACTCTCCTCGTCACTTTCCCGCCTCAGCTAGTCAAAATTGGGAGATACGAGGCTGTTGACCGCAAGTCATCTCGACTTGTCTCTCAAGAAGAGTCTGACCTTTGGAAGGCCACGGCACCAGACCCAGTAAATATCTCTGACACTTTCTCAAAGAGAGAATTTACTGCTGCACTTCATCACTTAAAACTAGCTAAATCTCCGGTTAGATAATTAACTTGAAGTTCTGATTCCATCTTTCCAGAGCTTATAATTCATGCTGGAGTTGCTTTGAAGTTCTGATTACGTGACTTCCTTTCTTCCAGCTTGTGCCGACTCAACATTTGCAAGATCTGGAGAAGAGCGCTTTTAGTTGCGATCCCAAAGCCAATAAAGCTGTGGGGAACCCAAAAAGTTATCGACGGATATCTCTGCTCTGTGTCCCCTACAAGATCCTTGAGAGGCTTATCTGCGCCCGCGTCGTGCCATTAATCGATCCACTGCTCCCTAAAGAGCAGGCTGGGTTTTGACATGGGAAGTCAACTGTGGATCAAGTTGTTCTTCTGAACCAGAACATTGAGAATTCTTTTGAGTTTAAGAAGAGGACCGGTGCTTTATTTGTCGACTGACAGCTGCTTGTGACACTATCTGGCACTATGGCCTTACTTGAAAGCTTCTAAAGCTTCTACCGGATAGGCACTAGGACATCGGGATGATCATGGATCTTGTCTGAAACCGACTACGGGTGACAACAAGCTAAGCAGGTTAAGCCGTCTGAAAAACAGTGTTCTTCTGAGATCGGTCCTGGCTCCCCTTCTGTTTAATATTTATACGTACGATCTGCCTTTCATTATTTCCAGAAAGTTTGTTTATGCTGATGATTTAGCATTATTACACTCTTCTAAAAACTGAAAGGAGTTGGAGTGGACTTTAAGCCAAGCCATGTCTACACTTTCAGCGTATCTCCAGACTTGGAGGTTACAGCTCAGTCACACTAAGACGGTGACGATAGCTTTTCACTTAAGTAACCGAGAAGCCAAACGTGAGATAAAAGTCTACAACAATGATAGACTTTTGCCGTTTTGTCCAACCTCTACTTATCTTGGGGTACATAAAACTGGACAGATCGCTCACGTTTCGTCACCACCTAGTGGCATTGCGCAAAAAACTATCCTTGCGCGTCACACTGCTGAGGCAACTTGCAGGCTCAGGATGGGGTGCTAGTGCCAAAACATTACCAAAGCTGCCTTATCTCTAGTCTAGTCAACAGCTGAGTACTGCGCACCAATCTGGTGTCGCAGTGCTCACACTCGCTTCATAGACAATGTCTTGAACGACGCCTTGTGCATAGTTACTGGATGCCTGTGTCCCATTGGGGGTAGTGATTAAATAAATTTTGTCCCTTTTTACCCCTGCATCAATCTTAATAGTGCTCTTTGATTTGATATATATGGCTTATTATCAGTTTGTTTAATTTCAAAATGTAAAATGATTGTTTTTTTGTGTTTTAAGCGGTAATTTATTGAAAAGGTTTGATGCAAATAAACAGATCTCTCTCTCTCTCACTCTAACGGACCACGTACCAATACTTTCAGGCATCCAGCCAGGTGCTCGCTATGCCGACTGGGAGCGACATTCTCCTTGGCTTACCGTAGATCTCTGAACCCTGATCATATCTTGTATGGTCTTTTAAGTGGGTCCTCAGATACTCTGCCAAGAGAGACTAAGATCTAGACGCCCATTTGTGCCAGCTGCGCGAAATCTTTTAAACAACTTACCGGACTTGGTATCCGCGCTTTTGAGTGTATAAGCTATAAATGGAACGCGGAGTATTGTGAGGATACCTCCAGGCTCCATGTTTTTATACCCAGTACCAGTGGCAGGCATGTTGGGATGAGCTTGCCTCGAACAACTTAGGTTAAGCTCAACCGCCTGCGGACTGGTGTTGGGCGATTCCATTCGTCCATGCACAAATGAGGTCTCATTTTTTCACCGCATTGCGAGTGTGGCGCCGCTGAACAAACCACAGACCACGTTTTAATAGCGTGCCCCATACATCGGGCACCACTTGGAACACGAGGTCTGATGGTTTTGGATGACAAAACTCGATGCTGGCTTAACACCATTACTGCCAGCATCTGATCCGGGCAGTACAGCAGCCTGGGGTAATAAAAGGATAAATCCTCGTCCCCAGTCCTGTTTGTTTCTGACCTGGAGTAAATAAACTTTTAAACGACGACGACGTTAGATTTCCAAAGATATAGTTCTGATAGATTGTGCGCATGATGACATTTACAGTCAAATTCAATTATTAGTCTGCTTTTTAGTCTGAGCCGAATCCAAGTCCACAAAAATTCGAGTCTTCGTTGTCTAAACTTATCAAAACTTAAATCCATTTCAAAAAAAGTTCGAGTTTATGGTACAAAACTATAGGCCCAAGGCGTTTTTATGCACTGCATGAAATGCTTACTAAAAGTTCAAACACACAAAAATACTGTGATTTTGAAATCGTGAGTTGATTTAAAAACTGAATTTTGAGTCCTTTTTCTTTGCAATAATGGGCTTGAATCAAGTTCAAGCAGTTTCATTATTTTTACATGTACCAGTAAAAAATCGATTTAATTCATTTCAAGTGACATGTATGCATTAATTTTATTTCAATAGCCAATAGCCTATAGTAGGCTACCTTTGATAACCTTGTTAAAACAGTAGTCAAATTTTTGCTGCATTATTTTGGAGACTCTTGATTAGGATTTTGCCTCAGACCCGAATTTTGAATGTATACCATTGCCCCCACCCTACTCGAAAGAAAATAAAACCTGAAAAAAAAGAAAATAAAAAAATTTTTAGTTTGTTTTGAATTAGGTTACTTTTTTTTGCAAAAGAAATTTTAAAAAGTGTTCCTCCCTTTTGTAAAGCCATCACTGTCAATAACTTAAAAATATCTAAGCCATTTTGAATTTGTAAAATATATAAAATAAAATTTTCAAAATAGTTTTTTTTTAAATAATGCCTTTAAATGCTGCTTGTCTTTCTTTAAAAGCAACTACGATTTGACAGCCAAAAAATAACAGATTATAAATTTTCCGTAGAAGAAAATGAAACAGCAATTTTTATCAAAGCAATACTACCACCAAATCTCGTGGTAACCAAATACACTGTT
This sequence comes from Diplosoma virens, assembly GCA_963680785.1. Lineage (NCBI taxonomy): Eukaryota > Metazoa > Chordata > Ascidiacea > Aplousobranchia > Didemnidae > Diplosoma > Diplosoma virens. The sequence continues at coordinate 12,052,359 of OY796888.1, forward strand.
GTGTATAAAAAATTACGGTATACTTTAACAAAACTGTTATCTGTTTATGAAAAACGTCACCTGTAGAGCCGCTGTCAATTTTTCAAAACATATCTACTGGTTACTTTTTCAAACATTCTATTAAACGTCACAAAACTGTTAAAGGTTAGCCATCTTTACAAAGTGTGCAAGAAGAGAACTTAAAAGTTTTACTGAGATTGACCAGCTTAAATTTTTGATAAGTTTAAAAAAGCTAAATATATCCTTATTTATAAGCTGACTATTTTTGGACAAATTTAGGTGTATAATTAGCCTTTCTAAAAGTTTTCAAGAATAATCATTAAAACTAAAGCAAGAAGCTTTAAATAAAAAAATATTTATTTAAAGTTTCTTGTCTTACTTAGTCTTACTTACTTTGTCTTACTTAGTGTAGCATAATATCTTTGTGATGAAGATGTAATAAGTCGTTCAGTGCTCAAGCAAAAATTGTCGTGTTTTTGTGGATAACCGCGGTGGTCGTTTTATTTTTAGTGTAATTTTAATTGTTTTGCAACGTATAATAGTTAACGTAAAATGTAAACTAACCCGCTTTGCTGTTCTACTGTAAATTATTACTTAAGAACCTTTTTTTTATTAAAGAAACTGATAAAGTAGGGGAGAGTGAGGTGAGTTGAGCCGTTTTTGAGTTGCTTGCCAATTTTGAAAAGACTATTGAAGATATATTAACAAAATGTTTTTGGAACAATTTCAGAGAACTGTCCATTGTTTTCAGGCGAAGTTGGAGTTTGTAATATAAAGAGAGTTAGTGTGATCAATGTTTAAAAAAAGATTATATTTTGGAACTAATTACCCTAAGATATGGATAAGTTAAGCCACAGGGTAGGTAAGTTGTTCAACATGGTTTAGTTGAACCGCCCAAACCACATGTCAAATATCAATACTAATAGCGAAATGGAATGAAAGTAAAGGAAACAACGTCTCAACAATAATATTTTTCCAAAGAAAAAGTTCTAGAAAGTCATTATGCTATTCTACTGCCCATTTACTTAGGTCACATGCAAAAATAAATATTTTTTCTCTTCGGACAGTGCCTCCAAATTTCAATGGAACTGAAAGCTTTTTTACATTCTTGTTTCAAGAAAACGTGCAGCAGTCATTTTCTTTAAAGTAAAACGTTGAAGAATCTATAAACTTTTCTGAACGGTTTCCTTGCCTCATGAGCTTAGTAGAACATTCATCTTCATCAACCTCTTTGATGTACCCTACATAGAAATGTGGTGCGCGTTTTCCTTCAAAACGTACAATGACAAAATTATCCACTTCAATCAAGTTTTCATCAATTGAAGACGCTGAGCTTACAACGTCGTCTTCATCATCCGATTCGACAAATTTGCAAATGTTTTCTTTAGATTCGTTGGTTTCGGAATCTAATTGGCATATCCACTGCTACCGAGGTTTCTTTCTTTTTGTTTTTTAGCTTTAAGTTTTCGCAGTGAATTTTGTTTCCTATTTTCAAGTTGCAAAAATATCTTGTTACGTATTGGGGTATCAGTTAAAATTCGAGTAAGGCACACACTTTTTTTTTGTAGCCGTATTCCTATTTCTCAAAACTTGGGCAAATGGGTAGATATCTTTTGGAGAAATACGGTCTCTCCGTAACTTGTACACTTTTGTTGCTTCTACTTCAGAAATGCTTGATGAAGACATTATATTTGAGTTTACTTCGGAACCCATAACTTGGTTGGATGACTGTGAGGCAAATGCTGTTGATTGACCAGCAAACATTGATGAATTATCAATTACTGAAGTGACGAGTCTTTCTTCAATTTTTTTATTCTGTACTGTAGATAAAGATAATAAAATATCTATCGTTGGGGATGTTTCAGTTGTAGTGTTTACAGTACATAATCGCTAACTTGAATCGATGCTGAAGGTGCAAAATCTTCATCCTTGAAAATGCATCTGCTAAAGGTAAATATCCCAGTAGATGAAAACCCAGCACAGATATTTGTTAAGGTAAAGGCAGAAGCAAAAGCTGTCTTTACAACTCCTGGTATACCGTAAATTGTGAAGGTTTTACCAGCATTACTTCTCAGCAATCTATTCGGTGCAGTGTTGTAAAAACGCTTAAAGGGACCATATACAGCTACATCGAGTGGCTGCATCCTGTGACTCGTATGGGGTGGGATTGTAAGTACAGTCAACTTCGGATATAAGATATCCGCCGGGTTCAGCTCAATTAATATCCGAATATCCTTTATAACCGACTGACGCAAAGTTCGATCCGACACCTTAAGAATGCAAGTTTTAAGCTCAGAACACTCATTTTAAAGCTTTTTACACATTTCCCCCTCCAAAAAGCCCGCAAAAAAAGCGCGCCCTCACAAATGCCCGCGAAATTGAAATCGGAACGAGTGCTTTTGGTTATTTTCACGCATTATCAGAACAAAAAATCCATCCCTATAACCGACTGAAATTACTAGAAAATTATGATTGGGACTTAGAAATTTAATCCCTTATAAGCAAAAATCCCTTATATTCGGATCCCTTATAAGCAAATATTTTAGTATTATTTTACATTGAAAATCATTGGGACCATTTGTAATAGTCCCTTGTAAGCAAAAATTCCTTACATTCGCATCCCTTATATCCAAAGTTGACTGCATACTAATTCCATTATTTCTACAAATATCGATGATGTTAAGCGACACGTGTAATTCATGATTGTCCAAAAGTAAAAGAGTTTGCTTTTATTTAGAGCAACGAGAATGTTTGATTAAATGAGGAAGATATACATCACAAAAAATTTCTTCATTGATCCATCCAGAGCGTGAAGCGGCACCATGTGATCCCGTTGGACCTCCATTGACAAAATAATTAATTTTTATATCTCACTCGAGGAAAAACAAATAGCGGATGAATGCTATTTTCAATGGCGTTTATTGCGCAGACCAATATCACAAGTTGTCCACATTCTGCAAACACAATAGACCCTAGATGTTTTCTTCCTTTTTCGGCCACAACACTTTTTGGAGTCTGTACGGTTGTCACTCCCGTCCCGTCTACGTTGAATATAGACTCCGGAGAAAATTTGTGTCTAAAAAAATAAAGCTCGATGTTGATGCCGAGTAACGAAACAGGTATGGAAGCTTATGCATTATTTCACCCTATGATTTAGTGCCATAGTTCCTCCATTGTTGCGGGAAAACAAGGGTGGCATTAAGTTGATTTTATCTACATACCCTCGCAGTAAGTAGGCTACTGAAGTTTTAGTTAAGTTACTTCTGAATTGTATTGTTTTTCGGTTATTTATATTTTTTATGTAGTTAAAGCCTGGAAAACAACAGAAACAAGAAATCACTACAAAAGTCCTTTCTCAAAGACACAACAATAAAAAATAGTTGACCTAGATATTGTTTAATCAGCGAGTGCAGCTTGGCCAAAAACTATGTTGCCGACATAACAATTAAGTTTACTCTAGCACTACAGTTTAACATTAAACTTAACCCAATCTCGAATCTCAGTTGTTGCATATCCTTAATTAATGTCATTTCAGTGATTCATTAACTTAAAAAGTATCAAGACAAAATTTAACGCAAAAATAATACTATAGTAAGATCTATAAAACAAAAATGTTTCTGCTGCAGTTACCATTCCATAAACGTCGCCAAATTGTCATAAAACATGATTACTGTTATTTTGTTAAATGGTCTTGTGCGGGCAAATGATGTGGCTTTTGGCTTTCCTACAGATAAATGATGCCTCTTCTTGAATCCTCTTAACCATTCTTCTCCTACAACACATTTTAAATTTTGTCTGTATATTATTAAATTCATCGGTTACAAGAAGATACAATTAGGTTATGTAGTGAATAACTGGGCTTAGTAACAAATGTTGACCTGCTTTTTCTTCTCGTTGCCAACTTTCTGGTATTGTCATTTTGTTGGATTTTGCCAGTTCGTAGCCCAACTCTCGCACTTTCTTGCTTGAAATTCTATGGAATACATTACTTAAATTTTTGATTTGATTTGAAAGATCAATTTCCATCTGGTCTGTCAAAACCCTATGCGCATCTGCCGTCGCTGTATAACCATTAAGCATTCCGTTATAAATTTCACCTGATTTTTGTTTTTCTATAAATCGTTTTAAACTTATTCGATTAATTTCACGAGTGGTAGTTGCTTTTCGAACAGCCATACCTTGACTAACAGCCTTAGACGCATTTTCCAAAACAGCTTTTGGAATATTACCACATTGAGTTTTTCTCATGTAACTTTTTTGCATTTTAGCTAATATCTTATGACTTTTGCTTAAAAAAAATGTTAAGTGAAACAGTAAATCGACATAATTACAAAAGGTTAATCAAACCACACATGGGGTAAGTTGTTCGGCTTTTACAGCACCGCTCAATTTAACCTATTATCATCGGCACATCTTACCCCAATAGCAGCCATAAGAATAAAAGTTCACCTGCTTAAAAATGTACCGAATGCAAAATAAAAATACCTTTTCAATTAAAACTATTACAATGCATTGGCCTTAGCTTATTTGCCCTATTTAAAAATACCTTTAACTCTTTAATCAAGTCGTGATTAAATAAACTCCAAAAAGTTTTCATAAATGGTTGTAAAACGTCATTTTATTTATAACTCATCGGAAGTAAATATTTTCGCTTTCAAAAAAACTGCTGAAAGGCAACACTCTGTGAGTAATATTTTAAGCGTAGCGACATGTAATGACAGCAACTATTTAAAGAAAAAAGGGATGAAACAACTTACTCAATGGCACAATTTACCTCAATCTCTCCTACTATCTTTTTGCTTTCTATTTCACTGGTCAAATGACGATATATAATTTCATTAATAAAATCAGTCAAAGTTCAACGGGCAAATATTTCATGTAGAAAGTAAAAACTAAAACTAACCAATTCATGACGAAAAATCGATTTCGACCTAAAAAGGTCATCATCAGTTTTTTATTCTAATAAAATAATTCTCTTTGAATATATTGAACTTTGACTGATTTTATTAATGTATTGAAGTATCAAGATCAGTTGATTATCTATCTATCTATGTATCTATGTAAGGATTTTATGATTAGTCCATTAAACTTACAATTTTAAAATAATCTTAATTACTTTTAGGGTTTTTTTAAAAAATTGTTTAAAATTTGCGTGATAAATATTTTCAAGAACAAAAAATTCAATTAATGCATCCAAATTAGGCACACATAAAAAAATATCAAGAGCATTTGTACAAATATTATGATCAAAATGCAACTTACTAGATTCCAAGTGTTTTATTATGACTAAAAAATGTGGTTCAGCATATCTTTACTCAGTTTAATCCTACTTTTTCGCAAAAACTTAAATTTGATTTCATCATCATCATTAGTAAAAGTTTTCAATGGTATCCGTTGCAATTACAACAATATTTTTTCTAGTTCACCAGTTGTAATGAAACCTTGCAAATTTTTTGTATCTAATTTATTAATATTAACTTTTTTATCAGATGGTAGTAACAAATATCTTTTTTTCTTTTTATAATCTAAACCCAAAGCAATATAATTTGCTACAAGTTCTATTATTCAATTTGCAAATGTATTAATATTAATCACTATTGGAAGCAACTTTTTGCCCAATCCGTAACAAAGATAGTTTTAACAAAAAAATTTAAGCTTAATGTTTATCTTAAATTAATTTTCTACAAGGACTATAAACGTTAAACTTGGCTGAACAATTAAAAAATTACTAGTATTTGCCAGCTAACATCATATCAACAAAGTTTTAAGCAAAGGTTTTATTATATGCAAAACGAAACTTTTCCAAAAGTATTCTCTTACCGCACAGAAGGACACGTGTGTCCCAAATATAAAACTAATAAAAGTTTTTAATCATTCAAAATTCTTGTTTTTTTGTAGAGATACGAGAAGCCAAAGAAATAAAAAAAAATAGTTCTATTTTTTGTCGATAATGCATTTCATTAAAAATTGAGTAGCAAGCTGTCAAAAAATATTAAATAATTATGGATAAAATTAATATTTTTTATGCATATATTAATGATGGTTAGAAGGAAATTTGATTAAGCAAAGGTTTAATAAGCCGAAAAAATTCCTTAACATTACTTTAAACACATTGAATGTTCTAATATTCTAAGTTTCCCACTAGGTTGGTTTTTTATCTTAAAACATATGTCTGCCCTAATGCGTTAAAGGGTTAAGCGTTTTCATAATTTGTTTTTAGCTTCTGTTTCAATGAGTGGTTTCTTTACAAAAACAATTGAAACTTGTTGAAAATGTACAAAACATTAAACGAAAACGAAACATTTTCAAAGCGCTTACGGCAATACCCCTAGATATGAGAAACATGTTTTGCATCCGTGTTTCTCAATTGGTGGTGAAGGTCTTTCAGCTGGAGTGTACAGTTTTTACTGAACTATCTTAATTTCATAGGGCAAGCCTAAGATGTAAAAAACCGTTTTTGGTTCTCGCCAATTTTGCGGTCGCATATACAGCTACAGATATTTTAAAAAGCAGAATCTAAAAAACACTTCAGCTTAAAATTGAAAAAAACACAGCTCTTCAAATCTTAAAACAAAAAACGTACTTTGTTAACGAAAGAAAATTCTTTTGTCTATAATTTTATGTCAACTTGTTTCTTAATTATGTCGCTTAAAATGTATGAAACCAGAACTACAAAATTAATGAGGACCAAAAAAAGATCTTAAGTTGGCCAAGCATCGTCTTGCAGTTTCAAAGTTTTGAAGACTTTTTTTCGGTATTATACTTTGCATATAGTAAAACAAAAAAACGATCTTGCCGTGGGAGGACTTTCCGAATATGGGGACTCCGAAAAATTGATTCACACCTCCATCCCTTGGAACGGGTCGGGTAAACTCGTCACCACCATAAAGAACGTTCTTAATGAAAGTTGTTAAGGCAAGACATAAAGTAAACTATGGTCGAGGCATGTCGCTATAGAGCTGAATTCCATCTCTTTTGAAGATTTGCGCTCATATGTTTTTTCAATTCATTTTTTGTTGGTAGATAATGCAAGTATATGGAATGTAATAACTTAAGAAAAACAAACTCGGGAAATGAAAAAAGATGCCAATATTTTACATAAAATCAACTCTATATTATAAAACATCCAACACTTTGATAATCGAGAACTGTAGTAGGATATTTAGCGACAGTTGCCACTTTATGTTCAAATAAACTGGCACAGAGACCTGGGTTTGATTACTGTACATTAAATCGAAGCCATTCACCTCTACTTCCAAAGAATCACGTGAGTCAGGCATGTCAAACTGGTAGCCTTAGTGCTAATTGTTGCGGCCCCCGCACAAGGGCCGTTTTTCACGGATTTTTTATCTTCTAAAATATCGCGCCAAATTTGCAAGGCAATTACAAGATTACAAAAGAATTATGCGGTTTTGGTATATCTTTCTCAATCCAAAAAAACTTGAGAACGGTAGGTTTATCAAAATAGAATTTTTTAAGAACACCATGAAATGTAACAATCTTATTTAACTTTTTTTGAAGAATTCAAATATGTTTTTGATTTTTATCGCTTTAAGTCTAAAATGTGTAATTTTTATTTCCCTTTGCTTGATGCTGTTTAAGCTATAATGATTATAATAAAAGAGAACTGCTTAAAAAGAGTCGAAGTCTATGCTAAAAATAAAATAGTTTACAATCAATAATGGAATTGGAATACGCAAGTTATATTTCAATTTGCAAAAAATTGAGATTGTAATAATATTTGCAAGTTACAATAAAAATCATGACGTTTTTGGGTCAAATTAGGTCTGTAAACAATTATTTCTAATAAAAATTGTTAAATTTAGTTGAAGAACTAAGCTAACTAATATTTGTCTTTGGTGGTTAAAGTTAGGATTACAGTTGCTTTTTACCAAGTATTGACAATCTAATAAGCAAAAAACAATGTCAAGCTTGGGGTCAAAATATTATTTTGAACATAGCCAAGTGTTAAATAACAAACCAACAATCCTTCGTGTTTATTTGTCATCGATAGAATTTTGATTTTTTTAAACATTTTAATTTCAAAATATTTTTAATTGTCTATTTTTGTTTTACAAAATTTGTAACTGTAAAAAACTTTGTAAACGTTAAACATTTATTACACCAAATGTAAAAAAATGTTTTACGTCTCTAGATTTGCGGCCCCCAATCACATTCCTTCCATAAATACGACCTGTATAAGTTCCCCAATTTTTCATGCCTGACGTAGTGGCTGAGCCGCTCCGGCACAATGTAGCGGAGATGGGGGACCAAGAGCTTGCCCCTCATTTTGGCGTATGAAACAAATACAATAAAAAGGCTTGGTTTTGTTTAAGTGCGAAAAAAATTGGTAGGCTATATTTCATGACCGTTTGAGAAAATAATGTTTAAATGTTTAATGATGCACATCAAACGATTACTGAGGCGTAAAAAGAAATTATCAGTTACAATTAACTTCCTCGAATTTGAAATCTGGAAAATTTCATTAATAAAGTTGTTTGCGCATAATTAAAAAGAGCCGGTTTCGATACAAATTAAATTTTATTTTCAGTGTTCAAAACTTATTCGAAAACGGGAATTTCGGAGTTTGGAAAAACCAATTTGGTATATCACAAGTTTTATAGATAAATGTTTTTACCCCGATCTTATTAGAGCAGAGGGCAGACTTTAAATACTTGAATCCAAATATTTTTCCCATAGCACTTAAGCAGTTGCTGAATAAATTTCTTTTATAAAAACATAACACCTGCTTGCCCCAAAGCAGTTTAATCAAATGAGCTCCCGACTCACAATCACAATTAGTAATTGACAATAAAATGTTTCCAAGAAAGGAAATGAACGGACACATAGTCAGTTTGCCGTACGTCTAATCGAGTATTTTACAGCCAATAAAATAATGTTGCTTTGTCTCATAAAAATAATGAAATTTTGAAAATTTGATTTTTTATCATTAAATTATTTGAAAATAACCCTATTTTCTACTTGCTTAAAAATATCTGTAATTAAAAAGCATTCAATAAGCAGTAATTGCATACACAAAAAATTTTTAATATTCAAGATTTTCGCAGCAGATAAGCACTTGAATGGAAATGAGTTGGACGCATCTGAGGCAGTCAAGAAAAATTTTTTCTTTAAATTAAGAATCTTTTTAGAAAAACTATAATAAAGAACAAAGAAAAACGTGATGGTTGTTTTTAGAAAATAGCAAAAATGTTTTGTTCGCCTTTTTTCATTACATGCAAAATCTAATTAAAACTTTACAAAAAATTTTAAAGTTAGAAGAATTCCTTTTTAGAGGGTTCACATAAAAAAAACAAAGATTCGCTACAAATTTTAAGATAAAACCGATTAAAAAAATTTTATTTTTGACTTTAAATTAAAAAGATGAAAAACTAGGTATATCTGGAGAAGAAAAACAGTATCAACCAATAGTTTTTGTAAGAGTCTTACTTTTTAGAAAAAAAATGTCTAAAGAAAGGAGATTTTTTGGGAGCTCCCAGAAATTTTGGATTCTTTTTAGATTACTGTAATATTTCAAAGGGACACCGTAAAATATGAGACAGGTAGATACAAAGATTTTTTCAAGATTAAGATAAAGCTCCATCCTGCAGCAAAAACTGGGAAATTACACAGGTTTTAAATTGATGAGGTTAAAATTTAAAAATAAAAATGTCGTAATTAATTTTTCACGACAAATAATCCCTATTCATCAAGAAAATGATCGTAATTCTGTTTCAAATTGCAACGCCTATCTTTGGGAATCAGGATTTTTTTGTCCTCGTCACTACAGAAAAAGTATCAATCGCTTCAATATACGAATTGATATTATACCTTATGATGATAGTGATGATGATGAGTTTTTATTTTTGCTATTATAGCCAAGAATAACAAATTTATTTATTAAATTTAAAATTTTTTTCTTATCAAAAGTGGCGATTAACAAAATTATTTTCTATTTATGCATATTTTGCTTTTCCACAAGGTATGTTGAAATTTTTTGGGGGTACAACCTTCGATGGAGTGAAATAAGGTGTACCAGATTATAGTCATAGCCTGGTCATAGATATATTTGGTACCGTATTATTCAAAAAACACGTTTTGGCTTTCATTTAAAGTGAAAATTTTTTTATTGGTTTACATTTTTGTCGGAATGACCGAGTAGAAAAATGGACCGTTTTTGATGGAGATATTGATCCTTTTCACGTTTGTTTTATAGTGGCTTCGACTTTGTTCCACAGCCTATATTTCCTCTGCCTTGTGGTCTTTGCAAGTATCTTCGAATTACGAAATGATTGACGTTCAACTCGAAAGAAATATTTTAGCATTTCCAAAAGAGGTCGGGGAAATCGCTCAAAGATTGCCCCCAGATTGACGTGTCCGCCAAGCCAGGAAGATAAATAGATGAAATGATAATGATGTTCATTACTTTCAAGGGACAAGTAAAATAACACCAAATTTTCCCTTTTTAATACCATAATATTTGATACTCTTAGTCAATGTTAAGGTATTTCTCGATTTCCACTGTAAACAGAACTTTTTCTACTCATATTTTGTTATGTTCTTTATCATAAGTTTGCAGGTTTAGCCAATTAAACAAAGTCAGTTTGGCAAAAACTATATCAAAACTTAAAAAAACGTATTATTAAAAAATTACTTAAAATTACTTAAAAAAAAAAAATTACTTAAAAAAACTTAAAAAAACGTGTTATTATATTGTAAGGGTTTTTTGAAAAAGTGAAACCATGTTTCCTGCGTCGAGAATTTAAACAAGCGCCGTTTTAGTATCAAGAGTTTGGGCGCCGAATTTAAGTGAGGCTATTTTTTACCTATTATTGAAGAGGGTTTCACCATTCTGTTCATTGATATATTCTGGAATTTCTTCGCGAAAGAAACAGTGCGCTTTGATTGAGTGTGTGTAATGTATTGTAGATTGCTGTGTGTGTGTGTGTGTATGGGTGGTTATAGAAAAAGGCTCCATAATCATTTCTTTTTTTTCTCTTGTGCGCTTTTTTAATGTACACGTAAAGTCAAAATTAGGACTGAACTATCGACGTTTGATGTTGTTGTGGTAGAAGAAACCAAGTTTAAGAAGGCATTAGTTAAAAAAATATGCAAAGTGTTACGAAAACGAAATTGTTTAATTGTTTAGAAATGCTTAATAGCAAAGAAAAGCTTTCATTTTCACACTATTAATTACTGACTTTTGATTAGAAGAAATTCTGAAAAATTTAGAATTTATAACAAAGATTTACTGACTGTTATGTGTAACAAAGCGAAAAAAATTTTGAGTTGACATAGCTGCTAGATCAGAAAACTGATTAAAAGTTTTTGTCGTTAAGATATTCAAATGCAAATTATGCTATTATGAGTATTAATAATAGGAAATTGATTTTTTTACATTCAATGCACGACCGCTTTTAAATAAAATTCACGTTTGCTTTATTAAATGCTCACAAACTTAAGTTTATTGATACCTGTATGGAAATCCATATTACATAAAAAGCCCATTCAAGTGCTTTTATTTGGTTCAATTTTCCAAAATTAAATTTTTCCATCGTTAATCAACAAAAATTGGCACATAAAAACGCTTAAAATTCGAAACAAGCATTTCCCAATGGCTTGTGCATTCAATATGACCACGTGTTGCTAGAGAAAATCTTTTGTTAAACCGACTGAGTACAGCAGCTTTGTTTAAACAGCGAGTCACATGCGCTTGGTATCGATTGAGATTTTGTCTGGGTTTGCACAAACATTTCCTGCCTAAGAACAATATTTGAGCAAATGCAGCGACTCACACGGCTGGTAAACTGGTTAAAGTTTCAAAAAAAATTTCACTTGTTATTGCTATTAATACAGCAATGATGATATTGATCATTACTATAAAAAAAGTCGCAAAAAATTTAATTGGAAAATATTCCATCAATTACTTGGTATTTTTAAAGTGTTATTTTACCAATGAATGTGCATTTTTAAACTACACTGTAAAAAAACTGCTGCAAGCTCTTTGATCATTGCAGTCGGCATTTTTGATGTTTTCAGAATCTGGCAACCTTTCTTTGATTCAGCTTTTTTTTACAGTACAGTTTTTTACAATGTATTTGATACATTTATTTTGAAAAAAACTTTTCAAAACAGAAATTCATTTAATTTAGATCAGACACAAAAGCACGTGATTACCAAAATTGAGTAGTAGCTTATTCGAGAATCTGTGAGTTATCAAAATTCTGTTTTGGATTATTTGAGTTCGTAACCAACTTGAGAGATTAATCGTATTTAACATTATTTAACCTTTTAACCTTACAATTTTGTGTTGGCATTATCTTTTCATAATTTTTATTTCTTACTGAGACCTTTCTCTTAAAAAGCTTGTTTAATATGTTTCGATTTTTCCCACGCAAGGAAACAATTTTTGATTATTAAATTGTACTGATTGACGCAAGAAATTAAAATTTTTGTCAATATTCTCCAAAATATCTTTAAAAAAATTTTTTAAACAATTGAAGTGATTACGTAAAAGACTTCTTACAAAACTTAAATTGAGCTTTATATTTTTAAATTTCCACGTGGTTCTGCCCTTTTTGTTTCCAAGTTGATTGTTTAAATTGTATTAAATTGTCAACTTTTTAAAAATAGCCTTTGAAACAACTCAAGTCTCTTTAATCGAAGTTGAAAAGTTTTTTTAACGAAATCATTTTTAACTAGAATTTTTTAAAGATTCTTGTTTTAAATCAAGTTCTGATGTCTTCTTTTTCACCAATTCTCAGCGAAAGTGTTGACGCACAGGTAATTATGAGTTAGCTTTATTGACAGAGACCGACAACTGCTGAAATAAAAGCGGTTAGTTGCTATTTATTTCATGTAAGTCTACCTTAATGTTAGTCAGCTTTTTTGTTATGGTATACTTTATATTGCTATCTTAAAAATTTATACACCGTCACAGAGGTAGAACAAAAGATAATCTTATGTATCCTCACTTGTCAAATAAAAGTAAAGTTTTAATTTTTATTGAAAGGAAAAATTTATTGAGCTTGGTGAATATTAATGAAAACAACTTTAATATGGACGGTTTGGTCGACCGTTGAGCACTTTATCAAGGTAGTGCACCCTGGCCTGTACCATGTCGGCGGTTGAAATAAGTCACTAATCGAAATTTTGCTTTTTCATGATATTTTTGGAACTAATCTTGCTCGTAGTTTATAAGCATAAATATGTTATGCCATCTGTGTGGCAAACAACGATGTCTATTACATATAACATAGGTTTTTTTACTTCGTAGAAAATTTCAAGCATAATTTGTTGCAATGAATAGTCATTTTAATAAGAGGTCAAAAACCTTTCTTTTTTTAAAGTTAATGTGTTCTACACTGAAAGCAATTACGTTTAGCCGGAATCGAATAAATCTAACTTGTCAATTTAAAAGCGGAGCATTTATTTTTAAAGTCACATAAAAAGTCACAAAAAAAGTCACAAAAAAAGTCACATTTATTTAAACATTATAAATTTACTCAGCGATGAGCTAATTTTATTTTAGTCTCGCAATTTGGCAATTCAAATCCGTTTAAAGAAAAAAAGTTTCTATAAAACGAAGTAGACGTCAATCTATATTTGCAGAATGTTCACGTTCTGTCGTTATTTGATAACGTTCCCGAAACAAACCTTTCCACTTCTTTCAATCAAACTGAAAATGAAATATTAGAAGAGAAAGCAACAGTCGCGGAAGAATGTAATGACTGTACAGTTTCCAATCAATCTAAAAGTTGCTATCAGGTATCATTTTGTTGTTTTTTGGCAGTCAATTTAAAAAAAGTAGGATTTGATGCTTTTTATTGGAAAATTTGCTTGTTGTAATATAATGTACGAATAAATTTTTTTATAATTCTTGTTTATGTTTTGCATTTAATTTAATTCTTTGTATTTAGCACTCCAATAGCACTGCAATTATATCGCTAATTTCAACTACCCAGAATCGGCAAACATACGGCCGACATCAGAATTTTGTTGCAAATACGTTAATCAGCATTCCTGACTTGGCACAAAAAGTACGGGTTCGATTCTCAGCCAGAAAAAAGTAACGATTTCGTGTAAATTGTTATTTTTTTCCAGAAACAATGATGCGGTTATAGTTATTGTTAATTTGAGACACACTTCAGTGTTAAAAGAGAATTTTTAGCTCTGGCATTACTTTTATGAGTAATATTAATATTTTTATTAAAAGTAATTTGAAGTGATTTGTCGGCAGCGTGATTAAAGCGCTGTGCTAATGATCAACATGGTCTCGGTTCAAATCCCATTTGCGCCATTCTGTTGTGTCCTTGGGAAAGACATTTTACGGCGTTTTTCCTGCCTGGTGGTCTTGGAAAACAGTTCTAAATTACAGTCATATCTCTATTTAATTGCAAGCGGACAACAATATCTTGGCATCACCGAAAGCAGGTTGGGGTAATTGCCTACTCTATGTATTAGAGCCTTCGTCACTTTCCTGCGAGTCGGAAGGATAAACAAAGAGATAAAATAAATAAATTAAAATAATTGTTTTCGGGAAGAATTCGACAGTACTTATTCATCAAGGAGTTTTTTTTTCTAATTTTTTTACTATATACATTTTTAACAATTTTTTTCCTTCTCTTCATCTCTGATGAAAAACCTACACAAAACAAAAATGTTCACTTAAGCAAAACAATCTAAAAAGAACTTTAGGAGATACTTTCAGTGGTTCGCAGAAAGTTCTCCTATAAATAAAAGATATTTAAAATCACGGTTTAAAAAATAAACTTAATCGAAAAAAGTTCCCAAGTGTTTTCAAAATTATTTTCACATTTATGAAATTTTGATGGTGAAATATCGTATTTTCTCGAATAATTAAATTCCACTATTTAAAAAAATTTAGTGTGTTATAAATGCTGATTTGTTATCTTGATCTGTATTTTGAAATCGTAGCTTTTTCAGCCGGGCAACGTGCTATTGCCATCGAGTTTTGAAACGTAGTTTAAACAGAAACACGGAACCGGCCGGCATAAGATTCGATTCCATTCTTTTGGTTTTGATTTTCCAACTTTGACTTCTTGGAGTCACCTTTTTGACATAAAAGGCCAAAAAATGACAAAATCATAAAAATTTACTTTAAATAGCCTAAAGCAGTATTTTCCGTGACACGTGGTTGATCGAACGACACTTGATCGAATAATGAAAGAGAAAATTTACAACTTTAAATCTGTCCCTTTGACTCTAAATTTCAAGTCATATCGCTGACATAAAAATTAAAAAATTTCAACTGGACAGCAATACCTTGGCGTTTCCAAAATTAGGTTGGGGTAATATGACATTTTTTTGCGTTTTAAAAGCCTCTCATGTTGCCCATCAAGTAAGGAGGATAAAGGTAGTTGATGATGATAATAATGATGATAGCAATGGTAAAATCAACATTAATTATTTTCAGAATAAAAAATATGGCCAATATATCTTAAAAGATAGTTTATTAAGGACGTTTCGAAATCATAATTCATTTCATTATCAACTTGTAAAACTAAGGTTTACTAGTTGATAGTGGAATGAGTTATGATTCCAAAACATCCTTAATAAACTATGTTTCAAAATATATTGGCTATACTTTTTATTCTAAAATTAGTTAAGCATTCCAAATTTTATGCTTCAACATTAATAAAAGAAATAAAATTAAAAAATGAAGTAATAAGAAGAATTTGAAACTAAAAGAAAACTTTATTTGTTGCATTTTTTAGAGAGACGCAACAGTTAAACAAACATCAGCATAATCTAATCTTATAAAACAAGCGCACCTGGCCAAAAGTTTAATTCAAGCGATATTTAAAAAAAGTTTACAAGTATTCTTTTTCAGACTGCAGCAAGTATAGCATTGTAAAACGACGTACTCGTATATGCAACGTTGTACAAACAAAACTACGTCTTTCAAATAAGTCCAAGTGTGTAATGTTTCATATCCAACGTCGCACATTGTACAGTATTAGGGAACCACAGTCACTTCGATAAAGCTGTGGCCAAAGTTGACCAGCTGTAAAATAATCACTAAAACTTTGCTTGACTAAAATCAAATCAACCCTTTTTGCTAGAAATAGAAATTTTATCACGAAACAGGCAACTGCATTATTGTTGATCTAAACGTCCTTGCCGACAATGATTTAATTTTTTTGATATCAATTGAACCCATGCTGTGGTTTAACTGTGTATTTAAAACTAGTCAAAACTAAAAAAGGCATAAATCAAACAAATTTTGTTAGAAAGCTCTATTAAATGGATCCTTGCCTTTTATCATGTAAATGTTGAAACAATTAAAAAACATACAATGCATGAAAAAGTAGACTGTAAACTTATGTTATGTCTCACTATTTCTTAATATCAAGATTTTCATTCTGTTAAATATAGAAAAGAGAAAGTACCATGAAAATATATTATTCCTACAACCTGACTTTGTCAGCGTAACGTCTAAATTGTTCCATTATTAAAAACCACTGGAAATCAAAGTAAAATGCGACGCAACAGTATGATTCTTATCGTTTAACTTGTTACTAGTAATATTTTACTTGCGTTCATGCAATCGGTCTCATATTTTTAAGGCTTCTTTTTGCAATTTTTTTTTTATAACTTATCTCCCGCTTCGAAGCTTTTAAAAAGATTTGAAGGAAAAGCAACAAAGCTAGATCTTTATCCACACTGATTAAACTTTTGTAATTCTGATTTATTTAAACTTGATGGCAAGAATATTATTAATATTATTAGGTTATGTGGCATAAAACTTTGCTTTTCAAAACTTTGAATATCTAAATTCTTTTTTATTTAATTTATTAATTTAATCATCAAAGCACTCTATATTTACTTGGTTATATTTACTTACTTTTTTATAATTGTCAGGGGTTTTGTTTAAATTAATTGCCTAGAAACCAAGTCGCTTGAAATCTCTTAAAAATACTACAAAAAAATTAATTTTTCCAATTTTTGAATTGTAGACGTGAGTTGTTCTATTTTTAGAACAGGCCTGCTGGTGACTCACGTGGTCTTTGGGATAAACGTGTGCCCGCGGGGACCATGTTAATGACTCCTATATTATTATGTTATAGATGTTATAGAGGTGGGCAATGCAGTGTTTCGATTAAGAAGTTTATAAATTGTTTTTCTTTCTAAATTTTCTTTATATGTTTTTTTCTTATTCAGAAAGAATTTGCAAATCCTCTTACTTCAACTAAAGAGTTTTCCTCTCACAATCAAAACAATTCGCGAAGCATTAAAAGTATTCGCAGCAGGTTTAATAAAAAACCTGGTTCCAAACGTAAGTGTTAGTTTGGCACACAATTTTTTCATAAATCCATAGTGCTAATATCACTTGGATCCAGATAATTTATTTCCTGACAGTTCTTTACTGAAACAGTTATTTAATATAAAAGTTTTATTTGTAATGAAAGGGGAGTACGATTAACCATTATTTTTAAATGTATTTATTTTATTTAAATTACATCAAGTCCCCTAATCCGAACCCTAACCTTTTACCAGTCCGGCATTATTTTAAGTATCTAATTTTAATACACCCTGGACAATAAAGTTGAATGTATTATTATAGCCATTCAATTCGTCATCACTTTTATTACATTTTTGTATCTTGTTAGGCTGTGAATACAGAGTACAGAACGTGCTTGGTTTTCGATTTTAGAATATTTCTTTTTTTTAGCTGACTTGTGGTCACTTTTGAATGTTTTTTTTGAAATCAAAGCTATTTTGTTGAGTAAAAATGCGAGCGATCTGTAAAATAACGCTAACAAATTTACTTGTAAATATCTTAAAAATATATTTAAAAATTGAATGAATATTGATAAAAACTCTTAATGCAGTTTTTATTTTAGTTAAAACAATAAAATATAATTTTCAAACAGAACTGCCCAAACTTATACTTTATCGAGTTCTTGATGAATAAGCCAGTTCTACTAATTAAATAAAAAAGGCAAAATATATTTTTTGTAGCAAAAATAACCTTTTAATCCCGAAATTGATGTTTAATTCAAAATAAAAGTTCGAGAAATCCTGATTTGATATCAATATCAATTTAATCAAAGTTATTATTTTTTAAGCTTCTACATTCATCAAGGTCGGAAAAAGATGCGAAATTTGCGGAACCAACGTCTACTGTATGAACTTTAAAAAACGATTTTGCAGCAGGACCTGCATTGCAAAGCATGCGTGCATAGCTCGCTCTAAACAATTAGTTGATGGGAAAAGCCACTACAAAAATAACAAAACCAGTCACAAGTCGTTTCGAAATAAACATTTGTCAGCAGCAAGTAATAAAGTAAAACAAAAATACCATCACTCTTTTGCTGCTCAACGTAAATATGGCGACGCAAAACAAAAAACTTTTATCAAGACTACTTTGAAAAAGCGTAAACTTGCTCGCCTAATGGATGAAGTGATTTCAGATTTTAGAACTTTTAACTGGAACAATTACTTAACTCAAACCAAGTCTGAAGCGTTGGGTCCAAATGAATTTGGATTGATTACTGGCAAAATCCCTTACCCCCTTTTTGAAAACCCATTTAAAGTTGGTTACTATTTGGAAGCAGTTGATCCAATGCATCAGTCTCTTATTTGCCTTGTATCGGTTGCCCAGGTTGAAGGATTTCGAATGCGTTTACATTTTGAAGGTTATTTGGAGCCGTTTGATTTCTGGGTAAATGCTGATTCTCCGTTGATATTTCCATGTGGATTTTGTGAAAATACAGGCAGAACACTATCCGCACCCGAAGGTTGGGACAAGACTAAACAGTTTGACACAGCAAATGCATTCAAAAATAGAAATTTTACTAACAAGACAAATTTTTTGATAGGGGACAAGCTTGAGGCTGTGAGTAAAAAAAGTTATGACCTGGTATGCGTCGCAACAGTAGCTGACATTATAGGAAATTATCTTTTAATTCATTTCGATGATTGGGAAAAAGATTATGATTACTGGACCAATAGCAGTTCTCCGTTTATTCATCCGATTGGGTGGTCCAAGGAAAACAAAAAGCTATTAACACCCCCACCAACTCAAGATCCGAACAATACATTTATTTGGAAGGAGTATTTAGTTAAAACTAATTCAGTTGCTGCGGATGTATCATGCTTTGCACCAAGTTTTGAAACCTTTAAAGAAAATACCAAAATAGAGGTTGTCGATCAACGTAACCCAATGCTTATCCGAGTGGCAACTATTGTAGAAATAGCAAGCGTTAGAATTAAAGTCCATTTTGACGGCTGGAATAACTTCTTTGACGATTGGGTGGATGTTGACAGTTTAGATATTCACCCAATAAATTGGTGTTCAAAAACTGGTTTTCCATTACATCCACCAGTGAACTGCAAAATGATTTATAAAAAACCATGTCCGACAATTGGTTGTTCAGGACTAGGTCACACTAACTCTTACAAAAAAATAAAATATCATAAAAAGCATTACACGGAACATGGGTGCCCGTACACAAAGAAAAACATGCAAAAGCAAAACGTCTTTGACAGGTTTTTAATTAAAGCAGAGAAAGATACTGTTGAAAGTCCAAAACATTTAAAACTTTTTGAAAGGAACATCGGCCTATCTCCCATTCATCAAAAACGTTCCAACCAACATGAAAAAAATGGAAAAAACAAAGTTAGAAAATCGAACGTTTGCCAAACCTTGGCAGCGGAAGAATCCTCTAATGTCGGCATTCAATCACTTTCAGAGGAAAATTCTTTGCAAGATCATTTATTTGGTGCTACATTTCAAAAATCGCAAGAAATGGGTTCGGAATTGCTTAAACAGCACCTTGTTCGTTCTTCTCTTCTCTCGTCTTTGGCTGGATTACATTTGCCTTATTGTTGGGATCAAATTGTAAAACAGCTTCCCGGCGTCACTGGCATCAATTCAAATCAAGTTTTAAAGTGGAATGCTGAAAAAGTTGCATTTTTTGTCAAAACACTAACCGGTAAAGACGAATATCAGGATGCTTTTGAACGAGATGAAATTGATGGGGAATCTTTTCTGTTGCTTACTCAAAGTGATATAATAAAGACTCTAAATATAAAACTTGGACCTGCTGTCAAGATATACAATGCAATTTTGTTATTTAAGGTTTTAAGCGAAATAGAAAAAAAGTCAAAGCACAACAGTTTTGCATGATCATTCTGTGCCTTTTGTTAAGAATGCCACGTTGTTTTACATGCGATCGTTTCACATTAAATGGAGTAAAATCCTTGAAAACTATTTTATTAAAATTTTCTTTGCTTCCTGTTAAATATTTCTAAGTTTATAAACAAAAAATTCGATTACGTATGCCAGAATTGAATTCCCGATACGTGGATTATAGAGTCACTGACATATAAGCATTTGTTGATAATACTCAAACACTTCATCAAAACAATTAATCAGAAGACAATTTATTGAAATGACAGTTTATAAAACGACTCTTCATCGAAAGGTTAATTCATCAAAATGCTAGTTGTCGAAACCACAGCTTATCGAGTAACAGTTTATTTCGCTGATTTAAAAAATCATTTTGGAATTTCTTCTTGATTTTTATGCACAAATGATAACGAAACTTAGGCTCCTTTACGGCCACTGGTATGAAGTAAATGTCTTATCATCAGTTGGTTTTCGGGATAAGCCTACACACATATAGGTAGTAGTTTTTATGTAATTGTTTTTTTGAATGATGTATACGTGTGGTGGCTCAAAAGAAGATTGGCAAGCACTGCTTTAAGCAATGCCACCTTCATCCTTATCATAGTCCAATGTTTTTATATCTATTTATTACAAAATAGGTGGCTGTAGAAGCCGCAGCGCACCTTCGTTTGGCTCTACACCAGTGGGCGTCTGACCTAAGACGACCCACTGCAAACTATAAATTTGACTTGGATTAAATGCGTCAACTGATCCGAAAAGAAAATTACTATAGACTGAACAAGACCTAGGTGTTCACGCTTGTACTGTATAATATTTTATTATTGCCGGCCACGGCGGGATCGTATCGACGATTTAAATCGTTAGTCCACTTTTTTTTGCTTTACGAGACCACGAATAACCTTCCGACACACTATCGCTGGCGACGACACGTCTATCTGCCACGACGACGATTTCCAACTGAATGAATGGAAACCGCCATTGAAGCAAACGACCACGCCGCAGCCAATGAAGCGCATCGGATAAACCGAAAAGAGAAAAAAGGAAAGGGAGTAACTATTTAGATGCAACATACCGGCCCCAAAATATCTGCTGCTGATATTTTAACATAAGTCTAAATTGCAAATAAATTCAAGATGACCTGGCCTATCAAAAGGGGCAAATGACACAAACGTGAGCGTATCGCACTGAACAACATAAAACAACGTTAACTAATTAAACAACAAAAATCACATAAATTGTCCAAGGTATCTGGATATGGATGAGTTTAGTCCGAGCCTTTCAAAAGGCATAGTTTTCGTATGTCCCTGACGATCGAAGAGCTTTCAGTTTGTACACGAGCAGAGCGCACCACCCCATCAGGGCCAAGATAAGTCTCTTCAATAATTCCTTTAGGCCACTGACCTCTGCGCGATTGTTCACCAATAATCAACACTAAATCATTCACTGAAAGGTTGCGCTCAGGGCACAACCATTTTTGCCGTTGCTGCAGCAAAGGGAGATATTCTTTGAGCCAGAGGCTCCAGAACTGATCTGACAGCAGCCCAACGAGTCTCCACGACTTCCTATAACCGTCAGCTTTCGTAAATACCCCCATTGGTAGGGACTAGGGAGGCCTCAAGATATCCTTTCAACAAAGCATTTGGAGTCAATGCTTCTACGTCTCGTGAATCTGCAGTAACTTTGGTGATGGGGCGACCATTGAGGATCCGCTCGACTTCAATCAAAAATGTCCTAAACGTCTCGTCAGTCATCGTTACTCCTCCGGCAATTGCAGCAAGAGTTCTTTTTACTGATCGGACAATTCGCTCCCAGGATCCTCCCCGATGGCTGGCTGCTGGAGGAGGATTGAAATGCCAGCGGATTCCTCGTTGTGCGAGTCGGGACAGCTGAATCTCCTGGTTCCACCTGTTAATAGAAAGCCGGAGCTCTCGCTCGGCAGCGGTGAAGTTCGTCCCGTTGTCGCTATAAACGTCGGTTGGGACACACCATCGGCAGAAAAACCGCTGGAAGGCCAGAATAAAAAAGTCCACGTCAAGGGAGTATGCAAATTCCAAGTGAACCGCGCGCGTGAACAACAAATAAATAAACACAAGTAGCGTTTTGAACACCTACGGCCTACTTTAGTCATATAGGGGCCAGCATAATCTACACCCACACATGTGAAAGCTGGTTTACCGGGGGACACTCGTGGCTTCGGAAGAGGGGCCATTATTTGTCTACTTGGTCTGGGGTTTTTAATTTTGCACATGAGACATTTTCCAACTACTCTACGAACGGTCGCGTGTCCCTTTATTATCCAATAAAATTCTTGTTGCGCGCACAACGTATGTAGTGGACGTGCATGGCCTTCCCGTTCGTGACTATGCATGATAATGAGCTCGGTCACGTGGTCTTTTGCGGGAAGAAGTACAGGATATTTTCTTTCAAAAGGTAAATTCGAATGGCGGAGGCGACATTCAACGCGTAATTCACCCTTAACCTTGACGGGGCACAACTTTCGCAGGGGTGATCTACGTAACTCTTTTGACATGGAAGAAGTAGCAAAGTTGTCGTTATCCTTTAACAAACTTAACTCACTTAAGAAATTATCTTTTTGAACAAGTTTAATAATGTCTGTAGCAGCTCCCTCTAGATCAACCGTGGACAATATGTGTTTAGTTGGCACGGAGAAAGTTTTAACGTTTTTGACTTTGGCAAGCAACAGACGTTTACAATGCCTCAACCAAGCAACTGCGTTTCGAAGCCGCGCAAAACATGAATAGTGTTCTAGCAACCGGGCCATAGGGTAGTTAATTACCTCTCTCGATACTTTGGCCACATGATTTATAGAGCGCAGCTCTGGATCCTGAATATCTTGCGCCACCAGACCAGTAGGGTCCTTAGACCACGCAGAATACTGTAGCCATAAAAATTTTGGACCTTCAAACCACTCATGACATGAAATAAGACTTCTCGGGTCGACACCTCTGGAAGCAAGATCAGCAGGATTAAACTTAGTTTCTACGTGGCGCCACTGAGTAGGCGAGGAGCTAGATTGTATCAAGGCTATGCGATTAGCAACAAAGGTTTTGTACCGTCGAGCTGTGCCTCTGACGTACTGTAGTACTGCTGTAGAATCTGTCCAAAAGGTGCACGCTTCTTGGGGGAGTCGCAGTTCACAACATGTGAATGAAGCTAGCTCGACCCAAACAACAGCTGCGACCAGCTCCAACCGTGGCGCAGTTATAGGTCGAATGGGCGTGACTCTAGATCGGGAAATAGCAAAGCTACAATGTATACGTTCTTGCTTATCTACAGAACGTAAGTATATCACTGCTCCATAACCTGACTCACTGGCATCACAAAAACAATGTAGCTGGCTACTCACTCCCTGAAAATCTGATGGCGTAAAGCAGCGGGGTACTTGCAAATTACGCAACTCTTTAAGGCCTACCAACCATTTCTTCAAACAAGCCCTAAACTTCCAAAGAGACTGCATCATCCCACCCCAGTCCTCTTGCACATAACCCTTGCAGAAGAATTTTAGCCGGTAATAGAGCTGGCTGAATAAGACCTAACGGGTCATAACACTGGCTAACAGTGGACAAGATGCCTCTACAGGTAGCTTCTCCTTCTTTAAGATCTACTCGTACTCCCAACATGCCCGTCTTAACGCTCCACTGTACACCTAATGCCTTTTCCTTTTCAAGAGAACCAAACGCCTCATGTTCGAGAAAAGGTTTCACTTCTTCTTTAGGCAGTAGCTTCAACACCTCGGTACTATTGCTAGCAAACTTTGTAAGATGAAATCCGGCACTCCCTAGCAACTCACGTATGGCTTGTACTAACATGGTAGCTTCATTTACTGATTTAAACGAAGCCAAGAAATCATCTACATAGAAATTTTCCATGACACTTTCGATAACATTAGCTTCAGCGCATGTCAAGTTGTCTACCGCACATCGTCTAAGCGCAAATCCACAAACGCTAGGGGACGACGTGGCCCCAAATAGATGAACAAGCATTTGGTACTCCTCCGGCTGCGCATCGATATTTCCATCGGGCCACCAAAGGAAACGTAAACTATCGCGGTCTCGCGAACTGACACGAACCTGGTGGAACATTGCCTTAATGTCTCCCTGAACGGCCACAGATCCACTCCTAAAACGCAAAAGTACACCAATGAGGGTGCTAGTCTGGTCGGGGCCCTGCAATAGCTGGTCGTTAAGCGATGTACCTTTGCACGTAGCGGCGCAGTCGAATACAACACGAAACTTAGTCCAGTGGCGTGGTGCGGTAAGTACCAAGTCCTAGAAGTACGCTCGATTTCTTCCTTTGATATTTTACGAGCGTAGCCTAGCTTTATGTATTCGTTCATTTTTTCTTGGTAGTTCTTGTGAAGGTGTGCATCTGCCTTGAGCCTTTTTCGAAAACAAGCTAGTCGTCTTACAGCTACAAATTTGTTGTCAGGGAGCTTTAGATTATCCGACTTCCAGGGAAGAGTTATCTGATAATGTCCCTCTACCCTGGAGACGGATTTCTCCATTGCTGCCAATGCCTTACGGTCATCTACAGAAACTTCATAACCAAACTTTTCATTCTTGGTTATAAAGTCTACGTCATACATCTTTTGCAACTGTTGATGTAGAACGGCGTTATCAATTTGCACAGAGTTTATACTAAACTCTAGTAAATTATCTGACTGTACGCAAGTGGTAGGCCCAACAAGACTCCATCCTAGCGGGGTTTTTACTACATTGGGACCCCCCGACTATTTATTCTGTACTCTAAAGTTCGGTGAGCTTCTGAAACATCTGCACCAATGAGAAGCTCAACTTTACCTTTGACATCTGGAAACGAGATTTTCCTTAGCACTTCAGCGTGAATTATTTTATCTCTAGGTGAAGGGATGCTCTGCTTTAGCTCAGGTAGATGAGGAACACTAAGAAACGAACGTAAGTTGATAATAGCTTGCTCGCCATTGTCTCGCACATTTAGACGGGTCTCAAAACCTTGCTTATTATCAACCCTGCCGAGGGTGAAGAGAGAATATTGCACCGACTTACCTCTAGCACCCAGTCTCTTCATAAGTGCATTGGTACAGAGAGTGGTATCAGATACTTCGTCTAAAAAGGCGTATATTTTCTCGTGTTTACGACTAGTGTCACTCCAGACAGTTACCGGAATCACCTTTAACCTTACGTTGCAACTGGCCTTGGCTTTAGCATTAATGGTTCCACAAGTGACGCTGCTCTGGCAGCGACTAGACTCCGGCGTCCCAGGATTTAGATTCTCTTTTCTGGCTGATACTACTGGCCCCGTCAGACGTCTCCCGCTCCTCCCTGAATGAGCCAGGAACCGTGTGACGAGACTTAAGCGACTCTCCATGCAGTAGACTGTGATGCCGGCCGTCACAATAACGACACCTCGTCTTTGACCTACATTCGCGAGCAATGTGGGTACCCAAGCAATTGAAACAGAGTTTAGCTGTTCTTACGAGATTCCAACGATTTTCAATAGATTCCTTAATAAATTTATCGCATTTCCAAAGTGCGTGAGGAGCTCTGCAGAAAGCACACTATTGCTCTCGGGGGTCAAGAAGGGCGTTATTTACGTTCTTAGATTTGCTTTGGCCCGCGTTTACTGAAGCCTTCCTGAACGGGTGTAAGTTGCAAGAGCTTTCAACTGATGATTTGTCAACTCGTCGGCTCATGAGCTGACCTAAATAACTTCTCTCCACTGAAGCACGTGGTTGTATAAACCCGGCCAGCTGTGTAAACGCAATAGATTGACCATGCTCTAACTGTAAACTGACCTCATCCATGAACTTATCTTGCAAATAGCGAGGGAGGCGCTTAAATATTTTTGAGACAGTATGCTGCGTGTCCAAGCCAGCACTGGGCGTGCCACCACAAGATATCTCGCAGTTTTTTATATCTCGCGCCAACTGTGACAACGCATCATAGTCATTCTGCTTTACCGGCAGTACCTCCGTCAGCTTACTCACATACGCGTCGACAATTGCGTGCTCTTGACCGTAATACATGATGTATTCTACGCGCTTCAATATGAAGTATTCTACGCGCTTCAAAGTACCCTTCCTCCGGAGAATTTGCCATTATGCAATTTTCGATATTTTTACGAGCCTTACCCGCGCACGAGGATATTAAAAGGTCCAAGCAAACAGACATATCAACAACGCCCCTGGCAGTATAAGCGTCAAAATGTCTAATAAAACGCTTATAATGCAGGGGGTCGCCAGCAAACAACTCTCGCTTATCCTGCGGTACAATCTGACGGCGGTTAATCTGACTCGTCATCAAATACAAAGCATCGACTAATCTTTGCATGCTTTGATCATTCTGATTCAGCGTCTGGCTGTCGTATGGCGCATGCCCATCGGCCACAACTGGTCTACCACGTGGTTGCAAATGACTAGCGGAATGGTGGTTCAGTAAGTTTTCTGAATTTAGATTGAAAGGGCCAGGGCTCCAATATTGCTTTGGGCAACGTTTAGCTGGTTGTTTAGTAAGAGGAAAGTACCTTCTAGGTAATGAGGGGTCGTAATTATCATCATAGTGCGGGTCCGGCTTATTTAAGAAATCGCACAAGTCACTTTTAAAACTATCACTATTACTATTACTGGGAGTAAGAAAGGCAGGAGGAGGAGGAGGCCAATAATCAACGTTTATTAGATCCGAAGAGCAAGGGTTCTGGTTATTGAAACCACGTGACAAAGCAAGCTCCCTCTCACGCAATTCCTTTTCACGGCGGTCTAGCTCATGCATTCTAATTTCCCATTGTTTACTTAAGTGATTATTGCTCAGTATGCCGTCGCCACGTGGAGCAATCTCTTGCTCTAAATTGCCAAAAAATTCGAACGAATTACTGCATTCAGCTCTAGCCATAATTACAAAAGAAATTAAACCCCAAGATCCAATACAACTAAGATATAAGATAAGCCAACAATCAATCAAATAAATGAAATCCAAAAATGAGCCAAAAATCAAATAAGATGCAATTATAAAGCGGTCTAGTCAAAATTAAGATCAAATATAGCCAACAAATCAAACTGAGATTAATTATAGAGTGGTCCAATCAAACTTATTAAAATAAACAGAATGTACAAAATAACACAATTTTAACAAATGCTAGGCAGAAAAGAAAGCGAGTTTACGCAATGTAACAAAGTTAGCGATTCAAGTGTTTACTATTCAGCACAGAAAACGATTTAAATATATGTAGAAGCCGCAGCGCACCTTCGTTTGGCTCTACACCAGTGGGCGTCTGACCTAAGACGACCCACTGCAAACTATAAATTTGACTTGGATTAAATGCGTCAACTGATCCGAAAAGAAAATTACTATAGACTGAACAAGACCTAGGTGTTCACGCTTGTACTGTATAATATTTTATTATTGCCGGCCACGGCGGGATCGTATCGACGATTTAAATCGTTAGTCCACTTTTTTTTGCTTTACGAGACCACGAATAACCTTCCGACACACTATCGCTGGCGACGACACGTCTATCTGCCACGACGACGATTTCCAACTGAATGAATGGAAACCGCCATTGAAGCAAACGACCACGCCGCAGCCAATGAAGCGCATCGGATAAACCGAAAAGAGAAAAAAGGAAAGGGAGTAACTATTTAGATGCAACAGTGGCCTTGTTACTATCTTGCAAACTTTCCTTGTACTTTTTTTGAAATTGACAAACTAACTATAAAAGCACGGAAAAATAATTTTGGCAACATTTTATCACTCAATATACAGTATTTTTAATAAAACATACACCGAAATCATTCCAATTTATTTTATAGTATGACATCTAACATACCTTTAAAAGACTAGATATTCGTCAGTTTTAAAAATTGAATTTTTCTATTTACTGTAGTACGTTAGATGTAAAGAATACAAAGTCAAGATTTCATGGACAACTTTTCGATTGCGTTTGCTTAGAAAATTAACTGCGGGCTTATGTGTTATAACAATGCGATAAATTTGCTAGATAGCATGTCCACAAGCTAATTAAATAAATTAAAATTTAGAAATATATTAGGCCTAAGTATCTTCAACCTAGATATGGAGAAGTCGATAAGCTATCTCCATTAATATACCCAATAATATTGCTTCCTCTAAAAGATTATTTTCTGTGTTTAAGCGATTACATACTTGCTTTCAAGAAAGTCTGTTTCCAATCGGAAAGGAATTCCTCCCCAGAAAGAAATTTCATAAATTTAGGGAAGGAATTTACACTTAAACTGATATTAGTATACTATCCAACAGAGTGACCAAAAATGAAGGTCTCGAGACCGATTTTTTGTGGTTTCGGTCTCGACCTTGTGCTAGTAGTCTCGGTCTTGGTCTCGAGGTCATGTGGTTTTGGTATCGTGTTTTTTAATTGGTCTCGAGACCAGACCTCGTTTCGAGAGCTTTTGATATGTTTGTTATTTGATGCTATTGTGAGGCATTGTGTAATTCGGTTAAAAACGACTCTCAATTGACAGCTTTTCCCCAATTTGAAGTAGCAAAAAGCTTAGAGTCAAACTAATATATAGTTTTGCAACTTTTTTACATTTATTCCAATAAAGATATTTTTGTAATTAGGCTCATCTGTTACATGATAATCCGATTACAAAAAAACTTTATTTAAATTTTTCTTTCGGCAACAAACAAGTCTGCTAAAGGCCCGTTTTCCACTAGGAGCGTGGAAAGGATTATTCTTTGTTTGCTTTATTGATTTTTTGCTTTGCTTAGCGCTCGCTTTAATTTTAAGCGCGAAAAGATCAATAAAAGATAGACAGAATGCTCTTTTTTAGGCTCGTAGTGAAAACGGGCCTTAATGCTTTAAATGTTTGTACTCCACTGGTACAGTATTACAGTGACAAAACTTTTTTTGGTCGTTACTTTAATTGTAAAAAATATTTTGAATATTTTATATGTGAACTTTGTTCAAACCCTTCCCCCACAAAAAGTTATCACTGTGATCAAGAACAAATTCTTGTAACAAAATTTATGCAAGCAATAATTTAAATACGATATTTATATATTTATTATTTACAGCCCACAATTTTGTACAAAAATTTAGAGTTGGTAACACTCTCAGTCACAATGTTTGCCCACCCCTTTAGTTTGTTTAATTATTTTTTTTATTTTCATCTCTGTATTCATCTTACTGCCTCGCAGAAAAGCGTTGGAGGCGCTATATTTAGAACAAGCACTTACCCAGACCTGCTACCGAAGATGCCAAGATTTTGTTGTCCGGTTTGAAACTTTTTATTTTGATTTTTTTAGTTTTTAAAGAGATATGAGTGGAATTTAAAACTGCTTGCCAAGACCACCAAGCAAGAGAAATGTGCCATTAATTGTCATTCCCAAGGACACAACAGAATGGCGCGAATAGGTTTGAACCGAAGCGGGTTTAATCATTGTCACGATGCTTTTAAACACTCGGCCACGCTTCCCAGGACCCGTTTAACCACTAGTGTGATCTATGAATTTATAGGCGTATAAGCGGAAAGAGGAAGGTTGGGGATTAACAGACCTCCACGAAAATTGAGATCAAAGCTTCATAGTAGCACTAAGCTTAAAACTTGTTGAAATAAAGTAAAGAATTTTTTAATTGAAAGAAAATTAGGGCCAGAAAAAGTGAAGAGCAAAAAAAATCTTCACTTTTATTTTACATTCGTCGGCTGTGTGGTTGAGTGGTTAAGAGCGCCGTGATTGATGGAGACGTGATCGACATCGTCGCGGTTTAAAGTCTTCTCTCGCTATTCTCTTGTGTCAGTGGAAAAACACTTTACGGCACTTTCTCCTGCTTGGCAGTTTTAGCAAGCAGTCCTAAAGTTTGATCATCCTCTAAATATACCATATTTTTTGGACCATAAGGTGTACTGGGTTATGAGGCGCACCAAATGAAACAAAACTCACTTTCCATTTGTGTTTTTCTTATTTTGTTTTTTTATTTTTATCTCTATATTTATCCTCCTGACTCGCAGGAAAGCGACGGAGGCGCTATACATAGGGTAAGCAATTACCCCGACCTGCATCCGGAGATGCCAAGATATTGCTGTCCGCTTGTAATTTAGTAGAGATATGACTGTAATTTAAAATTGCTTGCTAAGACCACCAAGCAGGGTAAAGTGCCGTAAAATGTCTTTCCCAAGAACACAACAGAATGGCGCAAGTGGGTTTTAAACCCAGACCATGTTGATCATCAGTCTGGTGCTTTAACCACTCGACCACGCTGCCGACATTTAATTTAAAAGAAACGATCAAACAAACAAATGAGCAAACAAACTAACGAACAAAGAAGTTTATTGGGTAACACCACGGTCTGTTTACAAAACAATTGCTGTGGTTTTGAATGCACGAACGGCAATCTTGGAAATCAGACACGTATGGGTCTCACAGTTAATCTGTAATTAAATAATCATTACCGGTATATAAATAAAAAGCACTGTTTGCAACATAAAATTGGTTCAGAGCTTTGTTATAAAACACAACCTGATCCGTACATTGGACGCACCAGAGAATAAAGCGCACGTTCAATTTTTTAAGAAAATTTAAGGATTTTAAGTGCGCCTTATATTCCGAAAAATACGTTAAACTAAAAAAACAAAATAAAAATTTCAACCGGACAGCAAAATCTTACCTTCTTCCGAAGCAGGTCAATGTAATAGCTTGACACTCGCTCTAAGTACAGCGCCTGCGACACTTTTCTGTGCATCAGGGAGTAAGAACGATGGAAATAATAAAATAATAATAAATAAATATAATTTTAGCATTTTTTAAAAAATAAATCGGCTTTTTTTTGTTGCACCAGGCGGCCCTTGTGTGAAAGACGTGATAGATTATAGTTATCGTGTTTTTATCTTCCAACCGCCTTCCCCCATAACAAATTTCTGCATACATCATTGTACAAATCTATTTGCATTAAACAGAATACAAAATTGATTTAAAGCTGAACTAAAAAAGTGTTAATATGACGAGGTAGAGAAAGACAATGTCCTAAAAAAGATGTAAGGCCACTTACTCCATGGTTACTTATACCCAGGTCACACACCCTAGTCACTTACTCCTTGGTCATATACCTCCCTAGTATCGTTTTGGTGATACTCCAGGGGAGTAAGTGGTTAGTATGTGACCACGTGGTAAGTTTCCAGGAAGTAAGTGTCCTAAAATCCTAAAAATCACTTTGAATAACCTACTCAAAGATACACAGAAAATAAACAAGGATAAAACCGAAAGA
This sequence comes from Diplosoma virens, assembly GCA_963680785.1. Lineage (NCBI taxonomy): Eukaryota > Metazoa > Chordata > Ascidiacea > Aplousobranchia > Didemnidae > Diplosoma > Diplosoma virens. The sequence goes on from OY796888.1 coordinate 12,083,752, forward strand.
AAAACCAGCGAATTGGTAAACAGTTTTTACTTCGCATAATTCCTTGTTATTTTTAATCTTTTTGAGATGATTAATTAGACAAATTCTGTTCTATGTAAGTCAATCATAGCATATAAATCCAACAACTGCAACACGCCGACACAGAGAGACGAGCTAATAAAATATTTGAATCATTGACGTAATAAAAGTCTCAACCATTACCGTGATGATCATGCCTTCAGCATTTTTGAGTTTTGAAACAAAAATTTTCAATGAATATCTTGCTTTTTTAAACATTGTTATCCAGCATGCCATGTGTGTTTCGACTATTTCTGCTTTAGTTGAGAATTTTTTTAAAGCAAATTATTTAATGATACAACCACACAGAGCAAAGCACTTTTCAACATGATAGAGATGGTTGTTTATATATTTTTTTAATTTATTGTATTTCGTAATAATTAAAATGGACTATATTTTTGTAAAATTTTTCGGTCTCGGTCTAGGTCTTGACAGTTTCTGGTTTCGGTCTCAAACCTTAGGTCTGGAAATTTCCCGGTCTCGATCTCGGTCTTGGTCTCGGAAAATTATCGGCTCTCAGTCTCGACTATATCACTGGTGAAGGAAATAAAAGTCTTTTCCCTTTAAATTCAACAAAAAACTTACGCTCTGGTTCCATTAATAACTTTTTTGGGGTCTTAACTTGTTTCAACGGTATCTTAGACCTTTAGTTTGGAAAGCATCAACTCGAGTAATAGTTCCGCCTAAAACCTGTTATTTGAGTTATCAAAAAAAGGAATAAAAAGTTTCAAATAAGCAAAAAAAAGAATGCATTAAAAATGTAGAAAACCACTGATCTAGATCGTCTAAGCGGTGTTAATTTGAGAAAAGCATTGTTAATGAATTAAAAAAATAAAAAATTATTATATGGCAACTAGTAGGCCGTGAAACTCTTTTAGGTGGGCCAGGTACATTTTACTGAGTTATTTCATTTTGGTAGGTGCAAATAAGCTGCTATTATATTTGAGTTATTTTTATCATCAGTAAAACTGACGCTAACAATGGAAGTCTACCTGTTTTTTCACAATACATGTATCAATATAATAAAAGTATAAAATAAAGTCCTTTTTTGGTTTTCGGTTTAATTTTATATGTTTCTTTTTTCAAAATAAAACAAAAATATATTTTTGGGCTGCAGTAATTGTTTCCAAACTTTTCCATCCGTGATATTAAAAAGGTTGAGAAGCTCTGGTGTAACCAATCATATCCTTAAATGCCTAGCTAGCTTGCAGGCCATAAAATTTTTTAAAAGCTGTTATGATTGCATTGAAATCATCAAAAAAAATCACTGCTTAATGTGTTAAATTTTTATATGCTTACTTTCTAACCATAATAAGGTTTATATTTGACCTTAAAATTTTTTGTTGTGTTTAGCTTGGTGTTAGGAACCAAAGTTTGACTTGTCAAACTTGGATTCTGAAATGTTAATTGACGCACATGCGTGTTGCGGCCGGTCTGAAGCTCATTTGTGGTTTTGGTTTGAATTTATTATGATATTAGTTTTTATATTTTAATTTAAGCACACACTAAAAAAAAGATCACCGTTTTCCACTTCTATTAATTCTTAATATTTAACTGTATACCGGATTCGGAATACTGGAACTCGAAGCAGCGGGTCCGGCTTTTAAAATAGAGCTAAAACAAAGCTGGAGTCTCTAATTGCACTGATAGAAATGCCAGAGCAGGAGTCTATAAAATCTGCAAGCTCCGGTTACAAAGATTACCATCAGTTAAAAAAAAATTTTATTTTGTACGTTTTATTTTTCAAAACTGCTACAGGCAGAAAAGCTAGAAATAAATAGACAACGATTAGTTACATTTATCAAAGTTTAAAAATGTTTGAGGAATAGATACTCAATTTGAAACTTGGGCTCATTTTTTCTTTAGCTTGAAGATAATCACATCAGATCTTTGTATTAAAAATAGATTGTTTTGTAAGCTTAATAATTTAAAAACTATTTTTTTTTATTTATCTCTATATTTATCCTCCTGACTCGCAGGAAGGCGACGGAGGCGCTAATACATAGGGTAGGCAATTACCCCGACCTGCTTCCGGAGATGCCAAATATTGCTGTCCGCTTGTAATTTAATAGAGATATGACTGTAATTTAGAACTGCTTGCCAGGATTACCACGCATGGAAAAGTGCCGTAAAGTGTCTTTCCCAAGGACACAACAGAATGGTGCAAGTGGGTTTGAACCGAGACCGTGTTGGTTACGAGCCCGGTGCTTTAACCACTCGACCACGCTGCCGACAACTAAATGGCATTTAACGATTTATCAAACACTGCAAGTTGCTGATTGGCAAAACAATTTGTCTGTTGTTAAGTAATATGAAACTGAACGCTAAACTACTTAGCTAAAATATTGGAAACAACTTGAGAAGCACAATATTTAGTTAAAATTAACCTGCAAAGTACTAATAGAATGGAAATTATTTTTGAAGAGGTTCATTGATGATTGATTTTTAAGTTTAAAATAATTTTGAAGAGGTTCATTGAGATTAAGTTTGAAAAAGTTCATTGATGAGAATGATTGATTTTGTTCATTAGTTTAATTAATTGGTACAAAGTACAAATTTCAAGCAATTGACCTGGACTTTTTAGTTCGATTTAACTATTGTTTAGTAAAGACAAAAATTATAGGAAGAAAAGGATCTAAAACAGGTGTGTTGAACTCAGGGCCCGCGATGTTGTTTGGTGCGTAGCTCAAAGAAATTATTTTAATCAGACGCTCATTCCGAAATCAAAATTAATTCAAAAATATTTGGATCCGCAAAAGGTTTACGATTTTTTTAGAAAATAAAAAGAATAGGATTTTTTTTCTCGAACAGATCCGATAAGCTTTTGTTTTTTTTTGTCTTAATTTTAACGTGTAATTTAAAAATTGATCTCCTTGGCTACAAGAATTCGGACCGCACATTTGCTTGAAGATCAAAAAAATGCTTTCCTTTTTTTCTTGATGGATTTTGCCTACGAGAAATTTATCAGCTGAAATTGCACCGTTGTAGCCCGCATACGCTTACGAGTTTGACATGCCTGATCTAAAAAAAGTTAACCTTATTAAGTTAAATCTATTAAAGGTAATTTTTTTATCGTGGAAGTTCCACGTAAAACTTTTGGGCATTTTAAAAATTTGAAATTAACTTTAACTCAAAAATATGCATTACAACCCACAATCATTTTTGTCTTTAATATTTGAAAATTAAAATTAAATATGATTTTTGTGTATATAATAACTCCACATAGGTATGTCAGGCCGAGATTTGAAGACTGTAAAAAATTGTCGGCGAAACGGCTCAATCTGATAATTCTGACTTACAAGCAAAAAGTTCGACGGTCGGTCTACTTTAGTGATTTTGTTTGTGCCCTCGAGTAAGTCACTATAAAATAAATTTTAAAATTTGTTTAAGCTGCTCACCTATAACGATGACGTCGCTTTATACCGAAAGCAGCAACAGCTTGATTAATACGGTCATGGGGAGAAAAAATAAAAAACAAACATAATGAGTTGGAATGCTTGTTCTTAGGTCAAAAAATTTTTTAACTGAATTTTGGTTTAATAAAAATACTTATTCAATTTTTTCATGAAGCTATATTCGTTCTATTCACCATAGTGTGTAATAAGTTTGCTGTGCCCATATCCGTAACATTGCTCCACGGCAACAAAACTACTTGGGCTATGTAGAGCTCCTAAAGACCGAGTCAGATTTGGTCAACCTGATAATTGAACCCAGACTTCATGTGCCTGATAAGGACTTTTAACCCAGTGGTCGAACCGTTTACAAAAATTTTCCGGTTCTGGTTTGCAAAGTTTATTTTCAGAAGTTTAGTTTTGGTTTAGATCCGGTTCCAGTTCAAAGAAAACAGCAAAAAATCTTCACTTCAATTTTGGTTCATTTCCGGATTTTATAAAGTATCTTTTAAAACCATTTCTGAAAAGCGAGTAAACTTGAAACATAGATCCTGGCTCGTAATATAGACGTATAAGATCAAAATAGTTAGTGACGTGTAATGATTTACTAATTTGCTAATTGCCTATACCAAGTTTTGAAGTACAGAGCTTAAAATCAAGTTGATATCTTTGCGTCTTTAAAGCGCTAAATTAATCATCATCATTAGTAGTTTTTTTGTTGAAATTTTATGCTGACAGCCGGACATTCGATGTTAAAGCTCTTTTGTTTAGTGATAATCTCATTCAGTTAATCTTGGTATTTAATGTGAAGTACTTGTGTTTGTTTTGAGTTTTATTGTTCTCTGAGAATTAAAACCACAAATGTAGTGGTACACAATAAAGGTAAATATCATATCGATGCAATATTTTATAAATTTTATACAAAACACATTGCCTTTGTCATGTACCCAAAAATCATTTTGTTGCCTAAAAAATCAATTCAAGTTTTAAACGTTGAAATTATGAAATGTACCTATACAGTAAATACGAGAATAGTTAAACCTAAAAAACTATTCAAAGATACGATTAGCTCCTTTCTTCCAAGAAATATCTTTGCAGGTTATATTTTATGCCTGGAAAACATAGTCTATTCAGTGTCGAAAAAATCAGATCTGAAATGGCTTTGCTGTTAAACAGGTTGGGATGTTGACTACTTCCACTGCCTTGCGATTTGCGAGGCTATTTAAATAGTTACAGCTCAGATGATAACTGCCTGTAGTTATGGGCGTCAACTAATATTTTTGTCGGAGGTCGATGGTAATCAGTTGCATTTTAAGAAATGTTTAACATGAATATCATTTTGGTACAGCTTTTAAAAAACGAAACACTTTTTGTTCCAAAAAACTGTCGCTTCCTGTTTCGTGTTTATTTGGAATAACATAGCGGTTAAAAGCACAAATTAACATGGCAAATCCATTAAGTAACAAAAGCAGTAGAGCAACTCTTACGCCTGTCTGGCCAAATGCATATCACATATTAAATCGCTTATCATATCACATATCAAATGCATATCACAAGATTAAATCGTGGGCGGGATTTGCTTATCGATTTAAGTTTATTGCAAATTAAAAAAAGTTTTTTGGATTCGCTTCAATGAAAAATTTGAAATCGACTTATTTTGAAAATTACTCTGTCTGAATTCAAGAAGCAAAAGTGTAAAGTCGCAAAATTATTCAACAATAAACGGAATAGGGAGGGTTTTTACTCTTATTTTTACAATCACAGCTTTCCGCACATAATTTGGTTTCGAGGGCGGCAAATTGCACACCCTTGGATAAAAGCAACAACCATATAAGCCATGTTGAGTTTATTTAATTGGTAACAATAAATAAATTTAAAAAATAAAAAGTAGCAGCTTAAACGTAACAAAATTACTAAAACCTTCTTATCTCAAAACGCTTAATGATGAGTGGCAATTGAAAATATTTTTGCAACAGTTGCATTGTTTTTCTGTAATAAAAAACAAAAAATTATTGGTTTCTAAACAATAAGATGTTTTACAATCAACTTAAAATATTCAACTAAAAAATAAATCACAAAATGAAAATTTTTTAGAGAATAGTGAAAAATGTTAACTTACTGTCAATTATATTATTCCATTGGTTGCACTTTTTCATTTTTCGAATTCTTATGTTGCCCAAACAAAAGCCTGTACATCTGGTCTGAAAATATTTTGTACAAGTTATGAATTATTATCAAAAACCTAACATTATGAATTAGGATAAACTTTTAGTATCAGTATATCTTTTGCCGTTAATTTACCCGAGCGTTTTCATGGGTTATATTAAAATTTTGTTTGCATCTTTTCAGCAAACGTTGAATTTTTATTGCTTGTTTTTGTTTTGCAGCTTGTGTATTTTCAAAATCTGTAAAGCAATTATAAAACGTAATATTTAGAAATTATTACTGCACTTAACTTAATTATTTTATTCTCTAAAATTCTTCAAATTCTTGAAAGTCTTGATTAACCAACAAAAAATATCCAATTTTATATATATATATATATATATATATTTAGAAGCAATCGTAAAGTAAAATGCAAAAAATAGATATAAAAAATACTGCGACTGTAAAATTTTTGTTAGTTTTATTGATTGTGTAAGGGGTAAGAAACCTAGAGATTTATGTTGTTGGAAAGAAGCAAGTTAAAACCATCAAATTAAGACGACTAAGACAATAACATTGGTGCTTGCATTATGATCCGGTTAATTAGAGCGTTTTATTAATGGCGAACGAAACCGATGCGGTTGGAAACCTACTCGGATTATTCTGTTGTGCCCCTTGGAAAAGTATTTCACCACATTTACCTCTGCTTGGTGATATTTGCAAACTGCTCTAAATTTCAGTTATATATTTAACTAAAAGGCTGAAAAAACAAATTAAAAATATCAACCGGAAAATAAGTAACATGGTTTTTATTCACAAACTCGTTAACAACAATTTATTCAAAAAAAAATCATGTCATCATCTTCTAAAATGTCTTGCAAGTTATCAGGTTTTAAAATTTCAGCGGAGTTTTTGATCAACTGAGATTAGGGAAGAATGTGAATGGCTGAGATTAGGGAAGCTTTGTCGTCACCAGCCAACTAGGGCTTATTTCAAGGATAGGGCTTATATTAAAATCATTTTCAAAAATCACGCTAGATCTTTTTATTGGGTAGTTCTTATTGTCGGGAAAACACGGTATATATCTTGGCATCAACATCTTGGCATCACCGAAAGCAGTTTGGGTAAATCTCTTGACGCTACCCTAAGTTTAATGCCTCAGATGTTGTCCTCCAAGTCCAGTGGATAAGTAGAGATGGTAAAAGAAAATAAAAATTTGGTTCTAAGCTTATTGAATAAAAACTATGATGTTGTTTTAGAATTTAGTCTGTGCAAATTTTTATGGAAAAAAAATCTTTTTGAGAAATTTATTGCAGCCTTTAAGCGATTATTCTAAATTTGACCGAGAGGGTATTACAATTACCGTAGATTTTATGCTACTATCCTTCATAAATTACATATAAATCTTACAAATTTGTCAGATTTTTAAAAAATAAATTTTTTTAAACGCTTTATTGAAACAAGAAATAAAATGCAAAGTTACCATAGAAATTTAATATTTTATTAACAAACGGAACACTTACGTGATAAGCAAACGAGCACACAAATAAGAAAACAAATAAAAAACGTAAGTTTCATTATATACTTTCTTCAATAGCCAAACTAATCTAGGTTTTGATTTGTTCTGTAAAATACAAAAAAACATTGAAATGATATGTCATTTTGATCTCAAATTTATCAACTTTCAGTCATATCTAATTTTGACAAAACTTATAATTTGTTATAGAACTGTTTGGCGATTATTTTTTTACAAATTTTAATCCACAGAAAGTAAAACATAATTTTTTTATAAAATACTGCATTTATATTTTGTATTTTTAGCAAAGGTTTAAGGTTTTACCATAAAATTCGATGCACTAAAGTATAAAAAGTATTCTCACGATTTTTAAACATCCAGTGAACAAAATATAAATACCAAGGCAGTTACATTTTGCCTCGATTTGACAAATTCATGCTTACTTCACAAATTTGTGAGTAATTTATGTTTGTATTCTTTTTATAGCTTTTCATAGTTAAAGCATTTTTTCGTGTTTTTGAAAGCATGATTAGCTGATTTTTATACGTGACAGATTTCCATCAATTAAAAAAAGCGGAACTGAATCCGGGTTTGTCTTCTTAACGCCTAGATTCTTGATCACTGTTTATTTTGCTAAAAAAGCATTTTAGATCATAAAAGAATTAAATGCATCAGTTAGTGATTATAAATTACTGTATGAAATTGTTTCAGTAACAAGCTTGGAGCAAATGCTAAATCAAACTTATTAAAATTCATTTACAAAACAAAAATTTTCTTGTAATTTTCAAAGCAAAATTTTTCCTGCAATAATTAAAACAAGTGATACATTGCCAAAATGTTAAATGCAAAGAAGTTCAAAAAAAAATCTAATACAATATTATTATGGCTTGAAAAGGAATAAAAGCTACAACGCTTTGGAAACTGCTATTTTAGAATTTGTTTTTGACAAAAATAGAAAAAGAAGAATTCAGACGCGACTTAATTTGCCATAAGAAAGAAGGTCCTTTACATGTAAACAAAAAGATAAAGAATTCTATCCCCAGATTTTTTAAGCAAGAGCTATTTTGTCTTATCAAGCATATTCGCGGGCAAAATTGTGACTTTAATAAAAAAACGACAAAAAAAAGGTAACAAAACATCGTTCTTGAAGACTTAATAAACAACATGAGGTGTTGAAAAATATTAAGTTTTATTAGTAAAAAGCCTTTATTTGTTTAATTTCTTTTCACAAAACAGGTTTTTAACTTTCTGGAGAAAATATTGCACGGACCACACAATACGTTTACGCGGCCCATTAATTGGAGAACTCTGCTACGCCCGAAATAGTTGCTACTTTGTCTTAGTTAAAATAGATTGTGCAACACCCACTTGACAAAATAAAATTTCCACCCATTGCGAAATCAGGTTAATGAACAAATTTCGATTAAAGTAGTAAACAAAGCTAAACCGGATGTGCGTGAAGCACTCAGAGTTTATCACGACCGATGTAATTGCCAACGTATCCCAAGTAAGCCCTCACTGCAAAAGTGCCGCAATCCTTTAAAGGAATATGCAGAGATAGGAGAACAGTTTGTGAAAAGATTATGCTTTTATAACACTGTAATCGACTTTTATACAACCTTTTGTTTCTAAAAATTTAGCATTCAACCCTTATCGGCACGCTAAAATTTGCATACGCGGATGAGCGATTGACTACATTTTGTAGCCACGGTTTAAAAACATCTTTTTGTTATTATAGGGATATATTTTTGGGACAAATACGTATCATTTGTTGCCATGTTTTTTGACCACGAAGCAATGTTTCTTATAAGCTGAGCGCTTGTGCGCGCGCGCACCAGGAAAAAATGTGCGCACACAGAGAGAAAACGTTAGCGCACAAAAAGTTTGAAAAATTACTGTAGTTGCTTGTCCAACCTTGAGATATTGCTGTGGCCCCCTGCTTATTTAAAGTATTTGGAGGGGAAAATCGACAACCAGAGTCTGATTCGAGTCAAGACTTTTTTTTTTTTTTTGAAGAACACCTGATTTGATCATAAATCGTAATGCAATCTATTGTACCTTTGCGCACCGCGCAGAGAGTGGACATTAGGGTGGAGTGAAAAAAATTTTTTTTTGAAATCTAAAAAAATACCTAACTGAATGCCTGCCTTTGGTCCCAAAACTTTGCCCAAAAGTGGTTTTGGCTTTTTGCCACTAGTAACCAGGTGGCAACCTCACTCTAAAGGTCATCGAAAGGTCAAATTCCTTAAAAATGCTGTAACTCAAAAACCACTGGTGCTAGAAGCTTCATTTTGGTCTTAAAAGTTGCAGAATATGCACTTTCCTATCTGTTGTAAGACAATATTTTTTTCTATTTCAACCAAAAATCAAGTTTTTTCAGTAAAAACTGATATAATTGTCAATTTTTGTGAAAACGATTATTTTTTAGATTAGAAATTACTTTTTTGCTGTCTTGCATTAAGTTAAGCAGAAAATCAGTTTAAAATACTATTTTTTATAAAATAACATTTTGTTTTATCAATTATGTTATCCACTGAATTTAATGTTTCTGTCATACTAGACAATGCGGACATACTAAGTCAAAACATTGAAAAGTATAAAAGCAACCCCAGAAATCAGTTAACTTAAGTATGAAAAGAAAGCATAACCATGTTATTACAGAATTATTCAATAAAACATAAAACAGTTTAACATATTAGTTTATGCAATTGAAGCATGTAGACTAAGGCAGAAGTCATACTTAAGTAGATTTTAACTGGACATTCATTACAAGGAACAATTACTATCGAAACTGTTGTTTTGTATTAAACTGCTTCATAATATTTCTTGATTTAATTTTTTGTCTAATTGACCCATCACGCTTTTCAAATCCAGATCTTTAGATGTCTCAAATTCAGTTCCAATTGAGAAATTGGGACTTAACACGCATACTTAGAATTTTACTAACTGCTAAATGACGAACTATTTTGTCATCATCTGCTAGCATACTTAAAAACTGTTTTCTTGGTGTGCAAAAAACGCGTTTGGTTTCAGAACTTTCAATGCAATCTGTGTGACTTTTTTATGGGAAAATAGCAAAACTCTTTGAACCATGATGTAAAAATCTTTTGCCCCATCTGTGATTCTGTGCTTATTTTTAATTTCAAACCAGTTTGGAAAGTATACTTTAATGCAAAATTCAGCCAGTGTAGCTAATGATATTGATGGGTGCTCTACAGAAATATAGTATTGAAGAATACGGCAAGCTAAAGTCAACCGTCTTGCGTGAGAAAGCCCTCCAACTTCCAAAAGTTCCAGATCTTTGTTTATAGCAGAAGGACTCATCATAACAGCCATACAAATCCTATATCCATAATATTGGTCTGCACTCAATTCATCGATGACACTACTAGGCACAAGAGGGACGTTCTGATTGCAAATAGGTTTAAAGTTAGCAACTTCCCAATCTGAAACAATTCCATTTAAATGGCTTTCAATAACTCCAGCAAAAAAATCTGGGCTTTTAGTAGTCCCGTCCAAAGCCTTGAAGACATCCGCAAAGGTAATTCATTACAATGTAATAAACATATCACCCATTGCAAAGGCCTCCGGAGTAAAGGTTCCAATGATGCAATGCAACCTCGAGTGGGACCTGTCATTGTTGCAGTTCCATCTGAACCAATGATACTCAAATTTGATTCACGTTCTGTATCTTTTACAGCCTTGTAAATTGATTGTGCAATGTACAGACCAGTTCCTGTTTCAGGTGTCACATGAGATAAATAAAATTCTCCTGGTTCTCCTACAATTACATAATGATCTTCAAGGTCTGTTTGCATACATTTTTCCATCATTCTCTGTCACCACCGATGTGGCATCTTTTCGTCCATCGATATATATTCCATCAACAATTTCAAATAGGCCTTCTGCTTTTCAAATTTCATCTCTGTATTTTTGACGCTCCCTCCTTAGTTTACTTCTATCAATTACCAATGAGGCATCATAGTCAGTTACAACTCCAAAATCTTTCAATGCAGCGCTTCCAATAGCTGCAGCTGCTCTGTCTGAAATCTGATATCTTTCACACATCATGCCCAAATTTTTTGAAGATTATCTGTTTCGTTTACTCTCTTCAATAAGTTTCATTCTTTTTTGCTGTGGTGAAAAGATGATGATGAACCTGGATCACTTACATTACTTTCCAAATCTAATTGTTCAATCACAGAAGACTGAACTTCAGTGTCACATCTTATTTGCTTCTGAAAACTCTTTTTTGAAAATTGATATCGCTGCTGGACATAGGCGTACGCAAGGGGGGGTTTCAGGGGTCAAAACCCCCCCCTTAAAATGGTGTTCAGCCACATATACAGTACATGGTAATAAATAGGCTTTAATAATAGGATTTTGGTTTCTATTGTTTACGGCACTTTTTAAACTTAATTACTGCTTTCCATCAATTTTCGCTATCGCTTAAATTGTTTCAAAGTTAGCTAATGTACAATTGCCACTGTAAAGAAGACTTTCAAACTTGTAAAATATTTAAAGTTAAGCATGGGAATGGAAATAAACTACATGGGAACAACAGTTTCAGTTCACAATTTTTTTAATGCTTCAAAACGTCAAAACATTTTGCGCAAGTCCATCAACACGATTTCGTCAACAACAAAAGCTTAAAAACTTGTTCAAATTTGTGCCACTAGATAGGTCGATCGACACGAGAGTGTTAGTACTTTTTCAAATTTACAAGTTACCGTTGCAGAAACTTCGGCAGAAATTTCAGCATGGCCAGACAGAGAAACTTCATCACGAGCTCTGCAGTTGCTATCGACAATTACGCAGTGAATTTTGCATTGCTCTCTTAGTTTTAAAAAACGTTTTAGGATACAGTGTTGCTTTGTGTAAAGTTAAGCAAAAAAGTCGATAAACCTTCTTGAGGCCGTCAACATTGCACAGGATATTGCAAATGAATTGAAGTGTCTTAGAGAAAAAGCCGAATATGAATTTCACCAGCTCTATATTTTTGCGCAAGAAACGGCAAAAGTCGAAGACTTTATTTTGAAAACACCACGCCTTACTTCAAAACAGACCTATCCATGCAACATTGCTGCTGCAACAGATGAAGAACATTTTAGACTAGGGATTTTTATTCTATTTCTTGATAACTTTATTGTCACTCTCGAAGCAAGATTTACAGCCCACAAATCGATTATTGGTGAATTTCTGCTGATCCAACTAGTGCACCAACTCCTCAACAAATTAAAAGTATTCAAGTTTTGGGAAAATTTTACGAAAATGATTTAATGAAATCCTGGGGAAAATTAGTGCCTGAACTGATATTATGTTACAGGAAACTTTTTCGGTTGAACGCAGCAGAAAGACTAACTAATGCGTTGAGCAGCATCAAAGAATGCAGTTCCGATGCTTTTCCGAACATATTTACATTGATGACCATTTTGTTAACTCTTCCAGTGACAACATGCACTAGAGAACAATTGTTTTCCACATTACGCAGACTAAAAACGTGCTTACGAAACACAACTGGTACCACTCGAATGAATGGACTTGCATTACTAAAGATTTATAGAAGCCACACGCCTTGCCCTGATGATGTAATTAACAGATTAAGTGAAAAAAACAGGCGTTTGAATATAAGCCTGTAAAAAAACTTTAAATATTTGTTAAGAAAGGTTATTTTTTTGTTCGTTAGATTTTTCACCTATTGTTCTTATCATTTACACGAGTTGCTTTTAATTTGGAAAGTTTTTGTCATGATTGAATTCACGCACTTGCCTTTTCAATAGTTAGTTTTACGGTTTGGTAAAAAGAAATTCATGCTACTACAAGATGTTCTTAAAACCAAAACACTTTATTTTTGAATGTAGGCCTAATTTTGAAAGTTTTGCCCATTACCAGGACTACTGGGAGCAATCGTGTTTTTGACTACAAAACCTTCCCCTTCACAAATTTCTGTGTACGCCACTGCTGCTGGAAGGATTCTCTACAACTGACAGACATTTGCATATTCTTGAACTATTTTGGTCATGGTAGAATGCTAAATCAGAATCGTTCATTCTCAATTTGTGCTCTTCTTCTTGAATCCGCCTTTCTTTTCTATCATGGCAAAAATATTAAATAGCGTATCAATATCTGACAAAAAGTCATCAAGATGAGTTTCAAAAGTTTTTCCTCTTTTTTTCGTCGAGTAACTATTTACAAACTTAAATTTCTATGTTAATTCAACAATTTTTTTGACATGATTGTTATGCTGACAGTGTAATTTTTAATTCTTTTGATACAAGATCAGCTGCTTGTTTAGTTCTCCAATTGTCTTCATGAAGTACTCGCTGCAAAACTTCTTTCTTTGTAGGTAGCATACCTTTGTCAGGAAAGTACTCTTTGCTAACAAATCGGTACATCCCTTGAAGTTCAGAAATTCTTTTTAAAGAGGTCGGTCTAGTCGCCATTTCACAACTCAAAAATTAATTAAACAAAACTAATCACTTGAAATATACCAAATAAATGCTCTAATATATTAAAAACAGAAATGGTTTAAATGCTTATAAATATAACAAGTAACATAATCTGATTGATCTATCTAAAACTTTCTTATGACTACACTAGAAAACAATAACAAAAACCTGTTCTTGTGTGGTTATCCTATATAAAACAGTCACACTTAATTATCAGTACCCTGTATCAACAAAATAACAGCACAACACAAGGACATGGAAACCTATTACTTTGCTAGTTGACAACAAATAAATTAACAGTATCTGTAGCATAACAACAAACCACCTGTAGCTATCACCAAGCTTAACTAACTGTAACTAACTATTAACAACTTCACACAACTGAAAGGTGGGAGTAGTCTAGATCTTTAGTACATGCTTATCAATAACTACTGTGATCACATTGTAGGGAGTGTTTGACAACAAAATTCAATGAAATACTTAATGAGATACTATAAATATTCTTCTCTGCTACTTGTACTCTCAAATTTGTAGGCGATTTTGATAAAATTAGTCCAGCAAATGAGTTTTTTTTTAATAACTTGATTTTTCATTGAAATAGGAAAAAATATTGTCTTACAACAGATAGGAAAGTGCATATTCTGCAACTTTTAAGACCAAAATGAAGCTTCTAGCACCAATGGTTTTTGAGTTACAGCATTTTTAAGGAATTTGACCTTTCGATGACCTTTAGAGTGAGGTTGCCACCTGGTTACAAGTGGCAACATGCCAAAATCACTTTTGGGCAAAGTTTTGGGACCAAAGGCAGGTATTCAGTTAGGTATTTTTTTAGATTTCAAAAAAAAATTTTTTTCACTCCACCCTATATAGTGCACATACCTTGCAAAAAAGAGTGAAGTTTGCTCACAAACAAATTTCTACGCACACACACACATACACACACACACAGCTAAAAATTAAAGGAAATATTGCTTCGAAGTTATTTTCAAACAAATTCAAAATAAATTGTAGGTTTTGAAAAAAACATTTTGAAGTAGCCAAAACCGTTTTAACTTTTATTTTAGTTTCAAACACCTCTAGTGCTTACTTGCTTATCTGATCTACAATAATCTTATTTTGCAGAAAAACAGGCCTTATTAACCTGATTCTGTCAAATATTGCATGCAAGTATTAGCTGAATTGCAGTAACCAGATTTACCAGATTGTTTCCTTTTTCTTTTTGTCAATGTTATTTGAGTCTAAAAGTGTCCCGTCACTAAAGCAATCGTTCCGCACCTTTTTTTCTTATTAACCGTTTCTGTTTAAGCCAAATTTCCATTACTCACAATCGGTATTTATCAACATCTAGTTCAATAATTTTGCTGTAATTAAAATCTAATTTACCTACTATACTCAATATAAAAACATATCAAAATAACTTAGTTAATTTTAATGTAAGCAATGATTTTACAAATCATTAGTGCAACTTTTACTGTTATTTTGGGTCTACGATTGATGAAATACAAGATGTAAGTAATTTTGAAGCTAGGATAACGTAGATCCAAGTCAGCAATTTGTTTCGAACTTTCGTTTTAACATCAACGACACTTGAAACGGGTGATTTAGAGAGATAAGTAGAAGGGAACACAGATAAAATTTTAGTGGTTTTCTGGCGGCTTTTCGATACGTAATCAACCAAAATTTTTCAAGGTTTCAACTTCAAAAAAAGCTTTAACAGTTGAATCATGAATCACGTCAAAAAATTCTTCTTAAATAGACCACTTTTATCTTCAATTTGATCTTCTAAAAAATCTTCAACCAAAACTGAAATGGTTCCTTGTTAATGTGATCAAAGGTGTGTCGTATCTTTGATTATCCTCGAGATTCTACGACTGGGTCGTATTCAACGATGGAAAAATAACGATGAAATTTCTTAACCAGGCAGTTTAAATTTTTATCAGCCTTATTATTTGGATAATACTGTTGATACCATTGGTGGTTTGTTCATAATTGGATACGATGCTACCTTCTGTCCAGATTGTATTTTTTTCTGGAGTTTCAGTTTTGCCAAAAAAGCAGCAATTTTAACTCTTTGTCCCAGCATGTTTACATCGGCAACTTGAGGTTCAGTTCGTTCAAATGAGAAAACACGTCTCTTAAAAATGTCAACCTGATTTGGAACATTAGGCCTATGTCACAAATTTCTGTTTTTGTTTCTCGTTTATGTTGGATTTTAAAAAATTTACTAATCTCTCGTAGTAAACGCTTGAGTCGAATAAACATGTTTCCACTTCAAAGCCCGCACGCAAAAGTGTAACATAACAGAGAATTGTGGTCGAGTGGTTAAAGCGCGGGGACTGTGATCGACACGGTCTCGGTTTAAAATCTATTCACGCCGTTCTGTTATGTCCTTGGGAAAGACACTTTACGGCACTTTACCCTTCTTGGTGGTCTTGGCAAGCAGTTCTAAATTTCAATCATATCTCTATTAAATTTCAAGCGGACAGCAATATCTTGGCATCTTTGGAAGCAGGTCGGGGTAATTGCTTGCCCTATGTATAGCGCTTCCGGCGCTTTCCTTCGAATCAGGAGGATAAATATAGAGATAAAAATAAAAATAAAAATAAAAAAAGAATCAAATTTAGCACCTATGTATTGGCATAATTTTCCAAAAAGTCGAATATTTAGAGCATTTGATTTTAGATAGTTGGCAACTTTAATTTCACAATCAAGTGTTTGCTTAAGTGATTGTGGCATAGTTTTTGATGCCAAAGCTTCTCGATGTATAATGCAGTGAAATTTAATACACTAGGATTTTTCTGTTGGACATGAGTCAAAAAACCTGACCAAACCCCAAGCATAGCAGGTGCCCCATCTGTACAAACGCTTCCAAATTCAGCCCAATCCAAATTTTCTTCTGTAAAAAAAGTCTTCCACAAGCTTTAGCACATCGCTAGCGTTTGTCGTTGTTTTCAAAGGGCGGCAAAAAAATCTTGCTTTAATGGTTTAGTTGCGGATAGAAGGAACAAAAACCATTAATTGAGAGAGATTTTCGCAATCAGTTCCCAGCCAACATGCCTGGACAAGGCCTTTAAAGATAAAATATGGGCAATGTAGGCACATGCGGGCAAGCCCAAACTGTAAGGGCCCGGTACAGGTCCTGTGCGGTTTTCAAAAGAGAAAAAGCGGTTTTCAAATGGGCTATCATCTATATGCAGGACCGTGCGGGTCTTGCACAATTTTGTAAATTGCAAATGACAAAATTTTCAAGTGAATTTTTATGTAGTAGTTGCAGGTTCTGCACAGTTTTCTATGCAGTCTTTATGCGGGTTTCAAGTGGGCAATTAAAGCAGTAAGACTGAACAGATCCTATGCGAGTCTCCTTCAGTTTGTTTTATTGTCTAAACAAGGGTTCTGAAAACCGATGCAAGTGCAAAGCCTGCGCCCGAACTGTGTAGATCCTTCACAGTTTATCACAGAAATTTTAATCGAACACCAGTGTGGCATGCTGCGTAAAGCACAAATCGAATGTAGAATGGCAAAGTAACAGCTCCAGCGTACGTACTTTTATTCCCAATGTCAACCCCAAACCATTGGGAATGTACCTACCAAGACCATCCTGGGCAGGCTTAATTGCCAACGCAGAGGCGTTAATTTATTCCGTTTGACAATCTGCAGATGGGGTATGGCTCCCACAGTAGCCTGTAAATGCAGCGCGGAGAAACAAACTGCAAACCATATCATAACATCTTGCCCCATTTTCCATCATCCAAACAAAGGGCTTGGTCTGAAATCAGTCGATGATTAGGCAGTGTCCTGAATGAACAATACGTGCCCTAACATCTCAAGAATCTTGCGGAAAGAAACATCTACTTTATACGAAGAAGAAGCAAAATAAAGCATTTTAATAGATTGTGTGTATACTGTATAAGTAAAATAAAAGTTTATGAAATAAGCTTAATAAAGTAAAAGTTTTCAGTAGATATTAAAATCATTTATTATTCAAATCAACTCTCATAATTCATATTATGTTTTTTTGCTGTCAAAATATAACCAACACGGGGCACATCAACACTCATTCTAAAGATAAACTTTGAAATCTCAGTAATTTATTTTTGCTTGTTGAGTAAGCGATAATGGGGGTTAACAAATTAAGTTATAAAAATTGTATTAAATTTAATTGTAAAAGATAAAATTGAGTGTTCTTAATCAAAGCACTTATATAGTTAATCAATCTTGTTCATAATTAGGTTTCTCTCAGTTGAAAATTTGATTTATTACTTGAAAAACGTTTAACACAATAACGCAATTTTTTATTTTTTGTTTGCCATTTACACAGTCACGTAAAGAAAGTTTAAAAGATGTGAAGAAAAAGCTCATTACTTTAAAACAGATTTCGAGTGGTATTTTTAAAATTAACCAGCAAATGACATCACAAATTTAAGTGTTCCTAAAAATGTCTTAAAACACTATTTTTTCTAGTTCCCTTCTAACTGTATTATATATTTATAATTATTTATTTATTTTATCTCTATATTTATCTTCTTGACTTTCAGGAAAGCGACAGAGGCGCTAATACTTAAGGCAACCAATCACCCCGACCTGCTTCTGTAGATGCCAAGATATTGTTGTCCACTTGAAATTTAAATATTTGACAGAAATTTAAAGCTGCTTGCCAAGACCACCAAGCAGGGGAAAGTGCTGTAAAGGGTCTTTTCTAGGAACACAACATAATGGCGCAAGTAGGTTTTTAAACAGACACCATGTCGATCACAATCACGGCGCTTTAACCACTACACCACAGTGCAGACGTCTTTACATCTTTGCATTCAATGCATCATTGAATTAACTAAGTTTATTGACTACATTAACATTGAATTAACTTAACGAAATGATATCTAGTAGCTGTACAAGCAAAACTAAAAAGCTTACAAAGTTCAAATACCTTTTTACGAAAAATCAAACTTTACATTAGACCAGTGTTTCTTAATTTTACTAGCGACAACCAGTGCCGATATTATGAAGAAAATAAAAACTTTTTTTTGAAGCAGCTGGACTACAATGGAAAGATGTTTGTGGAGTTTGCACCGATAGAGCTCCTGCTATGTTGGGCTCCCGGTGAGGCTTTGTAAAACAAGTAAAGGAACTTGCTCCAGAAGCAAAGGGTACACACTGTTTTATTCATTGGTACGCACTTGCCAGCAAAACTTTACCAACTGAATTAAAACATGTATTGGATTTGGTGGTAAAAATTGTGAACTTATTAAAGCAGGAAGCTTAGATACACGCCATTTTAAAGAGCTTTGTAAGGACATGAATGCAAAGCACGAAACTTTACTTTTTCACACAGCTGTGCGTTGGCTTTGAAAAGGTAACGTTGTAGGCGATAGTCGTGATGAGCATATTTTGGTTTCCATGCTTTTTGTGATTGTTACGTAACAACGCCAGAACCTTTGTTACCTCGTGCGTTTTTTGCTGAATCACAATTTTATCTGATTCGTAGCGGCAGCAGATATATGTACCGTAAAACCTCTATTTGAGCGCCACCTCTATTTGAACGCCACCTCTAATAGAACGCCACTAGGGAAAGGATTGAAAAATAGAGCGCGACCCTCTAATTGAACGCTACCTCTAATTAAACGCCATTTTGATGAATTCTTCTATTTTGGCAATAGTTAAGGCCCGTTTCCACTACGGGCGTGGAAAAGAGCATTTTTTCTCTCTTTTATTGATCTTCGATTGAAGCGAGCAGTTAAAATTGAAGCGAGCGCAAAAAAAAGCAATAAAACAAACAAAGAATGCTTTTTTCCACGCTCGTAGTGGAAACGGGCCTTTACGGCTGAAATCGCCTTTCAAGGTGAAAGAAGGGAAGAATGGATTGTCGAATTGCACGTTTATTTTTAGACG
The DNA here is from genome assembly GCA_963680785.1 of Diplosoma virens. Lineage (NCBI taxonomy): Eukaryota > Metazoa > Chordata > Ascidiacea > Aplousobranchia > Didemnidae > Diplosoma > Diplosoma virens. Next base: position 12,103,197 of record OY796888.1, read on the forward strand.
CTGGGAAGTCCCTGTAGTTTTTTAAATGGACTAATGGCGGTGGCCTAAACGCCAACTACACTATCGGTGTTGACTCTATTCGCATAAGCGGTAAAATCAACACAGACTGCGCCTGACCTTCTTGAAGCATACGCACGCTCGTACGAACGATTCGACACGATACAGCACGATTACAAACGAATGAATGAATTCAATTGTATAAATGTGTTAGATGTATTTTCTTTTCATTCATGAAATTTATCTTTTCGTAATTCTGATTAGCGAGTCGAAAAATAAAGCGCCACCCTCTAATTAAACGTCACCTCTAATAGAACACCACTATAAAGGAAGGGTTGAAAAATAGAGCGCCATGGCGGTGAAATAGAGGTTTTACGGTAACTGATAAAGTGCTAGAAGCTGCGCAAGCGTGTTGAGGCTATGTTTCCTAGTTTGTTACTTGTTTGTTTATTAGCTGTTAGTAAGTCTAGGCTTTGTGGTGAGTAATGTTTAGTAATTATGCCAAATAGTAAATTTTTTAGATGCGTGAAAGTAGCTATTCCCTTTTTAACTAGGTCGTAGCCCATTTTGCTGCAGTGTATAACCTTGCTTTGTTCTTAATGCCTTTTAACAGTAACTTCGCTGTTTTGTTGTTTTATTTAGAACACGATCTAGTAGATCGTAACACCAGAAATAATAGGTATTTGTAAATATGCTAATTGTGACTGGTTAAACTCTTATGTTAATGAGACAAGAGCAAGTTACGACTGCGGATAAGAAAAATAGAATCAGGCAGAAGTGATAACCTGTCTACATTTACGATCTGATTGATCAACAAACGTTCTAAACCGCATTTTTGAGATGAAGGATGAAATAAAGCTATTTTTGGAATTTAAATATAAGAATGAAATTTTATCTTACTTCAATGATGACAATCGGATTACCAGTCTTGCATACTTAGCAGATATTTTTGAAAAGTTGAACATACTAAATCCTATAGTGCAAGGAAAGAACACAAATATTGTACAACTACGTGACAACTTAAAAGCGTTTATCGAAAAATTGCAAAACTGGCGCCAAAAAGTAGTTGATAGAAACATTGCTATGTTTGATAGATTGTCCAGTTGTTACAGAATCGACGAGAATTTAAAGACACTTATTATAGAACACCTTTAATCCATGGAGTTAGAATTCCAGCATTACTTCCCTGAACTCAAAGAGCAAGAAGCTACTCTTGCACGAAACCCGTTTTCCAACTCTTTGGATGTAAGCGACGTTTCCGACGAAATGCAAGAGCAATTTACCGAGCTTAAAAATGATTCAGCAGCACGTGATATTTACCACGAGAAGTCACTATCACAATTTTGGTGTGATATGTCTGAATCATATCCGCATATATCAAAACCGGCATTTCGAATACTGCTGCCTTTCGCTACCACATACTTGTGTGAGAGCGGATTTTTGATTCTTCTACATATCAAAACTAAGGAAAGAAACAGAATGAAAGTAGAAGATGAAATGAGACAGGCATTGTCTAACAGCCAACCACAAATTTTAAGGTTGGCTGCACAAACACAAGCCCAACCATCGCATTGATTGTAAACAGTTGATTGCGAATAAATATATATGGCTAATTTGCTATGCTATACATTTTTTTCTTTTTCTAAAATAAATTCAGCAATATCGTGAAAGGGGTCGCGATATATTTAAAAATATTCAAAAGGGGTCGTGACGCAAAAAAGATTGGGAACCACTGCTTTAAACTAAACAAACTTGTTTTCTTAAAAAGTCGTTGTCATTAGTTTGTTTATAAACGTATCTGTATAGTAAAAGGCTAGCGAAAAAACACAGAAACAAACTAAATATAGCTTAAAACAATATTTTCTGTTTCATTATGTAAAAGTTAAAAAAAACTTTATTCCATGTTAAATACAATTCATAATTTATAAACAATTTTTATTCATAACAAAGTATGTTTAAAAACTTTATTTGCTATTTTGTAATTGTATGTTTTTAATTGTTTTTTGTTTAATCTATTTATTTTTCAAATAATATTTAACGAAAAACAATAAAATCTGCAAAAGTCAAAACGCACACTAGATAAAGATTTTTATTTTGTTTCCTTTGTTTTGTTTATTTTTTCAAAAAAATCGGAAAAAAACTGCACAAACTAGTTATTTGTTAATTTTTTTTGAATTTCCATAAGTGTTGCATAATTACAATTTTAATAATCAGTATCTATTTCAATGATAGAAACTAAAGATTTAAAAATTTTACGACTAACAAATTTGATTTAATTTTATTCAGAGGAAAGTTTGATTTATTTTTTGAAAGTTAAGAAGATTTAGGCATGGTCTTCGTACTCGTATGGCTTAAGTTTTTTTTCTTTAATTTACTTTCGCCGATACGCTGAGAGTCCGCCGAATTTGAGTAGACTTTGTCCTTTTTGCTTAAAATAAGAGCTTTAAATATTTCATTTAAGTTATATAAATCTTACTTCAATCCAAATAATTGTAGTAAAACAATTTTTAAGTAAAGGAAAATAAAAACTAACGTACAATTTGATGTAGTTTCAGTTATAAATAAAAAAAACCGACCAACTAAATTGGAAAAAATACAAATTTTCCAATATTAAACAGTATTTGTATCTTATGCAAACAAACAGAAAACTTTAACAAATAAACACATTACAACAATTTAATTTGTTAATTTGTTATTAATCAGAACGAAAAATAAGAGAGTAGCAATGATTGTTCAAAAAATTTGGAACAAACTAGAGTCAACCTGGCCTTTTTGCAGTAAGTAAAGTTAATCAATCTAAATTTCAAATTCGGCTTAAACTACTTCCTTTGAACTTAAAAAAACGTGATGTTTGTTTAATCCGTTAAAAAGCGCAAAATACAAATTAATCTTAACATTACCCTTTCCAAAAACATTTGTAATTACTTTATTTTTTTGATAAAATTCTGGAATTTCTTGACTTTTCCAAATTCAAATTCATGAATAAGATGGCACTATTTTTATTGTCGGTAATTTTATAGTTATGGCAGTCGCAATTCAAAAACTTTTTGGAGTCACGCTACTGGAGCGACTTGCGAGTGCAGAATGGATCAAGTGCCAGAACACGGTCTCGTTTGTCATCTACCCAACTACTGAGTACTGCGATCCAATTTGGTGTATCAGCGCATACACTCGTTTTATGGAACATGTCTTGAATGACGCCTTGCGCATAATCACTAAATGCCTGCGTCGCTCTCCATCAAACTAGTTATTAATTTTTTCTAACATTCAACCATCTGAGCTTCGTTAACTAGAAACGACACTCCTCTTGGCTAACGGTAACACTTTAAACCCTGACTATGGTCTATTAAATGGGTCTGCAAATACTTTTAAAATTGGCTAAGATTTAGGTGCCCATTTATGCCAGCTGCGCAAAAAACACTGAACACTCTTGCTGCAGTTATACTCAGCGCTGTCTAATGAAAAAATCATAGATGAAACACAAAATACTGTGAGAAGTAATCCCGTCCCATACTGTCATTTACATTGAATCGACAGCACCTACCTCGTAGAAAAGAGCTTATTTAGAATTGTTTGAGTTAAGCTTAAATACCTGCGACTGCAGTTGTGCGGTTCCATTTGTTCATGGCCAAATGGGGACTAGTTTCTTCATCCCATTTGTAATGCAATATCATTGCACAAACTCGAGATTATGTTGCATTGGATTGTCACATGCATTGGGCATTGCATGAAGCACGAGATTTGACGGTTTTAGATAAAAAAGAAGCTGATGGCTTAGCACATTCCTACATCATCTTCAAAAACTATATTCAAGCGTTAGAATGCTGAGGCAACTTGCGGACTCAAAATGGAAAAGTAGTAATAAAAAATTTCGTACAGCTGCCTGTCTCTTGACTACTCAACAGCTTAGTACTGTGCTCCAGTCTGGTGTCGCAATGCACACACTCAAGTTGTAAACATTGTTTCAAATGACATCAATGCATTGTCACAGATTGGCCGTACATCGTCTGTAACAACATATCCCATACATCGGGCACCACATGGAGCACGAGGTTTGGCGGTGATTGATTATAAAACCCGATGCTGGTTCAACACCATCAATGCGAGCAACTGAACTAGACAATACTGTTACAGCAGCCTATGGTAGGAAACAAAACTGTGGAGCTGGAGCTCGAGCCAGTGATTTTTAAAACGCTAAAACGGAGCTAAAGCTGGAGCCATAGATTTTTAAAATGCTGGAGCGGAGCTGGAGTTGGAGCCAGTCATTTAAAAGATGCCAATGCGTAGCTGGAGCTAGTCTTTTTAAATAAGAGTACCATATTCAGTTTTAGTATGCAGAGTGTTTATCAAGAATTTTTTGTACTTTTTGTGCTTTTTTCAAATGTATTTTTTTGTTTATATACTTTTTATAATAAGTAATTTTAGTTGTTTTTCCTATCTATGAACCTCAGGGGGATTTTTGAATGTTGTAGTTGATTATAAAACTGAGTATTTATATTCATTATATAGAAGTTATTTCAATGAGTGAAGGAATATTCATTAATATACATTATTTAATCAAAGGGACCTGGCAATCCCTGGGACCCCAGCCTCTATTCCTCATTTTTTCTTTTTTAATACTACATATTTCCAAGGTGTTCACCAGTGAATATAGAATCCCTCCAGGAAAGCAAAAAATGAATATATTGCAAAGCTGAACATAATGCACATTCATTTATCTTTAAATAATTTATGTTCATTATGTTGAAAAGAGCTGGAGCTGGAGCCAGTCATTTTAAAGATGCTGGAGCGGAGCTGGAGCTGCATCCATAAATTTTTAAAGATGCTGGAGCAGAGCTGGAGCGGGAGCCATAGATTTTTAAAATGCTGGAGCGGAGCTGGAGCTGGAGCCATCAATTTTTTTGCCAGTTCCGCAGCCCTGGTAGGAAACAATGAATTCTTTATCCTAGTCCTGTTTATGTCTGATCTGGAATAGATGCTCTTCTAAACGACAACGGCGGCGGCAGCAACAGTACCTGATCGTAGTAAAACAAAAATAGCATCTTGAAATAGTTAAACGTCTGAGTATTTGATTCATGTATGCGCTTGACTTGGAGTGGATACCCTTACATACAACGACCGCTAGGAAAAAGATTTTGGCATGGAACCAGCAATTGCCCTGTTTGAGCTCATGTTGAAGAAGGCCTTTATGATTTACTAATAAATGTACAACGAAAAAATAAATAACGGCAAGAAGGTTATCATTTTTTTAAAGTTTCTCCTATAAAATACTTGAATCTACGATCATTTGTCTTAAAATTAAATTGCGAGGTCTAACTGGAGGAAATGTTGACGTCTTTGCTCTAAAATACAGTCGGCACCAGTCAAAATTGTGGTCCATAGAAAGACAGAAACATAATCATTTAAGCAATGAAATAAAGTTAAGTGATGAACGTAAATTAGTTAAAATCAAACTCAAAAAAATAGGTTTCTTGAAAAACATAAAGATAAGCCGAAGGCTAACATTGCACAAGTTTCAAAGGGCCAGCTGATCATCGAAGGCCTCAGTGCAAACAAGAAGAACGTTCTTTATTATCTTGCTCCACAGTTTGAGGCACTCGTCATCTTTTTTCAAGAGACCCACTGAGGAGACCCACTGCACAGACCCACTGCAATACGGAGAAATTAGCACTTCCAAGCTTTCAACGAGCAAGAGATTTTTTTACCAAAATGTTTAAAAATCGGCAAAAATAATTTTCGGCATTTGTTCTATTATTTCGAAGTAATAGATAAGTTTATTAAATTAAGAAAACGCATTAAAGATATTTTATCTTTTTTGAAGCATTTTAAGAGGTTCTGTTTAATCCAATAAATTTGTCTATTTTTTGAAAATAATAGCACAAGTAAAAAAAAATTTTATCCTTTTTATTGAAATTTAATCAAAAAAATTTATCCCTGTCGTATTTTCTTTGTGATATCTTTTTGTGTTTGATTTTCTTATTTTTGATTTTTCCTTGATGAACCTTGCAGGCAAAACACAAACTGTCACAAAAAATAAATTTGTGATAGAATAATTTTTTAAATCTACATGTAAGTTTATTTAATTCTAATCAATCTGAATTGATTGTCCTTGATCACTTTTTCGGTGCGCGCCCAGCAGAAAAATTTTTGTAGAAAAAATGTGTATAAGATATTTATATTTATAAGTAATTGTTATGTCACAAAGTTAAAAGATTGTTTGCAATCTGTCAGCATATTGTGACGTCATACTCTGTGACGCCATGGATTTTGTACACTCACGAAATTTCAAAGTGGACAACTTTGCAGCACAACACATCAGGGGTGGGCAAACTAGGGTCAGCGGGCCGCATACAGCCCGCAAAGACCTTCTTGCGACCCGCAAAAGCTTCAAAAAAATGTTTAAAAAATCATTAATTTTTTTTTTTTATCTTTAACCAAATTGCTAATTTTGTCATTGCTTTTAACGATTACTGATTTTTAGGTACGAAAATCAAGAAATCCGAGGCAAATTAAAAGTAAACCTTGAAACAACAACATTCAGATAATGTTGAACGAGACTTTAATAAAAGTGTAAACCAAAAATTTAAATACACTTAAAGTCTAAACGAAAAACCAATACAAGAATTGATTTAAACGAGCAACCTGAAAATGACTTTTAACTACGAGGGTCAGTCAATAAGTAATGAGACTTTCTCAATTACTTTGGTGTTCTTGGAGTTATGCAACTGAAATTTTATGTGATGATTATGAATGGAGTTGTCATCTTATTTACAACAAAACTTGTTTATTTTCAGATTACTGTAGGTGTGACGATAAATTGAAATGACTACTAGGCTAGGAAACAGCTCATGCTTGGAACAAAGAGGAGTCATCAGATTTCTGTTGGCAGAGAGTGTAAAATCATGTGAGATTCTGTCTAGAATGCAAAGACAATATGGTCCTTCCTGTATGTCTAGAGCAAACTTCTACAAATGGGTGCAAGCATTCAAAGATGGACGCGAAAGCATTACTGATGATCTGAGAAGTGGAAGACCTGTGGATGTCTCTACCCCAGAAGCAGTACAGGCAGTTGAAGACCTGATCAAATCTGATAGAAGGGTCACTTTAGATGAAATTGCTACAAACTTGGACATCTCCCATGGCACAGTGTACGCAATTGTGCGTGAGAAGCTGCGTTTTTCAAAAGTCAGCTGTCGCTGGGTTCCAAAGATGTTAACGGATGATCACAAAATGCAGCGCCTGATGGCTTCCAGAGCATCACTACGCAGATACAGAAAGGAGGGAGATGTATTTCTATCGAGAATAGTGACAACTGATGAGACCTGGGTCTTTCATTATGAACCTGAATCGAAACGACGATCAATGGAGTGGAAGCATGTTTCTTCCCCAGTGAAGAAAAAATTCAAATCTCAGAAAAGTTTAAGGAAAGTCATGCTCACTGTGTTCTGGGACAGAAATGGGCCGATCACTATCAGTTTCTTGGAAAGGGGCAATACTGTGAACTCAGAGAACTACTGTGAGCTGCTAACTCAAGTGAAAAAAGACATTAAGAACAAACGGAGAGGACTTCAATCAAGAGGTGTGATTCTCCTTCAGGATAATGCAAGGCCCCACACAGCAGCAAGAACCCTAGCCAAAATTGAAGATTTAGGCTGGAAACTTCTAACACACCCACCCTACAGCCCAGACCTTGCACCATCTGATTTTCACCTCTTCGGCCCACTCAAAGAGAGTATGAGGGGAATTCACTTCCAGACTGATGAAGAAGTGAAGGCTGCTGTGAGCAACTGGCTAAGGACCCAGTCCACGGAATTCTATGCCAAAGGAATAGACAATCTAATATCAAGATGGAACAAGTGTGTTGCAAAGGAGGGAGACTATGTTGAAAAATAAAAAAGCATTTTTTGATTACCAGTCATTGCAAACTTGAGTTATTAAAAAAGTCTCATTACTTATTGACTGACCCTCGTAATTGACAAAATCACTACTGATAAAACTAAAGCGTAAACAGAATGTGAAATAACAGAAAAAACAAATTAGCGCGTTGGAGAAAAGGCGCAACGCGCGGCAAACATCACACAGAAAATTAATTGATTACATAGTTCAAACCTTTTTTCGAGAGATCACTATAGTGCGGCCCACAAACCAATTCAATTTCTGAATGCGGCCCTCGAGCTGAAAAGTTTGCCCACTTCTGCAGTATATTTTTCCATTTTTCCTTAAAAATCAAAGAATCACGCGGTCAACTTACGACGTATTTAAAATATTCAAAAAGAATCAACAAATTCAAAAGGAAATTTAAAACAAATTCAAAAAGAAACAACAAAGAATCACGCGGTTAACTTATTTAAAATATTCAAAATTAAGTTGTTTAAGAAATTCGACTCGATTAGTATTTGACTAAGGACATGCCTAAACCTGGTCAAATTGATACAAATCTTTAAGATTTATAATGCTATTTGCACATTATGCACCACTGCTTTCAAAAGTTAAAATTGCATTCAAGTAACCTATAAAGTTTTAAAAAGTACAAATGAACAGCTACTTTTCCAATAACGTGTATGTCATTTGGTTTCCAATTTTGATGTGGAGTCCAAGTTTATATCAACAGCTTTGTTTTTTTTGAAAGTGTTCAAAGACTCTTCTGGCCAATAACATTGATTTTCTTTTTTGTCAAAAAAACATTTAGCTAATATAACGGCATCTAAATTACTTTTTACAAAGTCTAAAATCGCATACATTTTTTAATGTAATAAAAACTGCACCTACAAAAATGTAAAAATTAAGAAAACAAAAAGAGAATTCTATACACAGTAAACTTTTAAAGATTTCATGAAATTACTAGTTTCATATCTTTACAGCTTTACAGTATATAATATCTTGTAGTTATTTATAATTTACCGAAATACGATACGTCTGATAGTAATTTTTTTTGGGGGAAACCATCTACTGGGTTTTACGTTAAAAACCTTTTTTTTACTTCATGACTTTTTGTTATTCAAGACATCTAGTTCTAATACAGTATCGAGCACTTATACAGCAGCCAAAAATACAAATCCTTTTGGTGATCGAGACTATTTGTATATCATTTTTCGATGTAGAGCATCCAACCCATTGCAGAATAATCAAAAAGTCTTTTGGGGTGGCACGGGTCAAGGATGGCTGCTACAATCTTGCTGGCAAGACTTGGAAAAAAAACAAAAGAACACCGATTGCTGGTCTGAAGCAATTCTCGGAATATCAACTTTTAACGCTCTGATAAAAAGGCATGGAGTACATTACCAATATTTTTTACTGGTAAGTCGAAACGATATCGCGATGTCAAACTATTTGGTTTTAGATGAATGATGCTATTGTAGATTATCTGTTTAAAAAACGAGAGATACGAGGATGTTGACCCACGTCATCTCGAATCACCACTCAAGAGGTATCTGGACCTTGCAGGATCACCTTATCAAACTCAGTGAACATATACATATAAGTAAAATTTAGCTCAGAGGATTTAATGCTGTCCTCCAACATTTATAATACCAAGTAAAACTCCAAGCCCAGATTCCATCTTCCCAGAGAATAAAAGCCATTTTGGAGCTGTTTTAAAATTCTGATTACGTGACTTTTTTAAAATTTCCAAAATCTTAAAAAGAGTGCTTATAGTGGCGATCCCGCAATTATTAAATCCTGAAGAAAAAAAAAATCCATTAACTGATATCTCTGCAAGGTGTGCCCTGCACCCGAAAAGCGTATCTACCCCGAGTAAAACTTCTTATTAGCCCTTCGCTTCTTCAAGACAAGCAGCGAGTGGTTTTGGGTATACAAAACATCAAGGGTTGTAAAGAAGCTCAGTGCTGCCTTTTTTTGATCTGACAGTTCTATACAACGTTGTCTGCTATCGTTGCTTTACCAACATATGCTTCTAATACTTCTACAACATTAACACATGTTCCAAATGATATTAAATCTTATCTGGAAAAAAAATTTCACCTTTACTACCAGCCACAACAAGCAAAGCAAGCTTCGCTTTCTAAAGAATTTCTAGAGATCGGTTTGAAATCCCTTTTTTTTTACTTTTATACTTACAATCTGTCTTTTATAACCAATAGAAAATATATCTATGTCGACTACTTGGCGTATGTTGGGTTACTGAACAAACTGCATGGCACAAAGTAATTCAAATTCTTGACTCCTCGAGGTTGCTTTTAAAGTCGTTACATTTTTTGCGTTGCAGTTGGTTTGAATCTATTCTTATAAAAGACCATAAAGTGTGGTTATTTGCATCTATAAACGTTAATTGAAGATTAAAAAAGCTTCCGATTGGTAAGTTAAAATCTTTTTTTAGTTTTCATTTGATTTTTGATTTGCATTTAAATTTTAAAAAATAATCAAAATTATGGCACAGAAAATATATTACTTTTATAATAGATTTTTGGTACTACACAGTAGCACAAAACATGAACCACTTAAAAAAATGTAACCTTTCAACAGGAGGGCCTGGTGGAAGAAAAAAGGGGGGACACTTTTGTGTGTAAATTTTTTTGTGTCATCAACATTTTCAATTGAGTACATGTTCTTACTTCGATCCTAAAGTTAAGGTACAGACAGGGAAGGCCATTGTAAGGGTGCTGCTATGAAGAAATAGAACAATATTTTGCTGAGGGGGGCCACTTTTCGACGTTTTTTAGGGGGAAGGTGCGGCTATTCCATTTGTACCGTACTAAAACCATTACTAAATGTAAAAAATTTTCAAATAAATTGCAGTTGGCGTCACTTAGTGTTCATCTTGTTATGATAACCCTTTCATAAAGCAGTAGTAATGCATTAAAAAAATGTTTTACTCTACAATAAATAAATTTTTAAGCACTTTGCGAATTTATTTTTATTAAAAGTCTAAACCTGTAAGAATTAAAAAATTAATTGGGCGACCTCCAAACTTTTTTGCTTGGATTGTTATAAAGCTAGTACAAAACTCCTGCTTAAAAAGTTTAAAATTGTTCGATTGAGTGACGGACTCGGTTTGGACCAACCGAGTATATTGTGTTATATCGGCGCGCCCAAAGATAAGATGCCAAAAAACGCGAAATCTCATAATTTGGTATGATTGATTGAATTGATTGAAGCTTGACAATAATTGTTATCGTGACAAAACATTTTCTTTATTTGTTTTTTTCCGTCAAACACGAATTGATAGAAAGCAAAGCTAAAAGCCATAAAATTTAAAGTTTAAAAAGACTTGTGCAATTTCAGACAAAAAGCACTTTTACACCCAACCTAAAAATAGCAACAATAAAATTTTAACAAACGAAAATAACATTAGGCAAGCTTTAACACTTTACTTGTGACAGGGCGTAATAAATGACCTTAATTTGAGAAACGGCGTCATCGCGAGGCGTTCATCTTTATTAAGTACGCGTTGTTCAAACCGCATATTCACTGATCACCGTTTAGCACGCTGTAAAACAAAACGCTCTAAGACAGTGATGGTTTTAAATCCAAAGAACTTTTCGACTGTTAGTAATAAACTCTTGCACAAACAATCGAGAATGCAGAAGTGAGCATTGGCGGATGCTGTAGCGTTTTTCCTTTTGTTTTCATGCGATGTGGATGCAATGGCAAGGTTGCTACATTTGATAAATAAAGTTGTCGCTCCTTGTTATTTTTTTAACCCTAGAATGCATAACATGAGTCAAAATGACCCGGATGATGCTGCTCATGTTGATTGCTTAAAGCGTTTTGTAAATTTTTTACACTGTTCCTTGCTTTGTCAGCAATTTATTGCTGGCATCAAAAAATACAACTTTCCTTCAAATTTATTTTTATTTTTTCTTAAATGTGCTTTTTCATGAGATAAACCAAGACTGCATAACATGGGTTATTTTGACCCGAAGAGGTTTTGAGGGGAAATATGTTGTTTAGGTGTGTAAAGTGCTGTTGTAAGCTATTTTAGTTAATTGTTCTCATTTTAGTTAGTTTATTAAACATCGCAAATTTCATGGCTAATAGCAATCACTTAGAACCAAGCCGCTTAAAATATGAAAGGTACCAGGCTTGAGTTTCGCTTTTGTTAGAGCTCGTTGGTGATGCTTATCTCACTGCGAATCGAACTGATTGAATGTGGTCTTCCACGCAGGAGACAACACCATTAGACCACACAAGCCGGACAGCAAATCGACTTTAAGCAGCTTAGAAGTTATTCCCGGCTTTGACTCGAGTTGTTGTCCGGCTTGTGTGGTCTAATGGTGTTGTCTCCTGCAATCCAGTTCGGTTTCATTTCTGCTTTATTCTGACGATTTCCCCTGAAGAGTGTTAGATGAAAAGCTTTGGGAAGAAAAATCTTTTACTTCACGCGATCTTCAAATTCTGTACTACCAAACGCGTATTACTTACATTTATATATACAGTACAAAGAAAAAAATTCAGATGGCATAAATTTTCGTTCCTACTTTACTTAAATTTTAAATTATAATACTATGGGAAGAGCAGGAGAGTAGCGTTTAAAGATATAACCAGCCTGTACACTTGACGAGAGTAACATTGTTTGTGATTGATACAAATAAATGCAATATTTTTTTTCGTAAAAACTGATGCAGTGCCGTATATCTTGCTCATATTCTTATGTTTATATTTTGGGCAATGTTACATTTAACTCACATACTTCTGTTACTTTTCTCTTTTTTGTGCACTTTTTTAAACTATTGATGCAGTACATTATCTTAGTCAGCAGATCAATGAATTTTATTTGTTTGCCACTAATCATCGATCAAACCATTAAACAAGTGGTTTTTGCTTATCTCTTGAAGTATAGATTAACTTTATTTTATTTACAGTGGCTCCCCTCATATTTCTCGCAACGCACCTCCCCTTTCTTAAGGCCATCACTGGTCAAAGACAAAATGACAATTAAAAAGAAATGAAACAAAAAGATGAAACAAAATTGTCTTATAGTGAAAATTAGCTGGCATAACAATACGGCTCAAAATGACCCATGTTATGCATTAATGTAGTATTTTTTTTGTATGCATCGTAAGGTTAAATCAAGCTTAAAATCAAACTGTTCTGCAATATTCCGTTGAATTACTATAGGTTACAATTTTCCAACCAAAACGCAATTGATTTTTGCTTTTAATGTAATATTTAAAAGAAACCGATACCATCAAAAAGTACTTGTATCAAATAACAATCGCAAAATTCATTAGAGCTACGTTAACGCATTTTGCACGCTACGTAATTTTCCACAGATCTTTCCATTATAATTTTTGTTTTAATAAATTTAGCTCGGCACTCCAATGGATTCTTACTAAGATGGAATGAAACAGCTTTGAATTGTTTATTGCTTTGTAAGCAGTACCATAAAACGAATTTTATTGAAAGAAACTCTTGCAAATCATTTCGTCTTTTTGTTAATTTAGTTCACTAGTTTTTAACCTTTGCAAGCACACCAAACCCTAACCATATTTTCAAGTTTTTATTACCAAACCCCACAATGCATCCTTTAAAAAATCTAAAAATATCTTAATAAACAGCACGGTACTTGCACAGGGTATGTACAGTTATCCTACTCACATGGTCCACTTGAAACCTGGATAACTTCTGCATAGAAAACTGCCCAGGACCCCCCCAGTTCTCACACATCATTTCTACTTGCAAACTTCAAACAATATTTTTAACCTTTATGTGCGATAAACTGTGAAGGATCTGCACAGGGCCAACTCCATGAGACCCGCACAGAACATCTACAGTTATCCTACTCGGACTGCCTACTCAAAACACGCATAACTCCTGTACAGCAAACTGCACAGGACTTGCACATGATTTCCACTAGCAAACTTCAAATAATGTTTTAAGAAAATTCTTTTAAAAGTTCCAGTGCAGGAGGCAGAAATGGGTATCTCGATTTGAGTGTCGGTGTCCTCGATAAGAAGGGAACAAAAACCTTTCGTTAAGTATGTGTTCAGGTCCTTGGGCTCGGCGAGCTAGAGACAACATGGCTCGTTAGCGGCAAAGCTCAGTTGGAAGTATACCTGCTAAGACAAGTAAGTTGTCTATTAGTCCAATCACATTGCGCAAAGCGTCATTAATCGGTTTGTTATAGGCACTGCGACACCAGACAGGCGAGCAGTTCTGGGTGTAGATGTACCAGGGCCAGAGTGCCTGTGGTTTTTGTTGTGGCGCCAGAACCCCAGGTTGACCCTGCCAATTGCCGCAAAACCCCAACGCGTGTTGTTAACCCATTTATGTCCAGTGTTGTATTTTGGCAATTATAAATTTCAAGTGTGCAATCGTATATCATGAATTTAAACTCTATAGGCAAATTTTCATAACAATCAAGTCATGCAAAAAAAGGAAAATTATTTTTGTTTGTAATTGTAATTGCATTTTTTAATTGTGCCATAGTGTTAATTATTCTGTAATAATATTCACCAAAGAAAGTTGTTCTATAGTCTTTGTGTTAGCCAAATGTGTCAACTATTATTTTGATTTTGAATCTCAAATTGTTCATCTTCTATTAGTTTTTCTTGATATATAATAAAATACTACAATAAAAGAAATTTATTTTTATTATACCTCTCAACTTAGAGATAGCTAATTACCATATAGCTCACTATGATTATTAATGATGTAGTGAGACCAGTGTTGCGTTTACGTAACAACTCATAAAGATGCTGTTCCCAATGTTGCAAAAACGCAACATTCATTTTTTCATTATAAAATTTCTAAAATGGTCAATTACATAAAATTAATGTCCAATATATGTTCTTATGTCAAAATAAACACAATAAATTATTGTGAGTAAATTTCTTGGAGATCAAATAATTATGGGCATAAATGGGTTAATTTTTTTAATGACTCAAGGTGTCGGCGAAACGTAAGTACCCTATCCAATTTTATGCCGAGGTATGTAAGCTTGGAACAGTAAGGTAGGGGTTGTCCTTCAACGCTGACGGAAAGCTCGTGTCGTGCCTCTTTGTTATTAAGGTAAAAGGCAGTCGTGACATTTTTGCTGTACTGAGCTTCAGCTTCCGTTTATGGAGGTACGAGAATATAGTTCCATGTCCTGAATTAAAATATCCTCTAATGTCCTCCAGTGAGATGATGCATGCATGATTGCCAAGTCATCAGCGTAGGCAAATTTCTTGGTAATTGTTACTGGCAGATCATGAATGCAAATGATAAATAAGAGGGGATCTAGGACTGATTGCTGTGAGACATCATTCTTGAGGCATCGTAACCTGATTTGCGATCCAGTAGCAGTGATAAGGCTAAAACGGCAATTTCTTAAAGCTCCATGATTAGCGAGACTATGTGCCTGTCCGGTAGAAGAAGCAAAAGCTTGCAGGTGGGCCACGATGCCACACGGAATTGTCGGCTTCTGTGAGGTTAAGCACAGCACCAGCCTTCTTTTTAGCCGAATAGTTATCTTCAATTTCTTGAGTAAGGAGAGTGACTTGATCTACGTTCCGCGCCGAAACCCAGCCTGCTATCTAGGTAGCAGTAGGTCTATAATTGGTTTGAAGCTAGTGTGGATAAGTCTCTCCAAGATCTTAAAGGGGATACACAGCAAGGAGATTGGTTTTTAACTCCTTGGGTACCTTAACGGCTCCATCGGCTTTTGGATTGCAAGCACTGTCGCATGTCTCCAAATTTCTTAAAGCTTTAGTTAGCGCTTGCAGGAAGATAGAAATTTATTCAACCAAGACTTTAGTGGCAGAACCAGCATGGAATATTAGCTCTTGGCAAATGGAGTCAGATCCCTGAGCTTTTTCTGGCTTTAATTTCTGGAGGGCACTGGTAAATTTTTCTGAAGTGAAATCTTTAGAGATGCCTTTGCCAGTAGGTGTTGGTATCCTTCAGAGTTCAGGTACTTTCTTGTACACGAGTCGAGCTGACTTGCAATCTTTCGTTTGAAACACCCCATTTCTCACTAGCTGCGATACAATTGAGTTTGCTGAAGTGGGGCAAGGATGGCGGGTGTTTCTAGATCTTTCAGCTAAGTTGTTAATGATATTCCATGCCAGCCGACGGGAGTGCGTGAAGTTGATGGTGTTGACAGCCTCTAACAAGCGTTTTCTACGCTTTTCTCAATTTTGACAAGCAAATCGAATGTAGCCCTGTTTGATTCCGCACTCGAGGACGCCTTGAGAAAAGAGTGGGAGGCTCTCACACACCACATCTCAATATGGTCAGTAGTTGTTTCTGTGGCCACATGGAATACATCTCTTTGGCGCTTGGAGGATGGAATAGCAAAATACTGATATGCTTCATCTACACAGCTGGAGCCTAGAATGGTAAATTTCTAGCCAGTTTATCAGTGATGAGGCTTTACAGTTACCAGTTAGCCTTGCGAAAGTTCCATTGTTTGTATGGTGCACTTGTAAATGAAGTTACAAACTTAGCTAACGAAATCAGCAAAGGAGTCGGTGTTGTGACCAAGGAAATTTCTCAAGATTACGTCTATCCGGAGACCAACTCTCATGACCAAAACTCCGACAAACCAGATCAGAATTAGTACCCGTGTGCCAACGATTAGAGAAGAAGCTAGGTGCATCCTTAGGATTGCAAAAGTAAAATATTGTCCCGAGCTGCCCAGTTAGCCAGACATTCTCCATCTGGACTGATGGAAACATAACTCCAGTCTGTATGCCAGCAGTTGAAGTCACCAAAATAGTGACAGGGTCGTTGAAACACCGGAATGTCTGTTGGTGTTAATTGCAAGCTTGGTGGTTTGTAGATGATGACGATTTTGCAGCTATCTACATTCACACATAACTATTCAGCTACCGATCCTTTAAAAGATTGATCATCAAAGGTCTATTTAAGTCGCTCATTAACAAACAAACAAGGCCATGTTTCCTGCTTGAGATCCAACCAGTCAAGGTGTAATTTGGCATCACCAGTTGATCTGCATTGGTGCAGTGAGTCTTTTAAAGGTGGATAATGAGGGCGTTGAACCTGTTGGCCAGATGGCTAACAATGCAGATCTTTTTTTATTCAAGCCTTTAATGTTAAGCTGTAGTGTATTAGGCAAAAGTGTTTGTTTGCCGTTTGGCCTGAAATTGACATTAGGTCTTCTCTTTTGCTTCCGCAACCGAGGGTATATCCTTTTATTAACCCTTTAAGGGATATAAAAATTTGATTGTAAACTAAAATGACAATGGTTTAATAGTGATGTCACAAATATCAAAAAATTAAAATTATAATGCCTTCACAAAAGTGCTTTTGTTACGTTATAATCGCAATCATGGTACACATATGTACCACTCTCCCTTAAAGAGTTAACCTGGAAGCTCTCCGATATGGTGATTATTTGTATTTTGCTTATAGTTCTTATTTGGCTTATTTGGCTTAGTGTGCGCCTTTTATTATATTTACCGGAAGCTGTTTTTTTGCTTAGAGTGCGCCTTTTAATGGATTTGTATATTGTTCAACATTGTTAAAATTAAATTTAATGCTGAGAATAATCTAATTTAATTTGAAAAGTATAATTTTAAAATGTTACTGCTTTTATTTATTTTGATTACAAATAATTTGTTTTTTGTTCTAAAAAATTGAAAATTTCTTCTTGCAATTGTAAAAACGATTAAAATAGTACTTTCTTTGGTAATTTTAACAAAATTTTGTACAACATTGTGACTGTTTTTAAACTTAGCAGAAAAACTTAATTAAAAGATAATTAAAGTTTAAGGAGCGTGCAAATAAAATACAAAATCTATGTTCTTTTTGATTTATCTTTTTTTCTAGCTGGAAACTGGTTGTGTTATTGTATCAGGATTTTTCTTTCTAGCTTCTAGATTTGTTTAATTCTTTTATTAATTATAAGCTCTTGTCGGTTAAATAATCCTGTGCTAATAATTAGCACTATTCAATTATTTAGTAATGATTGGTTTTAGTTAGTTTACCAAATCTACGTCAAAATATTATTAAAGAGGAGAAAAAATCAATTAATCATAAAACAACCCAACAATATAAGAAGTATGAGAACAATCTACATAAATTTATATAACTCAAAAACAGTAAAGATGTAGCAATTGACAATTTATTTGGGGCAAATTTAATTCCTGCTGAGAGATCATTCTGCTTGATGATTTATAGAAAGCGATTGTCACACTTTATTTAAAATAATTTTAAGATATGGCAATATAGTTTTCCGTCTTAAAGTAATTTAAAATTTTATTACAACATAGAAATCGCTTAAGCAAGTTAGGATCGCTTTTACGCTGTGTGATTTAAATCTCTGCGATCTGCTTACAATTGTTCGAATGCCAGACGGTGATGACGTAATGCGCTTTGTCTGTATCGTATAACAGAGTTAAATGCAGTTCTCGAATGTTCGCGTTGGCCATGGAAAAAACATTTTGATTTTTACGCACGTGAGCGAAGCGTTTTCGAGATAATTCAAGCCGATTTGTAGTCATGTGACCTTTTGTCTATATATATGTACGCTTGCTTGATTGAGACAACGGGCGACGAACGACGAGAGAAAGTAACTTAATCTGGTTGAGCGTTGGTTTGGGCGCAGAGCGCGGCAGATTTGTAAACGGGCCGACTAGTTCAGACCCAAAAAAGCCCGAAAATTAAGTTTAATCAAAAACCCGTTTGAGTTTTGTATTTTTATGTCTTTCATTGAACACTTCTGTGTTTTTAATTGAATCGCTGTGAATATAAAAACACAAAAGTGTTTAATCAAAGACACAAAAACACAAAACTCAAACGTGTTTTTGATTCAACTTACTTTTCGGGCTTTTTCGGGCCTGAACCTGGCCCGTTTACAACTCTGGAGCGCGGGCAAAGGATTCTTTGATCGTATTGCAGTGATACGTGTTATAATTGTTTTTGCGTCAGTGTTTGGAGATTGGTTCTACGGAGGTAGAAATTGAGTTGTGATTTTTATAATATATTCGTTTTATTTAGAGACAGTGGTCTCTGTTTGTTTGCTGAAAAAAGTCTTCAACGAATCAATCAGAATTTA
This sequence comes from Diplosoma virens, assembly GCA_963680785.1. NCBI lineage: Eukaryota > Metazoa > Chordata > Ascidiacea > Aplousobranchia > Didemnidae > Diplosoma > Diplosoma virens. The sequence goes on from OY796888.1 coordinate 12,122,155, forward strand.
GCCAAAACCAACTGTATAAAATCTTCAGACTCACAGCAAAACTACTTAAGCCGGAATAAAATAAAATTAGACACAGCTTTGTTTCAGCGCAGGTATTCGGGATACCTTGCTCAACTGGTCCCTTAGATTCCTAAACAAAGTCTGTGACAACGATATACTACCATTGTTTTTATATACCGTCGAAAGTTCTAGCAAATTGCATCATAAGCTCTGTCACACTTCATTCACAATTTAATTTTAACTTTATAAATCCGTAGTTAACTTTCTGTCTTTTTCAGTAGTTTTAATTTTTAGCATGACTTAATCTGTTTCTTATTAATAGTTATTGCATAGTCCGTAAACCATCACTTAATTTGATTTATTTAATTTATTTTTAAGCTATCTTGTAAGCGTCATAATTTCTTGTGCTGTTGTTTTTAATTCTAAGCCCGTGACATTAGATTAAAAGCACGTGACCGTTAGGCGTCTAACGTTTTCTTTACTCTCAAGAAATATCATGAAAATAATGAATGGAATATTTTTTAGATCACCACATTTCTAATTACTTAATCCGTTCGTTGTTGCTAGTCTCTGATTGATAGTTGTAAAAAGTGACCTTAATTTAATTGCTATTCGGAGAAATAAACGTTATTACAGAGAAATTCATACGGAGAAATCCAAAAAACTTGTTAATAATCTAGGGTCACGTGACGTGATATTATTGGTTTTTATTTGATTACACGTAAGATTCCAGATTTCAATGTAAAGTCTAGTCTAGTCAATCATTTCAGGATGATTTGAATTGTTGCATTGCAAATGAGTCGTTTGTGTTTTTGTGGTTGTGTGACCCCAGTTGTTTTATGTAGTAGAGTGATAGAATTGTTAAACTTGTGTAGTGAACAAGATATTAAGATTAATTTTGCCTTATAACTCGCTAGCACAAATTCCTTGAAGTAATTATTCGCAGATGGGGTGTTGGGATCGTTTTAAAGTTTTGGGAAGCTTAGAAGCCAAGTTTTTATAAGTCGATCAAGTTTTGTTAAAATTGTAAATATATTCTTTAAATTTGTAAATAACGAGACAAACGGAAAATTGTGCACTAAAGTTGACTATTTCTTATTTGGGCACAAGCTTTCGTGGGCTACTGCTCACTTCATCAGATGCAATGAAACTGATGGTTAATTAGGTGCAATGGGCTACTGCTCACTTTATCAGGTGTAATAACTCACTTCACCTGATGAAGTGAGCAGTAGCCCACGAAAGCTTGTACCCAAATAAGAAATAGTCAACTTTAGTGCACAATTTTCTGTTTCTCTCATTTGATTTGAAAAGTTGACACGGCTCCTCCAATTCTATTCCTTCTAATTCTTCGATAATATTCTTTACAGTTAGAGACAGTGGTTTCTGTCTGTCTGAGGAGAAAAGTTTTCTGAGTGATCAATTTGAACTGAGCAGGAGCTAACTCTATAAAGAACTTCAGTCTCACGGCAAACTATTTTTTGAGCCGAAATAAAAAAAAAAAAAAATTAGACACAGCCTTACTTCAGCGCTGGTATTTGGGTTTCCCAGTTCAACTGGACATTTTGGATTTCCATGTAAAATTTGTGACAGGCACAATTAAATTGTCATTAACAAAGGAAATTTATGATGTCATAACAACAACTATACACTTGAATAATTATGCATTTAATCGATACGGTGACAATTTTCATTAAAAAAGTTTATCTTTATTTCTTAGTAAAAATGTAATAAAAGTGGTTTGAACACTTTCTAACATGAAACAATTAAACTGCGCTTTCAAAAAAAATGCTGTCAATAAATCTAAATGCAAAACAAGTTTGAATTATTTACTTTGTGTTCAATGTAAATCTAATCTTTTATTAAAAATGCAGGCGAATTGGCAGATACGCTGGAGGACGACCAATATCTAAAATTACTTATCTTGAAGAGATATAAGTTAGAATAAGCGCGATAGTTTCAAACTGGTTTAAACATTTTATTATAGGGCTTTTCGATCTAATTCGTTGTTTTTGCAATCAAATTCGTTTTGCAAAAACTTTATATATATATCTTTGTCCGGGGTCTCCCGATAGGGTCGATATACATATATAGATAATATTGGGTCTCTGTATTAGATCTCCATAACCTATAATCTTCATAATTAGGTTTCTCTAATATAATCTCCATAATGTATATATAGATAGGTATATAGACTTATCGGAGATCCTATATGGAGACCCAATATTATGGAGACCTAATTTTGGAGACCTAATAATATGGAAACTATATTATAGAAACCTAATTATGAAGACTATATATATATATCATGGAGACCTAATTATGGAGACCTATTACAGAGACCCTATGTTATCTAAAGATTTCATAATATAGAGCAATGTTTCCCAAACATTATCCACCAACCGTCCCCTTAGGGTCGCCAAAAATTTGATAACGCCCCCTGTCTTGTGCGCACAATTATGCTTTACAACAGCATTTGATGCATACTGTATAATAAATTTACGCAACTTACATGTAAATAATAGACACATATAAAACACAAAAATTTATTTATTCTGTTAGCAACATAATCAACATACCATGCACTGACATCTTAATGAGATGGATGCGCCTGATGCGATATTACCAACATGTCAGTTTCTGGCTTCAGTGCTGTGAGGAAAAGCCTAAGGTCGCCCCGACCTGTGACAGCTAGTCTATTCCTTTGCTTGGAAAGAAGCTGGGAAACTGCACTGAACCCTTTCTCAACCAGATAGGATGTTAGAAAAGCTATACAGTACAGCTTCACTCTACGAGCAGTCCAACCGTAAGATTCTATTTGATTAAGTGACAGGCCGGGCAATAAATGCGCACTTAAGCAGCCTACAAGCTCACCCTAGTAACACCAGCCACCTGATCCACCAGGAAAAGTATAATTCGAATAATAAAACAAAATGCAGTACACAACAGAATAAGATTACACTGGTCAACAAAAAAAAATTTTTTTATTGGTGCCTCAAATATTAGAGCTGTTTTGGAGTATATTTGGGCCGCTGATTCCGAAAATGACGGCGGTTTTTTCGCATCAGCTCTAGTTTTTGAGATACGGTATACCGCTCATATTTGTTTGCTTGTAAACCTGTGTAGAGCATTTACGTCAGTGGATTAATGGAAAGAGACGAAGTTTACAGTTTGGTGTCACAATGGTTTGGAGGGAACCTAAAAATCCTCACGACGATTGCTATTTTTGTATGGTTAACATTAAGTGAATCAACCATAACAATAGAAGAAAATGGATATACCCCGACTAAGAATCAGCAAGACGGCCTGTCCCGCATTCAGACGAAGTTCCCATTCCTGTGTTTGACCACCTAACAGAACTAATAGAAAGCTCTGATGAATTAGTTCTGTTGATGCAGCAGTGACCTGTAGCAGTGAAAGTGAGTTTCAGGGCGCAGTTGCTACACCGCTGCGATTTAATCAGTTCGAGCTGAATGACCTGGTCAGAGACCTCAATCTTTCAAAAGAGACATCGGAAATCCTCGCATCCAGGCTAAATGAGAAAAATCTTCTTCAGCCTGGTACTAACATTACGTTTTATCGTAGAAGAGAAAAAGATTTACTGCCCTATTTTTCGAAGGAAAACAATCTGGTTTTCTGCAATGATGTTGGGGGGCTTCTACAAAAAATGGGACTAGCAGAATACAATCCACAAGAATGGCGCCTTTTTATTGACAGTTCTGTAAGAAGTTTAAAATGCGTTCTACTCCATAATGGCAATAAGTATGCTTCCATTCCAATAGGCCATTCAATTAGTATGAGAGAAGAATATGATTCGATTAAACAAATTCTGGAAAAGGTGTAGCATACCTTAAGTATCAATGGAAAATATGGGTAGACCTAAAAATGGTAAACTTTCTTCTGGGCCAGCAAAATGGTTATACAAAGTATCCTTGTTTTCTCTGTATGTGGGATAGCAGAGCAAAAAGTGAACACTGGACAAGAAAAGAGTAGCCTTTGAGGAAAGAAATGATTGCAGGCGAGAAAAACATCATTCATCAACCCTTGGTTACCACAGAAAAGATCATTCTCCCACCGTTGCATATAAAACTTGGTCTTATGAAGCAATTCGTCACGGCATTGAATACAGATGGAGCATGCTTTCGATATTTGTGCAATGCATTCCCAGGGATGAGTATAGAAAAGATTAAAGCAGGAATTTTTAATGGTACACAGATCAGGCAGCTTATAAAAGATTCGCAATTTGCTAGGCATATGACCGAACACGAATCAGCTGCTTGGACCGCATTTGTGCTGATTATTAAAAACTTTTTGGGAAATTACAAGGCAAGCAACTATGTAGAGCTCGTAACCAATATGTTAAGCAGCTTTAAAGATCTTGGCTGCAACATGAGCATCAAAGTCCACTATCTTCATAGCCATTTACAAATTTTTAAAAAAATCTTGGTGACCTAAGCGAGGAGCACGGTGAAAGGTTTCACCAGGATATAAGAGTAATGGAGGAGCAGTACCAAGGAAGATGAGATGAAACGATGCTAGCTGATTATTGTTGGAGTTTGCAAAGGCACTGCCTGATACTAAACACTCCAGAAAGTGCTACAAAAGACACTTTTTAGATGTTATGTAATTACTAGAATAAAGTCTTGCATTTTTCAATGTCTATTGCTTTCATCGGGGTATTTTATTATTTTGTGTTGTTGAAAATACGTCAAACACGTAGTTACTTTGCTATTGCGTATTTGACATACCTTTAAACAATCTTAAACAAATTCTTTGTTGCTTAAGATCCATGTATAACAGATAAAAGTCAAAATTATAGGGGTATGCCGTAACTCAAAAACCAGAGCTGATGCGAAAAAACCGATGTCATTTTTGGAATCAGCGCCCCAAATATACCCCAAAACAGTTTTAATACTTGAGGCACCAAATTGTGTGTTGACCAGTGTTATGAATAAACAAATTGCTACAGATCACATAAGGCTACTTAAGATGACGATTTAATTGAAAAGTTGACTTTAAATCTATAAAATACAAAACAAGAGTTAAACGACGAATTACCTTTGAGTACCAGTTGCCGAAAGCTCCTGCCTCGCGCATGACTGCGACAAAATTAAACAACCAGTCACGATCGCTGGTTGAAGTAAGTCCACAACCCGGATGTAAAAATTTCAACAAAGAAAGAAGGTACAACGAAAATAAGTGTAGATTAGCCGTAACATACCGGCCCCAAATAATTGCCATTAAGTAATTATTTCAAACAAAAAGAAAGGTAATCAAAGCACGAAAGGCAAACAATTATATACACAAGAAACACACAACGTATTAACAGAAATTGTTTTTGTGTCGAAATTTACAGTTATTTGGCGTTCCTCATTGGGCGCCTTCCAACAGGGACAGTTTGCGAACGTTGCGTTTGAACGCCGACGATGCAGTCTTGACCTTTGCGACGCGGACATATTCGTCATCTTCTGGTTAGACCACTTCCACGTGGCCTCTATTGTTCGTCGCATACCAAAAACAGGTCGCCGGCAGCGAGGTTACAATGTGGCTTTAAACATTTCTGGCGCTGTTGCAGTTGAGGAAGATAGGACTTGAGCCATCTTTTCCAGAATTTGTCCGCAAGCCAGTGGACCAGCTTCCACGAATTGTTGAAACCTTCAGCCTTGATGAAAACGTTAGGCGGAACGACAGGCTTAATGCTGCCCAACAGAAGGGAATTCGGCGTCAGTGTTTTTAAGTCACGTGAATCGCAACTGACTGCCGAGATCGGGCGATCATTGAGTATACGTTCGACCTCAGTGACAAAAGTCAACAAATATTCATCGGTGAGCACACGTTCTCCTGCCAGCGCTGTCAAGATGCATCGTACAGAATACATCGTACAGAATACAGAATGAATGACCCACCAAGGCGATGTCTGGCAGCCGGAGGATTAAAGTGCCACGAAATCCCTTTCTGGCACAGAGTTTTGTTGATGAGAGACTGGTTCCACTTTGAAATAGCTTCTTTTAATTCGCGGGCCGCTCCAACGAAGTTACTGCCATTATCCGAATAAAGATCCCTAGGCAAACCGCGGCGGCCAATGAACCTTTGGAGAGCTTGTAGGCATGACTGGGTATTCAGCGAGTGAGTAATCTCTAAGTGTACCGCACGAGTAGCCATACAAGTGAATACACATAAATAGCGTTTGGCAAGAGACCGTCCGACCTTAGAAAAAATAGGACCCGCATAGTCCAATATTACACCAGTAAAGGCCGGGCACCCAGAAGAAATCCTAAACTCAGGCAAGAGGGACATTACTTGTTTACCAGGAGCAGCATTTAATAGACGGAATTTATAGCAATTGTGCAAAACTCTACGAACAGCAGCATTACCATTAATGAACCAAAACCTATCTCAAGTATCGGAAAGAATGCGAAGTACCCTATAACCGTTACAAAGATGAAAACTCAGGATAATTAGCTTAGTGACATGGTGATGAGAGGGCAAGATGACAGGGTGTTTCATTTCATAAGGTATATATGCTCTATGTATGCAGCCTCCCACTCGGAGCACCCTATGGGCAACAAAGGGACAAAGCTTTCTAAGGCTGGAGTTTTTTAGTACTTTATTAGAATGTGGCCTAGAAGACAGACTAAAAGAAGTATTTTGAAAATGTTGAATTTCTTTAAGAAACTGTTGTCTTTGGATGTACTTGACAATGGACATTAAAGCAGAATCAATTTCGGAGGTTTTGAGAGACATAGGCGAAGACGTATTACCTGTAGCTCTTTTGTGCAAGTATATTCCAAATCAATTGAACCACGCGACTGCTCTAGTCAGTTTGTTTAAACAAGAAAAGTAATGTAAGAGTCGTGAAGTAGGTTGCATGGAACCTTTTGTGTCAATATTTGGTAACTTGGTAGGCCTAGTGCATTTTACCTTCTGATCTGAATCCGAAATTTGAAAGCAGTTTTGGGAGGTGTGGGGCAGCAATTTTCATTGTCCTTCAAAAACGTAGGACCATTGAACCACAACTCTGCTGTCCTAAGTTGGTTCGGCAATAAACCTCGTGACCTGAGGTCAGCTGGTTTTAATTTAGTGTTAACGTACCTCTACTTTGATGGGTTAGATGCCTCAAGAATCCGGGAAATCTTGTTTTCCACGAATACGTGAAATCTTTTACGTAGTTTTATTAGAGATGTACTTTAGCACAGAGGTTGAATCGGTTCAATACAGAACGCGAGAAATGCTTAAATCAGTTTCGCGTTGTATAAATTGTACTATATCAACTCCAATGACTGCAGCTACTAACTGTAGCCTGGGGATAATGACAGATTTTAAGGGCACCACCCTTGACTTACCCATAACAAAGCTGACATAAACAAAACCATTTTTATCAATTATCCGAAGATAAACTATTGCACTATAACCAATAGCACTAGCATCACAAAAACAATGCAACTCATATATGACAGGCTTAAGCTTATATGGCCAAAACATCGCGGGTAACAGAATTTTTCCAAAGAGCATAACGCATCAAGCCAATTGCACCACGACACTTTCTTATCTAGGGGAATGTCAACATTCCAACCAAGATTTAAATGACATAACTCTTGCATCAGTAATTTAACAGGAAGAATAAATGGTTGCAGGAAACCAATAGGGTCAAAGAGCTGGCTGATCATGGAAAGGATGCCACGACGAGTTAATGGCTTATACTTTACTTTCACTTTGGCTTCTAGCTCCTCTAATGTGGGATTCCAAATTAATCCAGCACTTTCGTTTCAGCTGTGTCAAGATTTAAGTCCAACATTGTTGAGGACAAATCAGAATCTGGTAATACAGAAAGAATTTGAGGATGAGAAGATGAAAACTTTTTCAGATGAAATCCTCCCCTTTCAAGGGAGGCTGTCAGCTGTGCAATAATGCGGAGGGCATCACCTTTGTTATGAAATGACTTCAGAAAACCTTCAACATAAAAATTTCTCTTAAGGCAACTTAAAACATCAGGGTCCGCATTTGCCAAGTTGTCAATGCCAACCTGACGAAGAGCAAAACTACAGCAGCTTGGGGAGGATGTGGCTCCAAACAAATTGATTAGCATTTGGTACTCTTTTGGGTTAGAGGCAATATCATTATTGTCCCACCAGAAAAAATGCAGGCTATCTCTGTCTTCAGGGCTAATTTTAACCTGATGAAACATGGCACGTATATCAACAATGACAGCAATGGGACCCTCCCTAAAGCGAGTAAGAACTCCAAGCAAGTTGCCAGTTAAGTCGGGCCCCTGAAGAAGATTATCATTAAGGGAAGTCCCTTTAAAACTAGCCCCACAGTCAAATACGATCCAAAATTTGTTTCCAGTTGCATGGTGGGGAAGATATCACGTTCTAGATCCTGGTTGCAAATTGTCGTCTGGAATTTTACGAGCAGGACCATTAATCACATACTCTTTCATTTTAGGCTCATAAAGCCTATAGAAATTAAAATCCTTGAAAAGAAGAACGACACGATTGCAAAGCTACCAAAACGTAACAACAAATTATCAGCTAAAACCAGCACTCTAAGCAACTCTTGCTAACCTAGCTCAATGCGACTAAATTATGCGAATTTTATCGATTCGTAAAAAGTAGGTATTACGACACAAAGGAAAATAATTTCGCAAGCATGAAAAGCATTAATAAACAAATTTTTAACCTTTAATTAAATTTTTAAAGATTTCTGTTTTTTAAAATCAACTTAAAATTCGAAGATAAATGTATTTAAGTTTCCAATGTTTAGTACCCTGTGAGATCACCTATAAAAAGTCATTAATCGTCCTTCATCTATATTTCTTCTCATTGTTTCCTATCGCCCCTTGTCCTCTTACCGCCTTCTCACCGCCCTTTTCTTCTTACCGCTTTCCGAAATCTCGCCAACGCCCACTGGGGGCGGTAACGCCCACTTTGGAAAACACTGATGTAGAGTCTATATATTAATATTTGATAATATAGGGTCTCTGTATTAGGTCACCACAAAACCTAGGTCTCCATAATTAGGTCTCCATGATATACTCGTATATAGTATACATAATTAGATTTCTATAATGTAGTTTCCAAAATATTAGGTCTCCACAATATGGTCTTTATAATATAGTCCCCAAGGGTCTCCGATAGGTTTATATACCTATCTATATATACATTATGGAGACTATATTATATATAGAATCCTAATTATGGAGACTATAGATTATGGAAACCTAATACAGAGACCCCATGTAGAAAATTACCAACGCACGTGTTTGCTTTATTTCCCTTGAATTTCTAATCATAATTTGCGCGTGCACTCGCTGCCAGCGCCTTTTTTGTTTTACGCCTTAATTTAGTTAATATCATTCCGGAGCATAGTTTGTTTGCAGCGCGTTCATTTTAGAGCTGGCTTTGTGAGTTCTGTGACATTTCTCAATTTGTGACGCGACCAGCAGCAATTGGTGGCGGCTGGCCGAAGTCTAAGTAGATTTAATGTATTTGAAATACCGTGTTTGTTTTGTCACTTCTCAATTTGTGAGGCGACCAGCTGCAGTGTTTGTGGGCGGCTGGTTGAAGTCTGAGTAGACTTAGTGAGTTTAAGGTAATTCCTATTTCCCCGTGAGTTCAGCACCGACGTGAACTGCTCGGTAGACATCTATGCGTTTTCTTTTTGTGTTTAATTTTTAGTTTGTTTTTATTATTTACAGATTACCGTTTTCGCTTTCGCTTTCGCTTTTGCTTTCAACGTTTCAATTATTACTTATTTTCCATTAAAATATTCCTTGGTTATTACAATTTAGGAAGAGAATAAAATGTTTTCTTAATCCATAACACGACTAAATATAGCAGCATATATGTATTCATCATAAATTAAAAAAAAAAAAAAAAAAAAACATTGTTTATTATTGTCCTTTTATTTTGTCGAAGCCGGAAGCGTGTTAATCGACATTTCACTTTGCGGCAATCGGCAACTTCAGCGCCGTTTACCGTTACACCCCATATTATTTGTATATGCATATAGACCCTATCGGGAGACAAAGAAAAGTTTTTGCAAAACAAATTTGATTGCAAAAAGAACGAATTTGATTGCAAAAACAACGAACTAGATCGAAAAATCCTATAATTAATGACACTTAATTCCGAAAGATCAAAAATTTCAAAAATGTTTGGATAAATAACGTTTGTTACTTTTTCAATTATTGTAAAGATTGTCACAACATTAATTATTCTCCAAAATAATTTTAATTTATATTCAATCTTATCACGTTATAAACTCCCTTTGCCTCTGATGTCTCAATCATAGTTGTGACACAATTATCTGGAATTTATTACACCACAAAAGAGGTAGTGAAAAACAGCTTGTTACAAAATAGCTAGCCTCCAAAAAAACTACTTCCACAATAGAGTTAGGGCTATCAAATAGTTAGTCCTAATAGGACTAGGCAGAAAAAAGATATATAAGAATGATAGAATGAAAACTTAATACCTTTTTTATCCTAACACTACAATTTTATATTTTAACGATATTTGACCCTAACTCTGACCTGCTACTTTATGACAAGCTCTTACTCGTATGAAAAGACACAGCTAGAACCATTGAGTTCGAAATTGCTAAAGCAACTTTGTGTTGGTTCTTCTTTTGTTTTGTTTTGGGGAGATTACATTAGTCTCATTTTTAAGGTTAAATTGTAAAGCAAGTTACCGGCATCACTAGGATTAACTCAAGTCAAGTTTTGAAGTGCAATGCTGAAAAAGTTGCGTTTTTTGTCAAAACAATGCCCAAAAAAGAAAAATATCAAAATGTTTTTAAACGAGATGAAATTGATGGGAATTAATGAAACCTTTCTTGTTGCTTGCGCAAAATAATATAATAAAAATTCTGAATATAAAACTTGGACCTGCTGTCAAGATATACAATGCAATTTTGTTATTTAAAGTCTTAAACGAAATAGAAAAATAAGTCAGAGTTGCAATAATTTTGTATAATTATTTTGTGCCGTTCGCGAAAAATATCACGTTGTTTTACATGTAATTATTTCACATTAAAAGTAAAATCAAAACTATTTTATTAAAATTTTTTTTACTTTCTGTTAAATATTTATAAGTTTATCAACAAAAAATGTGATAACATATGTCAGAATTCAATGACAAACCAGTCACTGGCGTATAAGGTACCTGCTTAATGGAACTTGGATAATTGATTGAGAAAGTTAATTGAAAGATAATTATTGAAGTGAGAGTTCATAGAATGACTCTTCATCAAAACGTTAATTCATCAAAATGCTGGTTTGTCGTGTTGTGATGCAGTTAACCTATTAAGATAGATAGATAGATAGATAGTTGTTCATGAAGAGAGTAAATTCAAATTTTGTACAAACACTACTTATAAATTTAATTTTTTTGGTTCAAAGACCAAATTATAAATTCAAATTTTGGAGAAGACCAAATTCTTGTTAATGAAGGAAAGACGCGCGACTCCCAGTTTCCGCTCCCCGCCGAAAGGTGCCGGCGTGTCCAACGATAAAAATGGAATTCAATAACTATAATCGTCCTTGAAATGCTGAACATGTCTAAATAAGGTCAAAGAAATCCCTCCAAGTTACAACCACCCTTGCTTAAATATGCGTAATTCTATGACGCCCGATATAGAAAATTATAGTTACAACTTAAGAGAGGATTGAATTTATTGTTTATCTGCGGTTTCACACACGCAGTTACTTAACACAGTACAGCAAAAATTAATGCAACGTTCACCGTTCTCTGAGCCAAATTCTAGTTACTGTGTGACAAGAGTGATCTCTCACTCTATTTATAATAAATCGGAATTGGGCCACGTGGCTCAGACGAGAAAATTAACAATAAAACTCGATTTTATGCTCTTATACAGGTTACTGCGAAAACGAGGTCACATTGGGATTAAGTAATTAGGACGATGCATTTAAATTATTTAGAACGGATGCAGTTAATTTAAAATCTATAAATTGATTGATCTGTTAAGGGCGTTAATTTTATCACATTTCCTCGCTGTTGGCAGCTGCGACTCATTGCATATCTAATAGCTAACAAAAATTCAAAAAGAAGCGATTTGAATTACGTAACACTAATGTAAGTAATTATCGCCCTATTACTTTACTATGTTCAATGTTTAAAATACTTTAAAAATTAGTGTGTTATTGAGTAATCTCATTTCTAAACAAGCAAAATTTTTTTTACAAATATCAATTTGGCTTTAGAAAAAATCACTCAACTCTTCATTTGATTTCTTTAATAACTGAAAATGTTACTGATGCTTTTGAAAATAAAGAACAGGTACATGGTATATTTTTTGACTTATCTAAAGCATTTGACACCATAGTTTATAAAATTTTATTGGCAAATTGAGGCATTATAAAACTAAGGGAGTAGCAAATAAGTGGTTTGATAGTTATCTTAGCAACAAAAAGCAGTTGGTTGAGGTAAATGGTATTTGCTCTGATACGAAAATAATAGAATTCGGTGTACCCCAAGATTCAATATTGGGTCCTTTACTTTTCTCAATTTATGTAAATGACCTTAATAGAAGTTTAACTACTGGTAATTGTATCATGTATGCAGATGACACTAATGTGTTTTTAAAAAATAGCTACTATGAAAAGCTTTGCAAAATTGCAAACCAAGAGTTGATAAATATTGATAATTGGCTTTCAGCAAATCGATTAATTTTAAATACAGATAAAATACACTATATGGTATTTTGTACACCTAAGACAAAGCGTTCTTCAAATAAATTAACCCTCTCAATCAAAAATAAATTTGTTTTTCAGCAATCAAAAACAAAGTTTTTGGAAATAATTTTCAACAACATTTAAGCTGGAAACCACACATGGAGTTTATGCTGTAAAGACACTCTGTATCGCTTATGGTACTACTAAGAAAATTTCAAAATACTTTGACTAAAACATACTATTACTACTTTAGAACTCCTAGATAATTAGTAACATAAGATACGGCATTGGAACTTGGTATATGGTAATACAACCACAAATCAAAAAATTTTACGAATTGCGAAAAATTCATTAAAATGATTTTTTGGATTACACCATAGAGCAAGTGTAATAAACATAATGCAAGACAATGGCATAATAGCAATTGATCAAATAAATAAACTAAAACTATGTAGTTTTATATACAAATACATAAAAAACTTGTTACCACCATGCTTTTTCAATTTATTTCAACACAACATCGTAGGCGATGACTTACAAATAAACACAAGAAGTCAATCTAAATTTTTTCCATCGTTTTGTAGATTGAGTGTGACCAAACAATCGTTGAAGAATAGGTGTCCACTCCTTTGGAATAATGTTCCACATAGTTTAAGGGAGTCTGGGTCTTATAAAAATTTTCGTAAAAGATTTTTAAAGTATCTTATAGAAAAATAAACTTAAAAAGAAAAAATTTAACAAACTTTTAGAAAAACTTTTGTTGGTTGTTGTTCTTTTTTTTCAGGAAACTTTAAATAATTTGATGAAGAAACTAAATACGAGCTCAAAACAATTCACAAGAAAATCAAGCTGATAAATCAATGACGAAATTTGCCGATCGCGAAGATAATTCAATTCATTTTTTTTTTATGAGATGCATACAATTCTTTTATTGTTTTTGTAGTTTAATTTTGGTTGTTCTTTTTTTGCCGGCCATATACATTTGAAATGGTCTTTGTGACCCACGGCAGGATTTCTTTTGGTGGATTTCTTTGCCTGCCGGACCCCTTTTGGATCTTGCCCTTTTGGTCAGAGAGTTGTTGTTTCTCCCACCCATGATTGTGCAACATTCTCTTTATATGGCTCGGATGTGTATATATTATTGTGACACAGTGTTGTTACTCCTTTTGCGCTTATGTATGCACTTTTTATTTTTTAAAATTGAAGGCCCTATTTCTAAAAGTACCTAAGTCACATTTTTGAAAAAATTAGATAAGCTGAAAAAATTGTTTGTTTACTCGCCAGAAATATTCTAACAAAAAATCTTTTCAGGATAATATACGAAAATCACTTTTTGAATAGCACAGACGTTTGAAATCTTAGCGTATTTTTATTCTAGAAGTACCGAAGTTTAACTGGTTTATATTAAAAATTCTTATACACAGTTGATGGCTTATTAAACCTATTGTTTGAAGGCTCGACCTGCGAAGCAGTTTTACTTGAACAATTTCTTTTTTACTTTTGTCAATAAAACTTGAAATAGGAGTTTTTAAAATTTTGTCAATGGTTAATAATACAAAAGTATCGCAAGCATTACGTATAATGAAGTAATAACTTTCATTTTCATTATAGGTAAGCTTATTTATTAACTTATTTTTGCATTAGGTTTACCTGTATTATTATTTTAATCATTATTTTTAATTTAATTGGAAATCCTAACGTTTTATTTGGAGCTTTTGATTACCGTCTATAACCTAATAATTTAGTTACATAGCATTCTATTGGAGTCACGAAGCATCAACTCATCTATTGACATTCAGAAATATTTTTTAAAAAATTTGTACTTAATAGCTTTATATTGATTTAACTTTTAGTTAACAGATCATGGAAAAGTTTTTTTTCTGTTTTCTTGGTTTGGGTACGCAAATTTTCAAAAAATTAACTTCTCATCACTTGGTTTTTTGATTTTCCCCAGATCCTAAATTCTTTTCTGACATGTCACTCTATAAAAAATAGAATGCATATTATCATTACTATTATATGTGATTGACTTTTTCTGCCTAACTGCACTGTCAATTTGCTAGAAAAGCGCTTGTAAAACAAACTTTGCAGTAAAAGTACCTAAGTCCAATTTGCAAAACAAGCTTTAATTCCTTACGTAATAATATAATTCTAAAAAGTTGTTGAAATAGGGAGAGATACATAACCAATGTAATAAAAAACCATTTCGGTTTTTTCCATTATTACTCTGATTTGCCAGGGTTTTTAAAAACTTTAAACCTCATTTTCTCAAAACTGACATAATGTGGCTAAGGTACATTTAGAACTAAGCCCTTCAATTGAGTCAGTCAATCTTAGCGCAAAACCATTAACTATCAATTTATGACAAGCTAAAAAATCGGCTCCTAAGATCCCGTAAGGCATATCGCTGATGCAAAATTCGTGCTCAAACAGACGGCAAAAATTTATTTGGATTTTATTAACACCTAGCACATCCATTACTCCGCTGCCTAACGCTTTCGATGAAGTCAGTGTCGACGCCTGTATGTTGAATCATTTATATAATTCAGAGGATATAAAGATCTTGAAGCACCGGTGTCAACCAAAAAATGGAACTTTTGAATGTTTATTTGCAACAAAAAAACAAAGAGTTTGCACAAGCCAATGGAGAACTAAGATTATGCAGATGTGGTTTTGTGTTTTCAGAAGGAAAACGTCCGCAAGAAGAGGCAGCAAAGGGACATGGGGCACTGCCACACTTGTAAGCTCGATCGCCATATTCTTTGTGAAAGTAACACATAGGACTATTTCCGAAAATAAAATTATTATTGGAGGCAAAAGGAGGGTTTTGAGATAGGAAGGAGTTTTTTCGCTAAAAGTTTGACTTAGTTGGCGTGATTCTGTTATCAGGGCAAGTTCGGTCTGAGAATAGAAGAGCGACGTTGCGCTGTAAGGAATCTAAACGTGTTACCATTTGTTTGTTTATCAAACGTTGGTTATAACCAATGTAATTGTTCACTAAAACATACTTAGAAATCCGAATTGGATGGTGATAATATTGTTGCGCTTCTAGTCTTTCTAGTGTGAATCAGCAGTCCATTTGCGTGGCTAGCGAATTCGTCAACAGAGCACGTTTCATATTGATAAAAATTTAACTGTATTTGCGGATCCACGTTATCAAGTATATGCTGACGTATTAAATCCGCAACTAAGCGAGACTGTCCACCATAATGATAACCAAGTCGAGTCTTTAAACGCAATAAAAATTAAAAAATTGCATCTTTACCCCTCTCACAATCATAAAACAATGAATGTAATAAATTATTGTGATCGACAGCGAAACGTTCAATTAAAGCCCCTTTAACTTGCAAGTGCTGCAATACATCGGTGACTTTGGCAAGCACTCTTTTGTCTTTAATTATTGCTTTATAAGGGCAGCGTATTTCCAAAATTCCATAGTGACATCGTGGTCATTAAATAATAGCTTAAAAATACCCGACTACATTATTAATCAAAAAGTCTGGTAAGCTAATTTGGGTTTTATTGCTAATCACTGAGCTGGCATTGCAATTCAACCTGAGAGTGGATCTTGCTTGCCTGGGTCTTGGTTACCCTCTGAGGTTCAATTAGGGAAGAAGAAAAAGATTCAAGTAGCTGTGAAATGTCAGGAGTTGTTGTGATATCGCATTCTGTTTCTGAAGATTGCTGTGTTCGTAGGAAATGACAGCTAAGGAGTCTTATTAACTGCATGTGCTTAATGACCCACCAACAGACACAAAATGAAGAAATTAAAAGTATTAAACTAATAATAACAATTGCTAAAAGACGTATAACGTACTGAAAAACAATCCACTTATGAAATAGCCTCAATTAGCAAGTAAAATATTAACTGACGTTCGCAAAAAAAATAAGGTTTGTAAAAAGTCTTTCTTTTTTTTTATCTCGATAAGCGTTGTTTCTTTCTACTATTTCAAGGCCCGTTTCCACTACGAGCGTGGAAAAGAGCATTCTTCGTTTGCTTTATTGATTTTTTTTGCGCTCGCTTCAATTTTAACTGCTCGCTTCAATCGAAGATCAATAAAAGAAACAAAAAATGCTCTTTTCCACGCTCGTAGTGGAAACGGGCCTTCAAACTTCTTTCTATTAATAGTTTCTTCCTTTGCATTGCTATTTTGCTTGTCGCATTTTTTTATTTTGTTTCAAGTTGTTATAAATAAATATGTCGATACACTGTCCATTTAAATAGATCACGGCGGTTAAATTGATCACGTCCGGTTGAATTAATCACGTCGGGTTAAATAAATCACGTCGGGGTCACCAATTTCTGTAGCGAAGTTAGATAACATAATGAAAATATCTTGGCAGCTGGACTTATTTTTTCATGACTTTATTTTGCGACTGTATTTTACGATTGTATTTTAAGTTCTTCCACTCCCAACACGTGCGAGGCAAAATGATACATTATTGTGTTCAAGACACATTGTTGCGTCATAATAGACAATAGCCACAAGACCATCAATTTCGTTGCATCAACACCCCGTTGCATAGTATACAACAGCGTTTCTCAAACTGTGTTCCGCGGAACACAGGTGTTCCATGAGCTTCCTCAAAGTGTTCCGCGACTTCCGCAAAGTTTTTAACTTTTTACTGAGCAAAAAAACTGAGCATGACAAATAAATTTATAGAAAAAACGACTGTTTTCTTTTTTAAACCTATTCTGGTTTAAAGAAAGCTTTTTCCTATTTTGTACATATTGCGAGGTTACTTGAGGTTACATATCGCATGATACCGGACGTCTCAAAGGCTGAAAAGGTTGAGAAGCATTGGCTTTTTTGCTTTCAGAGATAAGAAATTTCACAACTAGTTAGGGCCGCTGGGCTAAAGGGAGTCTGGACTAGAGTAAAAATGCTTTGCTGAAAGACATGTTTCAAAAGTTACAGTACTTTGTCTACCAACTTTAATACTTTGTTGATTAAATGAGTTACTATTTTATTAAATTATTGCTATGCATAGGTGCAGTGTTTATATCTGCTAATTCGTTCATTTTAGCATACATACGCGTATTTTTTATTAATGGATCGCTGGCTGAAAACTGGAAACCTCAAAAACACCTGTGATGATTCTGATTTGCCTCTAACAAATGACAAACAAATTGAACATGTAAAAGATAATGGTTTAATTGAAAACAGTGATAATAATTTGTCAGCAAACAGCGACCTTATTGTACCTACCAGTGGCCCAAAGTGTCATTCCAATAAACGTGGCGTTAAACGAAAATATGACGAGAGTTACTTGGGCTTCGGGTTTACTTGGACAGGTTCTGAAGACTACCCTGGTGCTCTTTGTGTCATATGCCAAAAACTGTTACACAATAGTTCTCTTGTGCCTGCCAAAATGAAAAGACATTTGGAAAGCCATCACCCTAACTTAATTGGAAAACACATCTTGTTTTTTAAGGCCAGACTTCGTGAAGTGAAAGACATGCAAAAAATTATTCATTCAACAACAGTTTCCACCGAAAAACTATTGGAAGTGTCCTATTTAATAAGTAAAAGAATTGCTATAGCAGGTGAGGCACACACAATTGCCGAAGACCTTATCAAGCCTTGCATGCTTGAAGCTGCAAAAATTTTGCTTAACAAAAGTGACCACCAAAAGCTGGAGAGCATTCCTTTATCAAACAGTTCTGTTAGCCGTCGTATAGATGACATGGGAATGTATATAAAATCTGAAGTATGCTCTCGTTTACAGCAGGTCGATTTCTTTTGTCTTCAACTGGATGAGTCGACAGATGTGGCAGGGTTGGCTGTGTTGCTTGCATTTATTCGTTATGTCTATGATGGAGACATTCAAGAAGATTTGTTTTTGTGCAAGACCTTACCCACTTCTACCACAGGAGAAGAGATATTCAAGATTTTGGATACATTTATGAGCGAAAATAAAATTCCATGGAAAAAATGCTTGGATGTCTGCACCGACGGAGCTAAAAGCATGACTGGCTCAATAAAAGGTGTGGTGTCACGTATTAAAAAAGAAAATCCGGAATGTTCCAACTCCCACTGTGCACTCCACCGACATCAACTGGCTACAAAAGGCATGCCTCCTGAACTTAGCAATGTTTTGGATGATGTGATAAAAATTGTCAATTTTGTCAAGTCAAGACCACTGAAAGCCAGAATTTTTTCTGTTATCTGCAAAGAAATGGGAAGTATTCATTGCAATTTATTGTTGGACACATCTGTAGGCTGTTTGAGCAAAGGTAAGGTGCTTGCGAGAGTTTTTGAATTAAGAAATGAACTATTGATATTTTTTGAAGAAAACAAATTTGGTTTATCATGCAGGTTGCATGAGCCAAAATGGCTGCAGTATCTCTCTTATATGGCTGATATATTTGGCAAGTTGAATGATTTTAACTTACGCCTGCAAGGCAAGTACACAACTGTTTTTTCTGTAAAAGATAATGCTACAGCCATCACACGAAAACTAAAATTTTGGTGCGAAAATGTAAAAATCGACGATTTCGCTTGCTTCCCTTTGCTGCAAAACTTTCTTGGAGATAATAATCTCACAATAGATCAATCTGTGAAAAGCGATATTGTGCGACACTTGCAGGAACTGCAAAATACTTTTCTTCTATATTTTCCAAAGGGGATGTTCAATTGCGATTGGGTTCGTAATCCATTTCGTTGTTCGACTGCTCCATTTACTGGAAAAACTATGGAAGAATTCATCGAACTTTCAAGCAATGGTAATTTGAAATTGCAATTTACAAGCCACCTCTCAAGCAAGTTTTGGCTAAGTGTGCAAAAAGAATACCCTACTCTTGCAAGAGAAGCTCTGAAGAAACTCTTGCCTTTCGCAACAACCTACCTATGTGAAACAGGGTTTCCACGATATGTGTCCACAAAAACAAAATACAGGAACAGATTGGATGCTGAAGCAGATATGTACATTCAACTATCAACTATTAGGCCGGACGTTAAACATCTTTCTGCTTCTATGCAAGCTCATCCTTCTCATTAAAGTGATAAATTGCATTCCTTTTATTTTATAAGATCCTAACCTTTTATTTTCTTTGCTTTGTTCTGTTTTGAAAGGAACTTCAGTAATTTTAGTTTTTTGATCGCAAAATTAACTCCTGTTATATCTTATATCTTGACAAACTTGAGTTAAAACATTTTTGGCTAAATATTCCGTGGGCTAAAATGATAAGATTTGGTGTTCCGTGAGTAAAAAAGTTTGGGAAACCCTGGTATACAATGTCAACTCAAGTGTAAATTCTTTTACTGAATTCATGAAATCCTTCTAAGGGGAGAAATTCTTTCCCTGTTGGAAACTATTCTATGAGATCTTGACTTATTCGAAAGCAAGTATGTGATCGTCATTCAGCAAAAAAATAATCTTTTAAAAGCAGCAATGTAATTGAGTACAGTCGTAGTCGATTCAAAAACCTTATCTTCTTCTTTAAATACAGGTTTAAGATTCTTATTAAAATTTTTATCATTAATAAATTTAGTTAGCTCCTTACATGCTTTTAAAGCAAATTATCAGATCGGTATAATACATAGACCCCAGTTCATTTTTCAAGCGAAAGCAATCAAAAAGACGTCCATTTGAGATCTTGGCTTTATATTATTTATATTTAACATGCAACAGTGTACATTTAACATGCAAAGTGACGTACATCTAGTCTTTTAAAGACATGTTGTTTGTGATACTATGAAATAACTTGGAATGTTTTTCTTGTCTTTTTCATTAAAAATATGTCGGTTCATACAATGCTGCAAAAGCTCTTTTTTCTAATTTTTTGCAAATTGATCTTGATTTAGATTTACCCATCGTTATAATTTTTCATTGTTTACTTTTTCGTTAGTTAACTACTTTTACAAGATTTTATAATTTGTTACAAATTTCATTTTGATTTAGATTTGTCCGCAGTTAGCCTATAATTTTTTATTTTTTTTGTTTTTTGCCAGTTAATTGCTCAATTTCAATTTTTCAATTCAATTTAATTTATTTGCAATCAAGATATTGCGTTTTGAAGTTCTTATTGACAAAGCGATTACGAAATAGGAAACAGCGGCGAAACGATGTAGGTTATTACACGCACAACGTCAATTGTGCGTGGTCGCCCTATCTTCAGAACAAAATAGCTACGTTAATTTTTTAAAAAAAGAAAGAAAAAAAAGAAACAATTAAAATAAATTGAAGTTGAACAATGCTCTCAATATTAATACATTAAAAAACTTTTTTTTTTTCAGAAACTACTCATATTTACTTACGAAATGACAGTCATCGCCGCCCCTTGCAACCTGCATATCATGGCCCATTTAAAGTCATTAGTATGTTGGGTAATACCTTGAGCTCGACTTATGCCGCAGCATAAATAAAATTTCCATTAACAGACGTAAAAGTGCGGCACTTAGTTTTAAAAATTTAAATTCCTGCATTGAACTTGCAGATGATCATCTAGTTCGCCAAAGGAAAGAAGCCCAAATACCTCGTGCGCTAGAGACTCAGACGATGTTTTTAACGAAAGCGCTGTGCCCCCAATAGTGACGATAAAAGGTCGAATAATAAGAAGGCCTTTAAACGTCGGGATTATTATATCGATTTTTGAATTGTTGTGCTGCGTTTGTAAATAGCTAATGGCGATTTAGATGGTTTGGACCAGTTACATTCTTTGCCGACTGGAATACGGCATCCCAAGATTCTAGTATTTCGGTCTATTTGGGTGTTCCGTGGTTTGAACTTTCTCTGAGCTGCCGCTTTCCATCCTTTTAATCGTGACAGTTTTGTGCCTCGTCGTAGTTGTTTATTTTGCTGCTTTTAGTTTATGTGTATTATATCTGCATTTGTGTTTCTAGTGTTCCGAACAAAGTGTTATTGAAGTACATAATTGTCTTTGTGAAATTGATTGTTTGATACTTGCATTTGGTTATGATAATTTTATTTGAAAGATAAGCTTAATTGATGCTGAAGTTATAATGTTCTTCTTAGTTTACAGATGGAGGAGATTACTTTAAATAACCTTCTTAATAGCTCTTTTTGATCTGACCAAAACAAAAGCTATATTTTTAATGGCTTGCAAACGTGCTGCCAGCCTGCCATATCTGATTACTTCAAAGAAAAAAGATAAAATTTTACATTTTATTTATTTTTTAAAAGAATAGCCAGAAAAAGCTTCCACATTCTCCAAACACTCCTTCACTTAATTTTAAACTCGTCAATTATGTTGATATTTCACCTGATTCAAAATATAAATGAAAAAAAAGAAAACCTGAGAAATTGTGTCACAGATGACCAAAACCTGGTGCTGTTTCTTCCATTCTTGAAAACTATTTATTCAATTGCATAAACAAAAATTATACCTTCAAGAAATCTTTCAAAAATGAGGTTTGGTCATAAATCAGCAATGCTACTTAATACAAAAAGTTTTTAGCGTGGCAATTTAAGAAATTTTGATAGTGCTAGAAAAATTTTGAAGCACAGTTTTGCCTCCTTTATGCTTTCAAACTTTTTTGTAATCAACAAAGGATCTTTTCCAATCTGCATTCAACTTACTCAGCTATAAGTTGCAATTGATTATAAATAAAATATTGGGAATTTACTATCAAATCATTTTTTAGAAACAACCAGTAGGTCAATTATACAGTATTTATGAATTTTGTGGCAATAAATTGCTTTTTAGGTTTCAAACAACTTTTTTGCTTCAAAAATCAATTAAATAATTTGTTAAAATTTTATTAAACTTAAGATAAAGAAAACCTTAAGATGTTTCAAGTTGGTTCGTGCTACAGAATATCCAAAGATAAGCTGTATTAAAAATGCTATGCTCTCTGTACCAATTTGATTCAAGTTGCCAACATTGAAAGCTACAAACTAAAATTTCTAAAAAATTCAAACATTTTGCTTTGCATGAATAAGTTTTTGGTAAACTATTTATAGATAGAAATCTTATCTGCATGCCCTGTATAGCTAGAATTTTTTGAAGATTTTTAATCTTTATGCTATTCAAGTATACGAGTTAATGGTTTGCACTTTTAATGTGGTAGGTTGCATTATTTTATGGAGTTAGTATATTTTTGATTGATCAATGTGTTTTTTCTATTTCAGATTTTGTCATAGCGACAGGCAGACAATTATTTGTGGGAATATTAACAAGTCACAAAAAACAAAAGACATGAAAAACAGCTTTTGCTATAATTATCTACTCATTTTGGACGTTGTAGTAATATGCAAGTATGCTGGTGAATTAATTATTGTTGTAACGCCAAGCAAATGAAATTGCCTGGTTCACAATGATGGCTTTAATAGGGTGCAAACCGTGCGGCCACACCGAACCCCCTAAAATACATATAAAAGTGGCCCCCTACACAAGAAATTGCTCTATTTCTTCACAGTAGCACCAGGACGTCGATGACATGCCCAAAAGAAAATAAAAAAATTTTAAATCAGTGGTGGCAGCATGCCTGGCTTCCGCTTGTTAGGTTGTTGTAAATTGTGTTTGTTAAAGTATACACTTTTTTCCAAAGATCACTTTGTCTTGAGACACTGAAACACGACATTCCACTCTTTGAATCACTCAATAGTGACGCCCCATAAATTGAAGATTGTTTTTTAGAGATCACTTCGTTTACATACACTAAAAATGGCTGCTGTTACCTTTTTTTAGGTAATGGCCCTCCTTACTTTTCTTGCACCGGGCCCGCCTTTTTGTAAGGCCATTACTGCTGGTTCACCATTACTTAATGGATTGCTACTGACTTGACATTTTGCATAAACGAACAAATTTTTAATTAAATTGTGATTGTATGAGTAGTTTGCAAGGTCGATATTACAAAATAAAATAAAAAATGCTAAAATTTGTACACCATCAATTGAAGTTTGTATTTGTTATTGAAATTATTTATTGTGATTGTTTTAAAATTTTTTGAAACAGCACTATGTGTTTTTCAATGTTTTTAATTTTACCAACTTAATCACCAGTGAAAATTCCCACCAAGATCGTATTTTAGTTTAAGTTATGCTCTTCTAAATTTTAGGTTAAAATAACTAACTGACAGCACCCCAAAATATTTTTGTTACAAGCCACCACTGGTCAAGGGTCAGGTTGACGCCTTGGAAGTTAATTATATAATGAGATAGAATTTTTTGAACAAACTATTAAGTTTATTGTAAGAAATCAGGGTGCTAATCTATTTTTAAAGTTAGTACTGTTAGATTCGCTCCTATTAAATTTACCTAAACATGTTGTTTAGATGCTTAATTATTCCAGTTTCTCCGAAGTTTTATTTTTTATGTGCACGCGCGGTTGAAAAAATTCCTTTGTCTGGCCTTTTTCTTTTTTTTTGAGTCAAGGGAGTGGCAAGCAGTCCTGTCGAAAAATATTCTTTGGAAATATAATTTTCGTCTCGTTACTAATACTAGTACTGTTAGAGGTTTATTGAAGTGTGCTAATTTTGAAATTAGATTCGTAAATGGTGTTGGTTAGTAGCGTCCAGAAACCTTAGTACAGTATATTATTATCCGAATAAATCCCAGCAGTCTTGACTGGTCGCAAGTTTTTTTTTTTTTTGGAATTAGTTTAGTGACTTGACATTTCTTTCCAAAGAATATATTAGCTGGTAAGTAGTTTAAAAGTAAGTTATTTTTGTAGTCTACATCTTCGACAGGTAAAATTTAGTTTTGATTTGCTTAGCATAGTTTGCCAAACATATTAGTAGTCTAAAATGACTGATGATGGTGCTGATAGTAGAAATGAAACAAACTGTCATTTTACTGATAACATATTTAAAATAAAATTAAAATTGATTTCATAAAACTTAAAGTTAATAGTAATTCTTGTGCTAAAAGGAAACTTAAAGCTGTTGACCTAGCAGATGAATGTGAACGATTAATGCTTGAGTCAGCAATGCTCAGTCTGAATTGACTAGTACTAATGATGTTAAACTAGGACAACTGTTTGAATTTCATGAATTTGTTTATAAAGAATGATTCAGTCTGTTGTATAATGCTAAAAAGTAGCTTAGATTGTCGTTCAATTCTGAGTGCTCTAAATCTGGGGATGGTGATGAGGTGTTTAACATTCTAGGCAACCAGTAAGTACAGTTCAGTTCGGGAGTGTGCTGCTACTAGTAATTTACCACCTCAATGTTTGCAGACTGTTACAAACAATAAACTTTCTGTGGTGCCCAAATTTCTCGTCATGTTTCCAGAGCTGATCCACCAGTGAGCAATTCTTCACGGGCTTATCCTGTGCCAGGTGTAACCCCCTTTATGTCATTGAATGACGTTAGTGCACCACCTGGATTTCATGGCTTTACTCCTGCACAGCCATTTTTGCAGCATACGTCTATGCCAATTAGTTGCTTTGATGGAGACTGCTTACATTATTGTGAATTTATTGATAATTTTGATCGTCATGTTGCTCCATATACCATTGATAATGGTTACAGGTCGCTACAGCTAGAGTTCTTGCGTAAAAGTAACACCAAGGATGTTGTTTCTGGATTAAGTAGACTTAGATATAAAACTGAGGCCAATCAGTTGGCAAGATCACAATTAGCTTTTTGTTTTGGTGATAAAACCAGGTAGATGTGTCGAGTGCGAAGTGATTGATTGGATGGTGAAAAATTGAATGAGTAAGATGGCAAGCACTAAATGGCTTTATGTGACAGAATTTTTTGTTGTGTAACCACATTTGAAGGCTGAGATAAATTGGCAGAGTTGAATAGCCTAGACATTACTGTTGAAAAATTATTTTATAGACTGCCATATAATTTGAAAACTGAATTTATAAGCAAATCAAGTGGCAATAGTGAGCTTGGGGATTTTTCTGAATTAAGAAAAATTCTTAAAAGGGCTGCAAAGGATGCAGATAGTTGCTTAGGTTAACATTTGTAGAAAGTTCAGATAAGAAAAAGGGAAACACTTCTAAACTTAATAAGATTCCTAGCTCTTCAAAATACTTTAATGTCTGTGCTGCTAAGTAATCAGGATCAATGCCAAGTGTTGGAAAATTGTATTGCCTAGCTTATGGGGGGTTTCATCAGCTTCGGCAATATGACAGGATTAACGATGGTCTGTACAAGAAAGAAGCAGTTTAGCTAAGGCTAAAAGGCTCTGTTTTAACTTTTTAAAGGGAGATCATGGTGTTGGCACATGTTGTTTCAACAAAAATTGCTCACATTGTTAGCGTCATCACACCTTATTACATCAAGTGATCAAAGAAAGTTTAGCTGTACAAAATTACACTGGTTATAACGGTAAACGGCGCTGAAGTAGCCGATTACCGCAAAGTGAAATGTCGATCAACGCGCTTCCGGCTTCGACAAATTAAAAGGAAATAATAACCAAGGAAAATAATTTAATATAAAATAAGTTATAACTGAAACGTTGAAACTTGGAAATAAAAGCGAAAACGAAAGCGGAAACGGTAATCTGTAAATAAATAAAAACAAACTAAAAATTAAACACAAAAAGAAAACGCATAGGTGTCTTACCGAGCAGTTCACTTCGGTGCTGACTCACGGGGAAAACGGGAATATCTTAACTGCACGCTAAGTCTACTCAGACTTCAACCAGCTGCCCACAAACACTGCAGCTGGTCGCCTCACAAATTGAGAAGTGTGAACAAACGCAATAAAGCCAGCTCTAAAATCAACGCGCTGCGGACACAACTATGCTTCAAGGTAAGATTAATTAAAAATAAAGCGTAAAACAAAAAAGGCGCTGGCAGCGAGTGCTCGCGCAAATAATGATTAGAAACTCAAGAGAAATAAAATAAAACACGTGCGTTGGTAATTTTGTACACTCCCAACACCCGAGAAATTAAAAAAGAAAAAGAAAAAAAAATTACCAATGCTGCACACAACACAGATAACATTAACGGAAACATTTCTAAAACTTATTTTACGGTAATTGCGGGATCACCAGAGTCCTTCCGCGGTATAACATCAAAATTCGCGGGAATCACCAAGCACAGTTTATGAACGGGCCGCCGCACTTCAGAACCACGCGTTTTTACTACGACTTGGCGCACCAAGCCTTGTTCGTCGGGGAACAGCTTTACAACTTTGCCAAGACGCCATTGAGAACGAGGAATCGAATCGTCCACGAGTAGAACAACATCGTCTTTTTGAAAATTGGTTTTCTTCTTAAACCATTTTTGGCGGGCGATTATCGTCTTTAAATATTCTCGAGACCATCTTTTCCAAAATTGGTCAGCTAGATATTGTACATTTTTCCAACGTCTTTTGGGAGAACAGTGCTCATCAGAAGGAAGTGAAGGGGGGAAGTTGCCAGTAGGACACAATTTCAAAAGATGATTGGGCGTCAATGGTTCCAAACCATCTGCATCAGTTGTGATTGGAGTTAAAGGGCGAGAGTTTAAAATAAACTCTGCTTCCAATAAAAAGGTGTGAAGTTGATCGTCATCGAGAGTTCGTTCTGTCATCAATGCAGTTAAAATTCGTCTGACTGACCGAATCATTCTCTCCCAAGCACCACCCATGTGGCTGGCATTTGGGGGATTGAAAGTCCATTGAATTTCCTTTTGAAGGAGAAAATCTTCAATCTGGTGCTGATTCCACTGGCGCAGGGCTTCACGAAGGGTCTTCTCGGCGGAAACGAAATTGGTTCCGTTGTCGGAGAAGAAGTGCAGAACGGGACCTCTTCTTGATAGGAAACGACGTAAGGCGTTGATGAAGGCGTCGGTTGTCAGATCCATCGCGACTTCAATATGAATTGCTCTAGAAGTTAAACAAGTAAAAAGGCAACCATATCTTTTTACTTGAGAACGCCGTTGTTTCACGAGCAACGGTCTGAAGTAGTCAACGCCACAGTATGCAAAGGGATGAGTATCGATTTGTAGACGCGACGGGGAAAGATCAGCCATCTTTTGTGATCCCGGCTTTTCATAGCGTCGTCGGGAATGCATGCAGGAATTAAGCACTCTGCGAACAACAGCTGTACTTCGTAAAATCCAATATCGTTGTAGTAACTGGTTCAACGTCATATTTGCTCCGCCATGACCTGTAATGCAATGACAATGAAGAACAATAAGATTGGTTAAGTGCGAGGTGTGGGGCAAGATAATTGGGTGTTTAAGATCAAAGGAAACAGAAGCTCTATCTAAACGGCCGCCTACTCTTAAAAGACCGTTCACAATAACAGGATTCAGTTTTAGAAGTGGAGATTTGGAAGGTAGAGAAAAGTTTTCATTAGTTTGCATCTTCGACATGATGTCGCCGAAACAGTTCCATTGCTCATATTTAATAAGCTCAATTTCTGCTTTTCGAAGATCAGAGACAGACAAGGAACGAGAAAAATGATAGACAGAGTTGGAATTTATTAAAAAGATCTTAAATTTTAAAAGCCAAGCAGTGGCTTTCTTTAGCTTAAACCACGAAGAAAAATACGCAATGAGCTTGTCAACTGGATCAATCATTTCGGTAATCAAAAATGCAGACGCGGCTTTTTTATCAAATGCTTTTACATTTTCTACATCTAATGTCGTCTCTGCAAACCGGCAAGGCCAGCTGTCTGGCGATTCACTCAAAAATTCTGGTCCAGAAAGCCACGATTTAGTTTTCATTAGTTTGTCGGATCTACATCCACGACTTAAAACGCTTTTCTTCATTGCTTATACTTTGAAGTACTACAGCGGAGTCTGTCCAAAAAATAGCTGGTCTCAACCGCGGTAAGTTTAATTCGTGTTTAAGAAAAATATCTAATTTTACGGCAGTCACAGCAGCAAGAAGTTCTAGACGGGGAATAGAAAATTCATCTTTAGGAGCTAAATGAGATTTACTAATAACTAAGTTACAATTGACATAGTCATTAATATCGCTCGAACGAAGATAACAAACGGCGCCATACGCATGCTTAGAGGCATCGACAAAATAATGCAATTGATAGTTTTCACTGCCTAAATTGGTATGCAAACCCATCCATCTTGGGATAGACATCGACTTCAGATGCTCCAGCGTTCGGATCCATTGTTGCCACTTATTGAATTCTAAGGAAGGAATAGGTTCGTCCCATTCTAACTCCAGCTCGCATAGTCGTCGATAGAGAAGCTTGGCTTCAACAATCACTGGGCAGAGAAATCCAAGCGGGTCGATCGAAGACAAAACACCACGTTTCGTACATGGTTTATCCGGAAGTTCTACTACAAAATAGAAACAATCAGTATTGAGGTTCCAATTTACTCCTAAGACACGTTCACTAGAATTTTTGGCCAGAGCGTTAATTTGTAGTGATTTCGAAAGTTCATTCTCAGGCAAATGTTTTATTATTTCAGGGCAGTTTGAGCACCACTTCGTAAGATTAAAACTTGCTTTCGACAATAGATGCTTTATATCTTTCATTAATTTAAGTCCGATTTCAACGTTAGGTACGCTAATTAAAAAGTCATCAACATAGAAATGTTCTTCAATTGCAGAACTGATATAAGGTTCGAATTGAGCGCCGAAATCAATGGCCGCTTGACGCAACGCAAAACTTGCGCAGCACGGAGACGAGGTTGCAACAAAAAGATGAACTTTCATTCTATGCACTACTGGTTGGCTTTCAAGATTTCCATCAGGCCACCACAAAAACCTTAAACTGTCACGATCACGAGGTGAAACTTGAACCTGGTAGTACATCGACTCTATGTCGGCTGCCAAAGCTATTTTTTCTTTACGAAAGCGGGAAAGAATGGCAACTAAATCGTTCATCAGGTGGGGCCCCTGCATCAGAGATTTATTTAAAGAAATACCTTCATACTCGGCACTGCAATCAAAAACCACTCAACTTGTCGGGTTTATGGGGGTTTATTACTGAATGATGGAGAATATACCAAACCTTCTTAGAAGTTATTTGAAAGTTGTCGTGAACAAGTTCTGCGTAGTTTTTGTCTAACATTGTTT
Source organism: Diplosoma virens (assembly GCA_963680785.1). Classification (NCBI taxonomy): domain Eukaryota; kingdom Metazoa; phylum Chordata; class Ascidiacea; order Aplousobranchia; family Didemnidae; genus Diplosoma; species Diplosoma virens. The sequence goes on from OY796888.1 coordinate 12,151,741, forward strand.
GAATTTGAATTGAATATTTCTGTTTCAGATCGCTGTTACGCATTAATTTTCGCTTTAAATGATTTAATCGCTTAAGTGCTAAATTTTTATTGTTTGGCATAATCTGGTCTTCATACTTCCAGGGTAGTGGTAACTCGTAGTGGTCATCAACTAGCTTGATAGAACTTTTAAGCATTCTATAAACTTTAAAATCATTCATCGAAATTGGTTTCGAATAATAATTATCTTCGTCATAACATTGAAACTGAATATTTGAAAAATTTCTGCGTGATTCATATATGAAATTTCTATCATCCTCCTCGAAATTGTCGCGTAAAGTTGAAACGTAGTAAACATTTTTATCACTACTGGATACTGTGCAATTAAATTTAGAACAGGGCCCAAGTAAAGACCACCCCAAAGGTGACTTCACAGCGTCGGGTGATAATTTATCCGGAGCAGATCTTAAATCTTCTAATCTAAATACTCTAGGGACATTAGCACCAATTAAAAGCTGTACGTTTTGCCTGTCAAGCTTTGAAAAATTAATATCAGCTAAATAGCTATGATCGCTTAATATCTGTGATGTGGGAATTACATTTGGCTGTACAGGTATTTCATCTACAACTGTAACGTCTGGAAGCTGGACCCAATCTCCGTCAAACAAACCTTTAACTTCCATCTCTGCAGACACAGTTCTATAAGATTTTGTCTCTGTCAACGTTTGCAATTTAAGCTGTCGACTCGTGCCGCTCAGTTGCAATTCCGTTGCCAAACTGCGGTCGCAAAAACAGGCGGTAGAACCTTGATCCAAAAATGCGTATACCTCTGTTTCTTTACCTTCGCAGCGAACGCGCACCGGAACAACATTTAAAAAGACATGCTGGACATTACCAGTCGATTTATTAAATTGAACAGAACTACAGGCGTCGACGTGACCCGTCACTTCAGTGTCAGTAATTTTATGAAGAAGAGTATGGTGAAAGTTCCTTTGCAACCAGTAATTAAACATTTGCAACTCGATTTGCAGTAACGAGCGAAATGGTTACCGCTTAAACATTTAAAACAAAGTCCCTTTGCTTTAACAAATTTGTACTTTTCTTCGTACGTTAAATTTTTGAACTTATCGCAATCAATTAGCTTGTGTACTTTTTCACAATAAAAACATCGACTTTTTTCCACGCTCAACGCGTCTTTTACATTTTTTGTCGTTGCAGAAACATACGCGCTTTCACGGCGAGGTTTGTAATTAGTTTGAAACGTTTCTCTACCAAAAATAGAATTAGCAATTCGACTTTTTTCTGTAACAAATTTGGACAAATCAAGAAACTTCGCTCTCTCACCAGTTTGTCGTTCAATTTGTACCGCATATTCTACCCAAGCTCGTTTCAAATTAATTGGCAGTTTGTTAACAACGCCCATAATCACATGCATTGAATCTAAACTCGAAACTTGTTCAATATTTTTTAGAGACACACAGCACTTTTCAAGAAATTGAGACAATGATTTAAGCTTATTTTTGTCATCATCGGGAATTTTATGAACATTTTTTAATCGCTCTTCGCAACATCTAGCTATTTCGTAGGGACGACCATATTCAACAAAAAGAATATCCCATGCTTTTTGAAACGCAGTTGCAGGCGACTGATTCGACACATAACTAAATTTAGATTGTACATGCGATTCACAATATTGATGCAACAACGGAAATAATTCGTAATCTTCAACCTTTCCTAATACATGAGCCTCAAACTGTCTAACAACCAACCAATATTCCATATGTTCACCATTAAATTTTTGAATTACAACCGGCGGTGCAGGACGCATTTTAGAGGCATTATATTTATGAAAACTAGTTGGCAAAGTTAACGAGGGTGAATTAAAAGCTTCTTGTCTTTGCGCTTGCTCTGTGTTGCGATAATCAAATTTAGACTTAAACTGACTTTCCGGTTTTTGACTAAAGCTTGAATTTTTAACTTTAATACGCAAATCTTGATCAGGAAGTTCTGCAAAAGTAACGGGAAATGGTCTATCGATTTCAACAGAACTTTTGGGAATGTCAGTAAGCAATGAAGTACGAGGCGGAAAATTATGCAATGGCTCGTTTTCAACAGTTGTAACATTTTCACTAAACAATTTGGAATAATCACGTATTTTTAAATGCGGCACCTTTCGTGTGCTAGTGCCTTCCTCTGCATTTCCACAGCTTAATTCTTCCCAAGCTTCTGACTCGATCCTTGCTAATTCTTCATTGCCTCTTACAGAACCTCTTACTAATATTTCTATTTCCAATTATTCTTTTGTTTGTGCGAATTCTAATACACGGGCAGGTGGTGTGGGTTTTTACTTAAACAATTCTATATCTTATAAAACAATCGGTAAAAACCTATTAAAGATCGCTGGTTGCGAGGATCTTTGGGTATCTATAAATTTTCCAGGAATTAGACACACAATTATTATTGCAGTTATTTATCGTCATCCAAATAGTGACGCTAATATTTTTATTGAAGCACTAAACAAAAAACTGTGTGAATTTGAAAGCAACAAATATGATATTTACTTATTAGGTGATATTAACATAAATATTTACAATAATCAATCCAACTCTACAAGCGAAGAATACCTTTCTATGTTAGCAAGTAGTGGTCTTTTTCAATTAATTACAAAACCAACTAGAGTTACCGACACTTCCGCAAGCCTCATTGATCATATATTTGCTAGTTCTCTATCTAATCCTGTATGTCCTGGAATTATTTTAAATGATATTAGCGACCATTTCGTGACATATTGTGCGATTTCTTTGAGAGCTAAACCACAGTCAACTAAACAAATTAAATACCTTGTATTTTTTGTGTCGTCTCGATAATGATATGCGCCATTTTGCACCTTTTCTTAACGATATTACTGCTGACAATTACAACTTTATATTTTTTGCAAATAGTTAGATCAGCAATTGATTTTTATGCACCACTACGTCAAGCCTCTCGTAGGCAAAAACGTATTCAGTCAAAACCCTGGTTAACTAAAGGTCTTCTTGTATCCATTAAACGTAAACAAAAACTTTATAGATCGCATTTCATGTCTCATGATTCAGAGAAACAGCAATTTTATAAACAGTATTCGAACAAATTGAATAAAATTAAGTACAAAGCTAAAAAATCCTTTTATGTTAATTTATTTGAGGAATATTTCATTCACAATAACCCGCGTAAAATATGGTCTACAATTAATTCTTTATTTCATACAAAATCTGATAATCCATCAAGTCCTTCTAAACTATATATTAATGATATTGTCGTAAATAACCCCGTTGAACTTGCTGATTGCTTTAATCACCATTTTAGTGAAGTTGGAACTAAATTAGCAAATAATCTATCACCTTCTTCTGTTTGTGCAGTTAATGACTATTTAACTAAAAGAGTTTTCTCTTCAATTTTTTTAGAGCCAGTTGCTAGTGATGAGATTACCAACATTATTAATGATCTAAAAACAAATAAAGCTGGTGGTTATGATATGATATCTTGTTACGAGTACTTTATTAAGCTGTCATCTTCTATTTTAATTCCTATTCTGGTTTTGTTGATAAATGCTTCTTTTAGTTTGGGTATCTTCCCTGATGATTTAAAAACAGCAAAAGTTATACCACTTTTTAAATAGGTGATACACTTGATATAAACAACTACCGTCCAATTTCTTTGCTAACTTGTTTTTCCAAAATTTTTGAAAAAGCAATCTTTACTCGCCTTTCTAATTTCCTAGATAAGCACTCAGTTTTAATTCCAAGCCAATATGGGTTCTGTACCAACAGATCTTCTACTCATGCAATATTTGATATAGTATCGACTATTTATGATAATATCAATAATAAAAAATATACTGGTATGGTTATGCTTGACCTAACCAAAGCGTTTGATACTGTATGTCATAAACGACTACTATTAAAACTTGGCCACTACGGCATAAGAGGGACTGCATATAATCTCCTACAATCCTATCTATCAAATAGATTTCAGTATGTATCCATAGTTAATATAAACTCGAATCTTAGAAATGTTAAAATGGGTGTCCCTCAAGGTTCAGTTTTAGGCCCTCTTTTATTTTTAATCTATATTAATGACCTTTAAAATTGTATGATAAGTATCCCTCGACTTTTTGCGGATGACACTGCTGTTCTGATCCACGCAAACACCTTAACCGAACTTGAGATTAAAATTAATCGTGAACTAGAGAATGTGGTAGTATGGACAAGGAAAAATAACTTAACTATTAATCCTATGAAATCTCAAGCTATGATAGTATCGCCTTCGCTATCTAAAACAAATTTTGCTATTACTATTAAATTAAATTCAAGTATCTTACAAGTTTCAAACAATATTAATTATTTAGGAGTAATAATTGATTCCAAACTTCTTTTTAAAGAACATATTTTAAAGTTAAAATCTAAATTATCTCGAGCAGTAGGAATTATGTGTAAATTAAAGCATACTGTACCTCTTCGTATTTTAATACGTCTTTATTATGCATTTTTTCACTCTCATTTACTCTATGGTTTATTGGTTTGGAGTGCTACTTATACAAGTTATCTGCAACCGATAAACATACTACAAAATAAAGCTCTGCGTATAATTAGTAATAAACAACGATGGACAAATTCTACTATTTTGTACAGTGACTTAAAGATTTTAAAGCTTCAGGATTTAATTAAACTCGAAATAGCCAAATTTATGTTTAGTTATGATAATTGCTTATTGCCACCTATTTTTGTAAATTACTTTCTCAAAATTTCTCAAATTCATTCACGATCAACTCGTTTTTCAGACAAAAATCTTCTTTATCTGCCTAGGTACTCCACTAATCGCTTGCAAAAGTCAATTAAATTTCGAGGAGTGAAAATATGGAATGAAATCCCTTTTCACATTAAAACAAATTGCTGCTCACTCAAAAACTTTGCTTTGAAATACAAACAATACATTTTACAATCGTATGAATGATGGTCTTTATTTTATCTTTTTTTTATTCTCTTATTTTCATGCATCTTTGTTTACTCTGAGTCATTGTTATAGTTACGATACCTGATTACTCATTCTACTTTTATCATCTGGTGGCTGCTTGACTTGAAGACCAATTGTTTTTGATCACTTCGCAGTCTCCATGCTGGTTTTTTTTTTTATATTTATTTTTTGTACGTGTTATGTAATCGTTTACCATTTATTTGATCTTGTAGTGTGTGTTTGTTTTTGATTTGATCTTACAAACTAGCAAAATAAACGAAGTCAATTCAATTCATTGCGCTTTTTATCTAGTAAAACTCTTTCTAATTCTTCTTCCTCCAATTTCATTTGTCTATTTACCTCTTCCATGGCTTCATTAGCTCTTTTTCTTGCTTCTTCGGCTTCTCGCTCAGCCTTTTTTCTTGCTTCTTCGGCTTCTCGCTCAGCCTTTTGTCTTGCTTCTTCGGCTTCTCGCATAAGCTTTCTTTTCATCTCTTCAGCTCTTTCTCTAGTTTTTTGTCTCGTTTCGTAAACTCTGGCACTTTCTTGCTGGACAGCTGCCGTGGCAATTTTTAATTTTACAAGTGACCTTTGTTTCTCACTACGAATCGAACTAGAGGTAGATTGACTGCCAGTTCTTACCGAGGAGCGTTCATACAAAAAAGCGCGACTCTCTTTGCTTAACTTATCCTCAGTATCTTTTATCCAGCGTTGAACATGCTCTTCAAACTGCTGATTCTCTACAACAATGCTGTTCTTACTAAAATTTAAATTCAAGGCTTCTTGTTCATCAAGAGCTTCTAACAAATTAGTCAAATTTTCAAATTTTTGACGAATATCAGATAAAAGGGTTAACAGCGGTTTATAACCCTCAGGCTTCATCATTAAACTCTCTGCTCTAACATACAAATTTTGCAGAGCCTTGTAAACTTCATTTGGGTCACCCAACGACATTATCATAAAAATAAGAACAATACGGACTCACCGAAATTGCTCGATTACTTTTTATAACGGTAAACGGCGCTGAAGTAGCCGATTACCGCAAAGTGAAGTGTCGATCAACGCGCTTCCAGCTTCGACAAATTAAAAGGAAATAATAACCAAGGAAAATAATTTAATATAAAATAAGTTATAACTGAAACGTTGAAACTTGGAAATAAAAGCGAAAACGAAAGCGGAAACGGTAATCTGTAAATAAATAAAAACAAACTAAAAATTAAACACAAAAAGAAAACGCATAGGTGTCTTACCGAGCAGTTCACTTCGGTGCTGACTCACGGGGAAAACGGGAATATCTTAACTGCACGCTAAGTCTACTCAGACTTCAACCAGCTGCCCACAAACACAGCAGCTGGTCGCCTCACAAATTGAGAAGTGTGAACAAACGCAATAAAGCCAGCTCTAAAATCAACGCGCTGCAGACACAACTATGCTTCAAGGTGAGATTAATTAAAAATAAAGTGTAAAATAAAAAAGGCGCTGGCAGCGAGTGCTCGCGCAAATAATGATTAGAAACTCAAGAGAAATAAAATAAAACACGTGCGTTGGTAATTTTCTACACTGGTAGTCAGTCAAACCTTAATGTTTCTGCAGAACTGATTCAGATCCAACAAAAAGAAACAAAAAATTGCATAACGTTGTGCCAGTTAAGGTGTGGATAGGAGATCCGGGTGAAGCCATGATTACCTAGGCTTTTATGGATGAGGGATCTGAAACCAGTTTGTGCACATTAGATTTTGCTAAGAAATTAGGTGCTAAATTGGATAGAACCAATGTGCAAATTTACACTAACAACGGGGTTTCCAAGGTTAATCAGCAAGTACATTATTTTTATATTAAGGGTTTGGATGGGCCAAATGTGTTCAAGGTCTCAAATGTGCTGGTTCAAAAGAACATGTAACAATGTAAATTCCAGCATTCCAAACAATGATATTTTAAATGGTTATGCACATTTGAAGGATCTGCACTTTCCTCAGCTCGTCTCTAACAAAATTGAGTTTCTTCTTGGTCAGACTGTGCAGAATGCATTCTGTGTAAGCGAACTACGGTATGGTGCACATAATAAACCACATACTTTGAATACCTTTTTGAGGTGGGCCTTGTTGAAAAATCATTTATGTAGTAACAATGATGATTTGAATGTACAAATCAAATGTGTAATGGAAAAGAAAACTGTGTTTGAAAAGGTGCTAGAAGTTTTAAACCAGGATTTTAAAGATATTGATTTGCCTGAAACTTCTGGAATGTCTATTGATGTCAAAAGAGCATTGGACATTTTTGATCAGTCTTTGAAGAAAATATGTGGTCATTGTAGCGTCGCCAAGACGTAAACCAGGTCTGTGATCGCGCGTTAATTAAAGTATGCACACGGCGCCTGGTGATTTTGCGCGCTGCTGTTGCCTGCCCTTTGGCGATCTCTCTTATTGTAATAGTTAGCACGAGGTAATTCTTTCTTTTTGGTTTTGCCTTCGTAGGAGAAGGTTACTAGTAGAGCCTGCTGGCCGCTTTCTGATACATATCCTTCTGGAAATTTGTATAGCGTATTGGCAGAAGTTCAGAACGGAACAAATTTGTTATAATCTAATTTGGTGTACTTAATTTATTCGAGTAAAGTTTGGAATAAACAAGTATTCGTAGTTCAAGTTTGAATCATTTTCTGTACCGGAACTACACGAGTTATAAAAATTTGAGAGAATTTAACAAATTTGATATTTTTCATTATACTCTGTTGTTCTTCTGGTATGTAGAGTATAATGAAGAATATACCTGGTAACAAGAAAAATAGTAAAATTTGATATTTATTGCTTCAATTATCGATTCGATTCGAATAAGATAATTCTATTTGATTAATAACTTTGATAAATTCTTTGCTTTGAATAAGAACTTTGAACATATTGCAAGAAGCAAAATTATATTTGTTTCATTTGTCTATGGTGTCAACGGACGCATCCGAATTCAAGTTTTGAAGAAAATTCCAAAAAAGTTGGAAGACCGCAAGGAAAACGGTATTTGAACATTTAAATTTATCCGCTCCAATATAGAACACGGAAAGCTAACTAATCTACTATTGTTAATTATATATTGTGTCGATTTATATTTGTTTGAATATTTATTACGAATGGAGTCTAATACTCCTGAGATTAACCCGTTTAAGACGATGTAGAAAATGCTATAGAAAACTTGCGATCTATACTAAACAATAATAATCGCCGAAAAATTAATGTCGTTGCGTAACCCAGAAATCAGGTCGCTGAACGAAAGCGTTGCTAAAGTAGAAGATTCATACAATGAATTCATGAAACTAATGTCAAGCAATATGACATCTGCGCAAACCATAGCCAATGTCGCAACTAATAAACGCGAGTTTGATGAGCGAATAAGTGACTGGTTTACTCGCACAGGGACCATGGGTTCTAATAAGGATTTTAACCGTTTTAAAGCCGCACCCACTAGCTCGACTAAATCTAATAGAAGCTCACGGTCTTTTTCTCTCACGGTTAGGCGACTTCAAGCCACTCTTAATCTTAAATCGGCTCAATTACAAGCTAACCACACGCGAGAACAGGCGGAAGAGCAACAGCGTAAGTTACAATTAGAAGTGGAAGAGCAACAGCGCAAGTTACGACTAGAAACGGAAGAGTAACAGCGTAAATTACGACTAGAAACGGAAGAGCAACAGCATAAATCACGACTAGAAACGGAGCTGCAAGAAAACGAGGCTCTACCCAAATTATCTCTTGCCGAGTTAGAGTGCAAAGTGTGGGAAGCAACGTTCCCTCTAAGAGTTTGCTTAACGTGCGCGGAATGAAAGGCCGTGTGAACAGTGGTGGATATTCAAATTTAGGGACCCGAGGCAAGAAAGTTTTGGTCTTTTCTCCCAAAATCAAGGTGTTCTCTAAAAAAAAAGTCTTCACTTCGATTCCTTGATTTTCTATTTTGTTCCCGAAATCAAACTGTTTTCTAAAAAAAGGTCTTCACCTAGAATCGATCTCCCGACATTTCAAGGTTTCATGCTATTTTTGAGGTGAATGCCTTTTTTTTTAGAGAACACCTCGGTTTTGCGAGGAAAATAGGGAAGTCAGAGATGATACCGAAGGGAAAACCTTTTTTTTTTTAACAATCACCATCATTTTTGGAGTAAAAACTGAAAGGTGAGATGAAAGCTATTTGAATATTCACCACTGCGTACAGCTTGCTTCTGATTGAAAACACGTATTTAGCTTGTCTTGCCAATACTTATGCAGGGCGCGGCAAAACAAAAGTAATGCGCGGGGGTTATCAGCTAGCCGCGCAGCTTAGAGGGAACTATGGTGGGAAGAGGCAGAAAGTAACAAATTCAAGGGGCCCTCCTTTTCTAATCCAAATCCTTCAACTTTATTAACTCCAAATAGTGTAGGAACTCAATTTCCAACATCTTGCACGGCTACTAAGAGGGTTACTTTTGGTCAAGCAGCTATATCAACCGCTAATACTAGCCGTTAGGGATACGAGGCGAATCGTGGGCAGCGCCCTTGAATGAAGGTGCTTCTCGTTCACCTTTAATAATGCCTCGAAACATCTACCTACTCGATCTTATTCTCCATTTACCAGTACGCCCTACCAACCGTAGCTTTACAACGTCGATTATGATAGTATGTTTTTGCCTAGACCTGAATTTCCTAAGTTTAAAGGAAATTCTCTAAAATTCAAATCATTTAATAACTTTGAAACACACCTTGAGCCAAGGGTTCAGGATGAACGAACTCTGTTTTGCCTGTTGCTTCAGTATTGCAACAAGGATATACAGGGCCAAATAAACCATTTAGCCAGCCATGAAGCATGCTACCAACAGGGCAAACAAAAACTTGTTAAAGAGTACGGCTCGCCATGGATCATATCTGACGCTTGCTTTAAAAAACTTAAGAAGTTTTCGTCAATTAAAAGCGGTGCAAGTCGACAATTAAAATCGTTTTGCGAACTACTACAGAAGACCCTAGTGATAACAAAAGACATTCCCGGATACACAAATTTAGATACTTTAGATACTCTATAACCACCTTGGTAGGAAAGTTGCCTTATAATTAACTAAGGCAATGGGTGAAAAGGTTAGAAGAGATAGAAAAAACTAGGGGCCTAGTAGCGGAATTCTCCGATTTAGTTGTGTTTGTAAAACAAGAATCTGGCGTTGCTAATTCTTTGTTCGGCCTCAGAACTTTAAATAATAAATCTAACCCCAAGTCCAAGCCTGTTAGCTCTAAGGCAACCGTAGCGTTCTTGGAGGAATAAAATAAAAAGGCGGGTTTAAGATCTTGTTGGTACTGCAAAGATACAAGACATAAGTTGCTAAACTGTGCTAGTTTCTTAGACGTATCTTTAAATAAACGTTATAAATTCGTAAAATCAAGGAAGTTATGTCACAAGTGCCTGAGTTCTAAGCATCAGACACCAGCATGCAAAAGGACGAATACTTGTGGGGTCGATGGCCGTACTGGAGCATTTCACCATAACTTCCTTTATTGATCTATTGATAGCAAAAAACTTCATACCCGCAAAAAATGCACATCGACCTCCGATACAATTAAAATTATTAACGTTTCCAGCGCTTTAGTTAGCAATAAAATTCGTACTGAGAGTTCTTCTGAAGCTGTCTACCTATGCGTTGTGCTGGTCCGAGTAGCTCATAAAAATAAAAGTATTTAAACTTATGCATTTCTAGACCAAGGTTTTACCCACACCTTTTGCGACGAAAACCTAGTTAAGATATTAAACCTTAAAACCAGCATTCAAATTAAAACCATAAATGGGTCCTCCAAAGTCTACAAAAATATATTGTGCAACTTAGAAGTATCTGCTCTCAATAACGATAACTCGTTTGCTCTAACCAATGTACATTCCATTGAAAGTATTCTCTCCGACCTTACTCTATCCCGCCTAAAAGAGAACTCTCTCAATTTCAACATCTTGAGACTCTATTTAAGCTTGCTATAGAATCAAATCTATTTAAGATTTAATTCTATACCAGGCGCTTCGATTCAAATGTTAATAGGTGCTGACGTTCCAGAAATGTTTTGTGTGGGAAATATACGAAAAGGTCCTAAAGGCACACCTTACGGTATCGAAATCCCTTTAGGTTGGTCTCTATTAGGTTCCGCAATGACGCTTTCTTCCCAAGCAAACTTCCATGTTAACTTTCTAAGTTGTAAAGGTAATGAGCTGCTACAAGCAACTGAACGCTTGTGGAAGTCAGATTTTGAAAGGGGTACATCAGTATTAAGCGTTCCAAACTCAAGGAGGACAGAGCAGCTTACGACGTGATGGAAATTAGATTATGCCTAGACGGAGGACATCACCAACTGCCACTGTCGTGAAAAGACGTACGTCAGAAGAAGCTTCCAGATAATCTAAAAAACTAGAAAACGACTGTTTAATCTGAAGAACCGATTGCTTAAAGACGAGAAGTTGAGAAAGGCATACATAGAAGGGATCGAGTCATACTTAAGAGAAGGATATGCCCAAGAAATTACTAAAGAAGTATTTATAAGATTTGTGGTTCCTAACAAGTGCAAGACTGCACTGGTAGGAACGGCATTGTGCATCACGCACGCCGTATGACCAGATGCTGTAATATATCGAGTTGGGACAGATGGCACTAGAGAGTACCACCTGTGGCATTGTGCATCACGCACGCCGAACCCGAGCTCACTGCCCGACCATGGTTTCGAGTTTAAAACTCTCATCAGGGACAGTCTGCTTACTCGGGTTTAGTTGCAGAGCTGGCAGCAGAGTTAGTTTAGTTGCAGAGCTAGTTATGCAGCAAAATTTAATGGAACTTCTTTAAACCACAAACTAATGCAGGGTCCAGATTTGGCCAATAGTTTAGTTGGTGTCCTTACTCGCTTCAGAAAAAATAAAGTCGCCTTAGTAGCAGATGTAAAGACAATATTTCATCAAATTAAGGTAGACCCCCGAGACCAAAACGCGCTCAGATTTTTATGGTGGACCAAAGGAAACTAATATAAAGAAACGAAGATTTATAAAATGGTGGTACACCCTTTTGGTGCAACCTCATCTCCAAGTTGTTCCAGTTTGTTTGAAGCAGACCGCTCGTGAATTTGGTCTTTTATATCCATCTATGATATCAGTAGCCGTGCTTCATAATTTCTACGTTGACGACTGCTTGGTTTCAGTTTCAACAGTTAAGGAAGCGGTCACGATGCAACAAAAACTCACCGAACTTTTGGCCCGACGCGGTTTTCACTTGACGAAATGGATTTCTAACCATGACAAGGTGTTAGAATCCATCTCTGAATTAGAAAGATCAAATTTAGGCAAGTTTATGTTAGATAACGGTGTGAAGTATAAGGTCCTGGGCATGAAATGGCACATAAGAGGCAAATTACTTTACCTTTGACATTTGTGTCAACCAAAAACCTTTCACAAGACGAGCGTTGGTTTCCATGACAGCAAGTATTTACGATCCCCTGGGATTCATAGCGCCAGTAATTTAAGAGGCAAAATTATTGCTTCAAGATTTGTGCAAACAAAAAGCTAATTGGGATAGCGTTATCAGCCAAGAAGTAAGAGTTAGGTGGTCTCACTGGCTCGAGGAATTGCCTTATTTGAGTGAGCTTAGGATTCCCCGGTGTTTTACCCAAGTAACTGCTGCTAGCTATGAGATTCACTGCTTCGCCGACGCATCTTTGTTTGCGTACGACGCATGTTCGTATCTTAACATAGTTGATACCAAAAAATTTGTCCATTGTTCCTTTCTCTTGGGAAAATCTAGATGGGCCCCAATTAAGTCGGTATCAGTACCTAAATTAAAGTTAACTGCCGCTGTCCTAGCCGTACGCTTATCTTGCTTATTGAAGGCGGAGTTAGATCTACCTGTAGTTTTAATTTTCTGGACCGACCTACAGCTGTACTTCATTGCATAAAAAACAACACCAAACGCTTTCCTGTGTTTGTGGCCAATCGTTTAGCAATCATTGAACAAAATATTGAACTTGATTATTGGCGCCATGTGCCGTCGAATTTGAATTCTTCTGATCTTGCTTCTCGTGGCATATGAGCTAACTTTAGCGAAATGAAAAAAATGGTTAGAAGGACCAGAGTTTGACAAAGCCCCGCACCGAGTGGCTTAATCACCTTAATGACTGAGGTGGAGAGCATTTTAAATTCTAGACCTTTGGTCCCATTAACCCTTATGAGCAGGGTGATTTTGGGTAACTTAATCGGCACGTATGTTGACAAATGTCAACATGCCTTTTTTGTGTGCATTTCAATGCTGCTGTAGCTGTTTTCAAGGTTTGTTTCCGTTTTATACAGTACTGGTATGATAAATATGTGCTATTAAACAACGTCACATTGCAACCAATTGATAACAACGCACATTCCTTTGAATGAACAGTTGATTTTGACAAATTATCACAATTTTCATTCGAAACTCCGGGTCTGCTTTGCACGCAAGGGCTGGTTTTACAAACATCTTAGCTGAACTAGAACGAAATTTCAACAAAGAAAGTTTATCGTTCCTTGCAAAGAAAGTTAATAAAAAACACAAAACCGCAGAAACATAACACGAACATGTAGGCGTACAGTATTTCATAGTTCAACCATACTTAGGTGTTCAGCATTCCATGCAATACGTGTTTTTAGGTGTTTTTCTGTGTTGCGGGCATACACGTCGGCGGCAAACGATGCATGCAAGGCGAGTATGCTTCGCACACCTGTAACATCTTCCCCGTTTGATGCGTTGAGCAGTGTCACTTGTGGTGCTACCACAAGCAGTAATGAACCCCATCTTTTCTGCAAGGAGCTTTGTTTCACCTTTCAATTTTCGTTTGCTGACATATGGTTGAGCCAGTTGAAAGCTTAGTTGCTTGAGAAAATTTGTTTTTTTGCCACATTTCCCACTGCTTCTCATTACGATAAAAGCGTTGTTAGTGGCAACATTTATCAAATTGTAGTTGATAACCATTGGCCACCGGTTGGTCTTCCTCAAGCAATTGAATTCTTCACAGTTTTCATCAAGAGTGTCAACTCCTCCTTTGTGCTTATTGTAATCTGTGATAACTGTAGGTTTGCTGTGGCAGTCCGTGATTGAAATGAAGGAGTGTGAAGATGACATCATGAGCACATTCTTGTTGCGCTTGGGGACATATGACAGTAGAAGAATTTTGTTGGCATGGTCATACAGTGCCTTAGTGCTTTCAACTTCTCTTCCTCTTCCTGTTTTGAATTGCGATGGTACTTCCCGCCGATTAGCCATTATTGTACCAACCAATGTCAGGTTTTTCTCCAACAGGTTGCACACCAGACCATGAGAGGTAAAGTATCGGTCAACATATATGTCTCGACCTGTACCAAAATAAACTGAGCACAACTTCATTACAATATCATTGGCAAGGTTTCTATGAGGTGCTGAGTCAGATTCTCTCCCAGAGTAAATCATTCCATTTAGGGCAAAACCGGTAGTAGCTTCGCACAGCCAGAAGAACTTCAGGCCGTATTTTCTTGGTTTTGATGGCATATATGTTCTTCCGGGAATCTTTCCACGATATCCGACCAGTTGTTCATCCACGGTCAAGGCCTCGTTTGGGTCATAGATGTTGCGTAAATTATTATTGAACATTTCCCATACCTCTCGAATAGCAGCTAATCTATCGGTTCTCTGTCTTGCTGGTCGAGAACGATAGTTGTCGAAACGCATGCAACGTAGTAAGAATTTGAATCGATTCAATGCCATCGTAACTCGATAAAATGGTTTACTGTCAATAGGATCCCACAAGCGACGCAAGTCTGTGAAATTGTCTCTGTCCAAGCCAGCACGAATCATAATAGCAAGACCTGCTTCAACTTCTTCAGAAGTAAAGTCTTTGTAGACATAGTTTAGCGGCAATGCACATTCATGTCTCACGTCCCTTGCTTTTCTGTTTGTCTCACGCACTATCTGAAGTGTAATTTCAGGTCGGTAAAATACTTTGAAGGCATCCACTTCATGTTCAGGAGCAGCAATAATTCGAGGTTGTTGCGTCAATATATTTCTCCTCCTATGCCTTCTAGGAAAAGGATTTTCGTAATACGTAGCATTTCCAGCTGTAATTCCTACTTGATCATCATCTAAACTAGCATTATCGTCAATAGGATCTTGATCCTCATCACTAAAGTCGTCTTCACTTTCTTCCTCATACACATCTATGTCAGAAAGTTCCTCAGGTGGCACAGGAAGTTCGACATCATCAGAAATAGATTCGGATTCGCTGGCACTTGTATCCTCGGCATCAGAGTCGTTATCAACATCATCAAACACTTTCTGCATTTGTCGTAGAGCCTCTTGAAACGTAAATCTTCTCTGTCTATTCATCGCCAAGTTCCAGCTATATTGTCTAAGCAATTGAAAACGCCTAACGCAGTTTGAATAGTTATTATTTCAAGCTGAATACAGTATTATTTTACGTTCTTATTTCTGAAATATATCACTAGATAGGTAAGGATTCAAAAAAATAGCTAGAAATATTTCCCTCGTCTCTGCCTGAGAACAGCAAGAACTGATTTCGACATGAAAGCTTCCCGTATGCTGGCTAGAGATTGATGTACCAGAGAAGAACACTTACTCTTGTGCAATAAAGAAGCAACACATAATGTCTTACAGCGCATGGTGCAATCAGAATCAATGGTGCAATAAAGCTGACGAAATCGAATAATTACTGGTTCTGGCCGCTCCTGGGAAAACTTCTGAAAAAAGAATAACTTCTTCCAGCCAAAGAACAAGTTACTAACTGCGCTTGCTTGTTTGATGCAAGTTATTGGCAATTCCATTGAAACAATGGCAATGGTTTCTTGTAACTCTTACTACTGCATTTTGACGTAAGTCATGGAACGATCTAAACTCTCAAAGGCCGTTTGTCTCTGCTAATCTACTGTTGTTACTACTTGTTGACATTTGTCAACAAGCGTGCCGATTAAGATAAAATGCAAATAACTCATTGTAAAAGCAATTTGGGATTTTGATATCACTTCAGTAGTAAGGTAGTCAAAAGTTCTCCATCGTCCGTGAATTGTGCTGAGCTAGCATATAGAGGGCAAGTGCAATCAAAAAACGAAAATAAAATGTTGACAAATGTCAACAGAAGTGCTGATAAGGGTTAATGCTCCATGATTCTGAAGAGGAACCTTTAACCCCAACCATCAGCTACTGCTAAGAGGCAACCCTAACTTACCATCTGTATCGTTCGACACAAATAGCTGTTACACACGCCGGCGTTGGGCTCAAGTACAGTTTCTTGCCAATCGATTCTGGCGACGTTGGGCCAAAGAATTCCTCCCCAATCTTTTGCAGCGGCAAAAGTGGTTCAATCGCCAAAGAAATTTCGCAGTAGGGGACGTATTATTGTTGGTTGAAGATATGCAGCATAGGTCAAATTGGGTAGTGGGGAGAGTGATTCGAACCTTAACTGATAAGGAAGGCCTTGTGCTAGTGGCCCAAGTCAAGGCGCGCAATTTCGTCCTTGACTATACCAGATTTTTCCTGCAGGAAAAATCTGGTATATGCCATATCATTGTATGTCTACATCAAGTAAATTTTGTGTAGTATTTGATTGCGGTGCTAAATACCATAGCACTTCACTTAATGACAATTTATTGCAGGGGTCAGATGTAACTAATTCTCTTGTGGAAGTGTTTTTGTATTTCAGACAGGAATCAATTGCCATTGTTGACGACATCAAATCGATGTTTTACCAAATTTTTGTGAGTGAACAAGATAGAGATGCATTGAGATTTCTTTGGTACCCAGATGGCGATGTGTAGAAAGCACCAGTGAATCATCGCATCACCGATTTGCCTTTCTCTCCTGATGAGTTCGATGCGTTAACTATGGGCATGATTTTAACTTGTTCTGTAAATGATTCATTTCCACCTGGCGTGTTTGTTAAAGCTGATTCACGGAAAGGTCTCAAGTTCTTGTTGACGAGTTTTGGAGAAGGTGGCTTAAAGAATATTTGATATTGCTGCAACCACAATCGAAGTGGTTTGGCACCTTGGAAAACCTGAATTGTAAGGATTTAGTTTTCATGAAGAATGATCAATGTAGCCGCGGCTGCTGGCCGAAGGGTGTTGTTGTGGATGTGTTGCTGGATAAAGGTAACTTGGTGTGAACAAGCGACGCAAAAACTTTCTCCAAGACATACGAAAACTGTACTTGCTTGAAGGCTGCCACGCTCAAAATGATAAATAGTGATCATATATTTATCGTTTTTTTTCGATAATGACTGTGTTGTATATAATGTTTGACTGTTTAACTTAATTATGATTTTGACCGGTTTTGGACTTTGTGTTTTAAAGAGATTGCTACAGTAATATTTGTAATGACTTAATAGTGGAAATTTCGTAAGGTGTGTGCAGTTGGTAAAAACATTACTCTATAATAATCGTTTTTTGGGTTGGGCATGTTAGATTCGCTCCTATTGAACTTACTTAAACAAGTTGCTTACATACTTTCTCCGAAATTTTATTTTTCACGCTAACTTAAAAAATTCCTTTGTCTAGCCTTTCTCTTTTTTTTTTAGTTAAGGTTGTGGCGAGCAGTTGTGTCGGGAAATATTCTTCGAAAATATTACTATCAATATTATTATTAGTAGTATTATTTTCGTTTTGTAACTAATACTAATACTGTTAGTGGTTTATTGGAGTGTGCTAATCTTGAAATTAGATTCGTGAACTGTGTTGGTTAGTAGCGTCCAGAAACCTTAGTATATTATCCGAATAAATCTCAGCAGTCTTGACTGGTCGCAAGTTTTTTTTTTGAAAATTAGTTTAGTGACTTGACAAATGCGAAGTTGAGAATTATTTGCAGTTGTTGGCGTTGTAAATTGTATTAAAATAGTATGAAGCTTGAGAAGAAAGTTTTACGAGAGTTGATCAAGTTTGTTTGATTTTGTAAATAATATATTCATTATAGTTAGCAACCGTGGTTTTTCCATCTGTTAAAAGAAGTTTTCCAGAACTAACTGTATTAAAGACTTCAGTCCCGCGGCAAATAATTTTTGGGGTCAGTGTAAAAAAAAGAATAACACAGCTTTACTTCAGCGCAGTTATTTGGCTATCTAGTTAAACTGGTCTTTTTGGATTTCCGAGAAAAGTTGTAACATTTTTTAATATATAGGAACGATAAATTTAAGTGGCAAGAGTTTTTATACTTATTTTCAAAATCGCAGCTTTCGGCACATAATTTTGTTTTGAGTGCCACAGGTTGCACACCCTTGAATAAAAGCAACAAGCATATAAGCCATGTTGAGTTTATTTAATTGGTAACAATAAATAAATTTAAGCAACAAAAAAATAACAGCTTAAATGTAAAACTACTAGACCCTTATCCAAAAAGAGTTGATGATGAAGGACAACTATAAACATATTTGCAACAGTTGCATTGTCGTTCTGTAACAAACAAAAAAATCATTGGTTTCTAAATAACCAGATGTTTTGTAATCATCTTAAAATATTTAACTAAAAAAAGAAATTACCAAAATTAAAAATCTTTGAGATTAGTGAAGAACGTCAACTTACTATCAATTTCGTTATTCCATTGACTGCATTTTTTCTTTTTTCGTGTTTCTATGTTGTACAAACAAAAGCGTTCACAATTTCTCTGCGAAATATTTTGCACATGTAATGAATTGATATCAAAAAACCAAATAAACTTTCAGCATCAGTGTATCTTTTGCCGTTAATTCACCTGAGCGTTTTCATGAGTTATACGGAAATGGTCTTTGCAGTTTATCAGCATAAGTTGAATTTGTGCTTTTGGTTTTTGTTTTCTAGCTTGTGTACTTTCAAAATCTGTAAAGTAATTACAAAACTTTATTAAAAAACACTATAATATTTAGAAATTATTAATGCTCTTAACTTTATCACTTTATTCACAGAAATTCTTTAAATTTTTGAAAGTCATGTTTAACCAAGAGAAAATATTCAATTTTATATATCTGTAAAAGTAATCGCGAGCTAAAATGTATAAAATAAATATAAAAAATACTCTAAGTGTAAATCTTTTGGTTAAGTTTTATTGTATCAGTAGTAAGAAACCTACAGGTCTATGTTGTTGGAAAGGAGCAAGTTAAAACAATAAACTTAAGACAGTTAAGACCATAACATTGGTGCTTGCATGAACGTAGCATAATCGAGTGCAAACGAAATCAACACGATTATTATTTACAACCTACATGCGTCATTCTGCTTTGTCCCTAATGAAAAGCGTTTCAACGCACATTCCTCTACTTGGCAATATTTACGGTACAAGCAGCTTTAAATTTCAATTATATATTTAATTAAAAGGCTAAAAAAAGAAATTGGAGCCTCGGATGTTTTTTTCAAGTCAGGTGGATATAAATAAAAATAAGAAAAGGAAAAAAATTTTTTTTCGCTCTAAGCTTAATAAATAAAGTCATGGTGTTTTTTCAGTCAGTGAAAATTTTTATTAAAAAAAAACCTTTCCGACAACTTTTCTGCAGCCTTAGAGCAATTTTAGTGTCTACATTAATTTTGCAGCCAGTTTTGAACCTTATGTATATAAGAATTAAGGTGTATTTTGCATTCAACCTCTTTAGTAGCTTCATATCTGTCATAAAAGAGTCTATATTGGCTCTGCTTTATCAGTATGTCCCCAGTAGCGAAGGGAAAAGGTTGCGAAAATTAGCTTGTGGAAAATTTTTTATGATCCTTTTGACCCACGTGTATGTTTGCTTCAGTAAAAGGTAATGTATATATTTTTATACAAATATTTTTGCTTTTATGTAGTTACATACTGACTAAAGTTATTTCGAAATTGTTTCTAGTCTATTCGTGAATATAACGACTTCATAAAATAAACCTAACTTTTATGTATACAAGTGGCAACATCAGGCAGAAAGCTATGCTTTTTGTCGTAGTTTTAGAGAATTAAATTTGAATATGATCAATCATTTCGGTTCTATTATTTTATTTATTGGTCTTTACTATTTCAAATTTTTATACTTTGCCACAACACACAAATTTGCATCACATCTGTACCAAATTTATCTACTGATTAGGTTTTTTCAAAAGCAATGTATAAATCACTAACAACAAATTGCCCTGCATATATTTCTAAAAACTTTGTTGAATATAATGGAGTAACACAAAAATGTTTCACTTGTGAGTGGTTGAGTGAAATATTTACTTTCTATATTTATACCTGATATGTTAAAGTTATTTCAAGGGCAGGGTAAAGTGGGTCTATTTATGATTTTGAAATATAAATTTTTTTATCAATATCTGCCTGACGCAGCCATATGGCAACATTTTGTATTTTTTATATAAAAAAAAAAAAAAATTAAAAGGTGTTTTGTCATTTAAAACCTAAGTACTAATAAGAAAAAAGCAAAAAAAACATTTTTTTATAAGCGTTTTCGTAATTCAGGCGTGAAAGGGTTAAATTTAAACAAGATGTTGTTATAATTACCGTAGATTTTATGCTACTATCCCTCATAAGTTAAATCTAAATCTAATAAATTTGTAAGATTTTAAGATAAAAAACTATTTTTGAACGCTTTAATGACACACGAAATAAAATGCAGAGTTGAGATAGAAATTTAGCACTTTAATAACAAACGAACACTTACGCGATAAGCAAACGAGTACACAAATAAGAAAACAAATAAAAAATGTAAGTTTCATTATGTACTTTTTCTGTAGTCAAACTAATCTAGGTTCTAATTTGTCCTGTAAGAAAAAAATTTAAAATGAAATTTCATTTTGATCTCGAATTCACTAACTTTCAGTCTTATCCAGTTTTGACAAAAACTTAAAATTTGTCATAAACATGCTAGGTAAGTATTTTAGTAGGGTAAGATAAGTATTAAGTATTTGCAAAATTTAATTTACAGGGAGAAAAATATAAATTTTTACAATAAAACTTTGTATTTATATTTTTTTTAGCAAAGCTTTAAAGTTTTACAATAAATTTCAATACACAAACTATAAAAAGTGTTCTCACGATTTTCAATTATCTAGTTAACAAAATGTAAATGGTAAGGTAATTACATTTTGGTTGATTCAACAAATTTATGCTTATTTCACCAATTTGTGAGTGATTCATGGTTTGCATTCCTTTTATAGTTTTTCGGATTAAAAACATTTTTTTCTTTTGTCTTTCAAAGTATGATTACTTAAATTTTAAACGTGACTGATTTTCACGAATTTAAAAAAAGCGGACTTAAACTGGAGTTTTATTTCTTAACGCCAATGCTGTGAGTGAGCATTTAAAAAATAACTGCTCCTACTTAAGTTTGGAACTGTAGATTCTTGATTAGAATTTCAAATTTCCAAAAGAGGTGGTTCAAAAAATTCTTATTTTTTTCTGCTTGACCTTTCCCAATTACAGTCTTAATACAGTTGAAGAATAGTCTGGTACCATAGCTTTGCATAATTTGCGCCTGATTTCTTGATTTATTTTTATAGTTTTCCTTACCAAATCACAATACAACTTTAATTATTGTTGCTATTGGTTATATGGTTCTTGGGTATCAAATTGATTACCTAATATGTTTTTTAATCATTCTTGAGCAAAAAAAGTCTTTACTTTTATTTTGCATTCATCGGTAGAGTGTTGGAGTGGTTAAGAGCGCGGTGATTGATGGCGAACAAAACGTGATCAACACCGTGGTGGTTCTAAGTCTACTCTTGCCATTCCATTGTGTACCTAGGAAAAACACTTTAAGGGACTTTCTCCTACTTGGCGGTCTTTGCAACCAGTCCTAAATTTTGATCTTACTTTTAAATGTAAACCAAAAAACAAAATAAACAATTTCAACTGGACAGCAATATCTTGGCATCTCCGGAAGCAATAGGAGGCCTAATAGTTTGACAGTTCCCTTTGTATAGCGGCTCCAGCAATTAAACCGAGATAATTAAATATTTGAATGAAAACCATTCCAGTAATGAGCGTCCTTTCAGCATTTTTGAGTTTTGAAAAATGTTTTTTTTGAAAGATTATGCTTTTGAAGAGATCACGAACCGCTTCATTACAATACAGTTCAGGGTTGCCGTTTTAGTTTTTTTAAGGCAAAATCTGTGAAATTTGATCTATTCACAGGTGTTTGGCTTCAAAATTTAACGTTTGGTCTTTGGGTCTTTTTTATAAAACAAAATTTTATTCTAATAAGTTAGAGTTTCTGTTTAAATATATTAAAATTTGTAAGCAAAAGTGTTAGAGTTTTTATTGTTGATTAAATCTTTAATCGTTTTCACCTAAATTTGGGATATGAAAGGAGATATTGGACACTTATTGAAAATGATGACGTTGTTTTTTTTTAGTTTTCGCCGTTTATTTGGGCTGAAAATAGAGATTTTGGACGCTGATAGAAGGTGGTGACCATTTTGTTTTAAATCTTCACCTTACATTTGGGATGAAATTAAATATTCTGGACGCTGAAAAAAAGTGATGACTTTTTATTTATATTTTTTGTTTTAGTCTTCACGTTACACTCGGTAGCCTACATTAATGGAGAAAGAAAAATATTTGGCCTTATTTTTTTACGTTTTGCTTATTTTGACGTCTGTCTGGCCTCTTTTCAAAAATTCTTCTGGCGACCCTTGTGCAGTTCCGTAATGTAAAGTTGACAACTTAATAAATTGTTAAACTACGACTATATCAAACCTATTGAGTAATTTTTAACCCTAAGTATAAATTTTTTTATGTATGGAGGTTGGTCTAGCGTTTTTCCTTTTTTGCAGTTCCATAGGTTTAAATTTTTTTTCTGTAAATCTACATGAATAAAGGCCTTGTCAAATAAATTTTGATATAACATCCCTTTTTTGATACAAATAAAGTTACTTTAAAAAGATTTTAAAAATATTTGCGCAAAGCTAAAAGAACTTAAAAACAAAAATACGTGCGAGATTACAAGTGAGTTCTCTATTCGCAAAACTAAATTAAAGTTGCGTTTCCGAAATCAAGTGTTTTGACTTATCTTTAAATTCATATCCTTTTTAAAATGTAACGAATCTTTTTTCTCTAATTGATAATATTCAGCATATTCTTTAATTGAATATTACATTACAACATATATATTTATTTAATAACGAAAGCTTTCGTTTTCTAAATAGTAATTAAATTAATGTTGTATTAAATTGCTTTGATCTTTTCAATGAGAAGTCTGCAATGAAGATCGATTTGTTTTGCTATATATATATGTATATATATATATATATATATATATTGTTTTTAATTAGATAATTAACTTACAGACCACAAAATTTTTTTTTTTTTTTTTTAATTTAACATTAATTTTATTCGCCCCAACAGACTGTTTTTCCTTCCTGGGCTCGTCAGGGGGCGGTTAAAAATCTGAAAACTAAAAAATAAAATAAATAAAAATACAGTTTAAATAAAGCGCTTGAATGCCGGCGAAAAGCATAAAGCAACAACAAGAAAATACTACGGTTACAATATTAATCGATAAATGAATTTTATTGCCAAAGAAAAAGTGTTTTTTACGTAGCTTGCTCTATTGTTTGAAAATAATGGGTAAATATGAACAGTTTGCATTAAAAATGCGTTAAAATTAGATTAAATAGTAATAGCACATTGGAAATACAATAAAAAGATGCTAAAGAAATGCGTTTAAAAATGACAATTATTAGGGTACGAATTAAAATTGAAACAGTAAATTTTTTTTTTTTTACAGGTATAATTTAAGAATGTTTTTAGTTCGATAAGTATGTAATGTGGAGATAGGTTATTTTATTTGCAGATCAAGAAAGTAGATAAAGGTGTGATGTAAAAATAAGGTAAACCGAGTTTGTAAATATATTTATTAACTGCCAGCGTAATTAAAACTTTGTAATTTAAATTTTACTTCAATATCGACATTTTGAGACCAATTCCGAGCGTTTATTCGGTAATTTTTTTGGGTCAGCCTGAAATATTTGTAATTTTTCTGACAAGCATAAGTTGCATGTTTTTGAACCACATTGATATGGAGTTGCGTGTTGTACGATTTTCCATCTTATTTGTGGCGATTGCCCTGATTGTTTTAATTTACAAACGTCTTTTGATAATGCGGTGGATTTAATTTTTCTATTGTCTTTGAAGGATTGGTTATGGTTATTATATCGGAGTTTAAATGATGTTTTGCAGCTGCCGTAATAAAATTTGTCAGTTTCACCGGTTTTTAGGGAGGATTTGTAAACTGTTTCTGTACCATTTTCCGTTAAGTGTTCTTTGTTGTCCGAGTTGTTTAGGCGTGAAGTGTTTTGCTTATTTATCATAGATTTCACATTTGGCATGCAACTATAGCTCAGTTTTATGTTGTTTTTGTTAAAAATTTTGTGGTATTTGTTGCTGGGTGGAAAGTGTTTATTGAGAAGGGTGAAAAATTCTTTGCCAAATTAGTGTTGACTTCATCGTTGAAAGGAGGGTTGAATCAAATAATCTTTCTTGATCTGTTTCTTGATTGCTTCTTTGAGGTTGAGTTGAATTGATCTGTTTGTTTTAGTTCTTCTTTTACATAGGTTAATTTTTTCCCTGTATCTGCTTTTTTCAAGGGCTAGTTGATATTCCGGGATTGTTTTATTGAATTCTTGTAAGCTGTATGAACTATTTGATAAGCGTGATGAGATCATTTTGGGTAATTGTTTTTTTATATTGGGAGGGTGATTCAATTTTGATATAAAAGGGGGTGATTGATATAAAGGGGTATGTCTCCGGGTTTGTGGTATGGCCAGTATTTACCTGTAATTACATTTAGGGTGATATTTAAAAAATCGGTTTGTAAAAGATTGGATTCTGTTGTTATTTTGAGGCCATTGTTTTGAAAAATTGTCGAATTTAAAAAATTGCTTTTTGAAATGTTTTTATTCTAATTTGTTATTTTTTTTCAATTCTATTTAAAAAAGGGTAATTAGGATTTTTAATTATAACAAATTTTAATTAGTTGAAGTTTATTAACGAACAAATAGATAAAGTCAGAGTAGATTCAGTTAAAAAAAAGAACTTATCAACCAATTCATAATTTAATAGAGTTGCTTGTTCATGAAAAAAATAAACAAAAAGAAGCAGAATGATTTACAATTTTGTTCAAATCGTGACCTGAAGTAATCTTTTCAAATTAATTACCATTTATCTGTTTTTTTAAACAATTTGCAACAATTTGTTTGAGTCACGATTTTCTAAAATATATATCGACAAGCCAACAAGTCATTTAGCAGAAATCACGAATTGGCTGCTTTTTTTGTCCCAAATGGAAGTTGCTTTTACACAGCTTGGGCCGTAATTACATCTATTTTTGTTACTTTACATTGCAAAGCGAAACTGAAACTGCCAAAAAGTGTTAGGTAATTACTAGTAATGGAACGATGCCAATTTTTTTTCAATTTTGATGCCGATTCCAACAAATATTTTTAATTCCGATGCCAGTTTTGATTTACATTCGGATTCTTGTCATTTAAAATTTACTTTGTTTTTATAATATACTAATACAATGTTTTTTTAAAGAATCTTGTTTAATCAGTTGGATAATTTGATGTACAGTGTCTCTATCTTTATTTTATTAAATTGTTCACCATTAGCCATTGTAAATTAAAAATTATATTAATATATATTCAAAAAGTGAATCAATCATTCTTGCAAAGTGCTCAATAAAAGAATCAGAGCAATATTTAAAAATAAAAAAATTTTAATCAATGTTTTTAAAAACCAAAAGTACCTGTTGCATCTTTATTAAAACAGAAGTTTGATCCTTATTCGAGTATGCAATTCTATTTGAAAAAAAAAAAAATTGAATATACAGTATAACATTGAATTTTTTAAGTATTTTTTAAAAAACTACAACTGTCTTTTTCATCCTATAAAATTGTCAGGTGATTGTTAAAAAAATAATGAATCTTCTTCTTCTTCTTCTCCTTTCGGCCTTTCCCTTTAGTCAGGGGTGGCCACAGCGTATCATCATTCTCCACATCTTTTTGTCTTCTGGAAAAATAAAGAATACGATCATTATTAATAAAAATAGACTTGTCAGGTGGTTGCTTATTTAAATAAAACAAACACCTGACGATTTGATTTGAATAAGTATTTCTGTTTGAATTAGTAGGCATCTGACGAATCCATAGGACGAATCTTTTACGGATTTTTTAACATTGTTAAATCGCTCTTATCTTTTCATCGAGCACTTGGCTTATCTTTCAACGAAGATCGATTCCCTCGTATATATATATACGGGATGGGACCATTCGCTGCCACCCATTTGCCACCGAAAGTTAGCCACTGCTAATCTATTTTTTTTATTTATTTTATTTTTATATTTATCCTCCTTACTCGTAGGAAAGCGCGGGGCGCTAATACATAGGGTAAGCAACTACCTCAAACTGCTTCCGGAGATGCCAAAATATTGCTGTCCGCTTGTAATTTAATGGAGGTCTGGCTTTAAATTTGAACTACTTGCCAAAACCACCAAGCAAGGGAAAGTGCCGTGAAATGTCTTTCCCAAGAACACAACAGAATGGCGCGAGTGGGTTTTGAACTAAGACCATATTTGTCATAAGCACGGCGTTTCAACCGCTCAACAATTTGGTCTATGTTTGGTGACAATAATGTTATCAAGGTTAGTAAAAGTTGGTAACAATTTGCCATGGCCCATTCACCACCAACCCATGATTACAATCATTAAAAATATATACATATCCGTGCCAACCAAAAACATTTGGCGGGGCAATACAGTTTTCCCAAATTTTGTGATTGTTACCCGAATCTTGCGAAAAGAAATTTTCTCCAAAATTTAGGTGAAGACCAAAAAAATTTCATTTTGAATAAGTCTTTTTGATTTCTCAATTTTCATTCCAAAAACATATTGATCATACCAATAAAGAAATTGCTTAAGAAAAAAAAAAATTTTTTTCAATTAATTCTTTGTCGCTGCCTTAAAATTCATGATTTTGCCCAATTTTTTTTGTTGTTGCCTGAAAAATTCTGATTTTGCCTTGGGGACAATTACCCCCGGCTCCAAGCATATATATATGTTCTTGCTCAATGATTGTGAGGTATATAAAAAAGACAAATTTATGAATAAATTAAGAATCGTTTTCAAAAACTGTTTACGTAAAAAAATTCAAAATTTTCGTAAAAAACTTTCTATTCCGATGCAGATTTCGATCCCTAAAAGTTTATCGATTCTTTTAATTCTCGATTCTGATTAATCGTCCCATCACTGGTATTTACCCAAACAGATGTTTAGCGAGAGTCTGTTTATCAGCAAACGTTCTTTTCAGGATAGGGCAAGGTTTGAAAAAAACTCCTTTTTTTAGGGCACACTGGAAACGAGTTTCGAAGGACATTATTTTCCAGCTTAACAATGAAGGCATGACTGCAAGAAAGATTAATCCTTTATTTTCTTGCTATACAGTTTGGTGTACTAATTATTTTACTACAGGAGACAGACCCACTGCATTAATACAAAAAAGCTATCATGTTCCCCCGAAAATAAAAATTTTCTGAAAATAAGACCTAGCAAAAATTTTCATGATGGTTTTAATATAAGACTTACTCTTAAAACAAACCCTAGTTAATAGTGGAAAATTATGACGTCATAAAAGTTGGGGATAGTTTTAAGTATTACGGTGTAGCCACAAAACACGTGAACCTTGGTACCAACAATTACGTAATTGATGTAAACACTGTTACCAGGGATATTACTTAGTTTAAGATTCATAGTTCTTTTCGTACAATCAAAGGCAAGTTAAACTTCAACAAATATAGCAAAAGGCGTAATATATTTTTTAAAGAAAAACTTGTAACACGATTTTTGGTCCGTTACATTGGGCGGACTTTTTCAGATAAAAACAACACACAATGCACAACGTATTTAAAAGAAAAACAACTAATTATTACACAGAATGATGATGTCCCAGATGGAAGGTGCTTTCTTGTAGGCAGGGATGGATAAGTCTTGTAACGGTAAACGGCGCTGAAGTTGCCGATTGCCGCAAAGTGAAATGTCGATTAACGCGCTTCCGGCTTCGACAAAATAAAAAGACAATAATAACCAAGGAATATTTTAATTGAAAATAAGTAATAAATGAAACGTTGAAAGCAAAAGCGAAAGCGAAAGCGGAAGCGAAAAGGTAATCTGTAAATAATAAAAACAAACTAAAAATTAAACACAAAAAGAAAGCGCATAGATGTCTACCGAGCAGTTCACATCGGTGCCGAACTCACGGGGAAACGGGAATTACCAAAATGTCACTAAGTCTACTTAGACTTCGGCCAGCCGCCACCAATTGCTGCTGGTCGCCTCACAAATTGAGAAATGTAACAAGACTCACAAAGCCAACTCAAAAATGAACGTGCTGCAAACAAACTATGCTCCGGGATGAAATTAATTAAATTAAGCCGTAAAACGAAAAAGGCGCTGGCAGCGAGTGCACGCGCAAATTATGATTAGAAACTGAAGGGAAATAAAGCAAACACGTGCGTTGGTAATTTTCTACACTTCCAACACCCGAGAAATTAAAAAAGAAAAAGAAAAAGAAAAATTACCAACGTTGCACACAACATACGTAAATAACATTTAACGCAGTGCTTCTCAACCAGTGGGCCGTGAAATTTTCTTAGAGGCATTTCAATTTTGGTTGATTCAAACAGGATTATTTTGAAAAAAGTTATGGAATATAAAAGCGAAAGATGTACTATAATTTGTTTGAAATACACAACAATATTCTCTATATTGATTTTATATTAATAGTATAACTAAGCATCCTAGTAGAATGAAATTAAATGTAGCACACACAAAATATATGAATACAATTGCACCCCTTGCGGTCAGGTGACCACAGCTCTACGTAAGAAATTAACACATGCGCAATATCAAAAGGCTATCAGCAAAGGAAGCAGAATAAATTGCCTGTCGCTTTTTCGCTGTGTTTATTTCTGTTTCCTTGTTACCGTTAGCCTTTTGATATTGCGCATGTGACAGTTTCTTACGTAGAGCTGTGGCCACCTGACCGCAACGGGTGGCAATTGTCATTCAGTTAAAGCAAAATGCGTAGAAGATGCTTGGCTCTATTTTGGAAATTGTTTTTGTTCTTAGATTAAGCAGAAATTCCGACCGTTTTGCTCCTAGATTTTATAATAGTTGTAAAAAACTTAACAATAACAAGTTTTCAATCTTAATTTTAATATATAATGCCTAACAATAACTAGTTTTCAATCTTAATTTTAATATATAATGCCACAGGCAATATATTTTACTGGTTGCGTTTTAGAGTAGACTAAGTGATATAAAAAAATGGCTTTAACGTCAACTGGAAGCTAAAAAATTTAAATATTTAGTTTAAAAACATCTTAAAGTAGACTCCAATAGTGTTAAGTTTGCTATGTGTATCGTCAGCAGCCGCGGTCTATTTTTTTTATCAGTCTATAGCTGTCGTTATTAACTTACCTTACGTATACCTATATCGTACTTAATCTTTAAGAATATGAGAAAATTTTATTGACAAGGTCTAAGTGAAGGCAATTCAGAACAAGAATGAATTGCCTTCACTTAGACCTTGTCAATAAAATTTTGACAAGCGGAATAAACCAATTTTAAAAATATTCAGTGACTACGCTACCGACCACGTGCATTACAAACTCAAACCAAAAAACTAAAAAACAGAAAGAAAAATTCAACACAGTTAGATGCACATGGATCAAGTGATAAATGTTGCCATTATACAAAATGAAATTGCGTTTCTACCAAATAGTGACAACACTATATTAACAATAAAGTTTCCAGTAGATATGACTTAAAACAGGTAGTAATCTTCAATAGATTAAAATAGTAAATTCAGACCTGTTCATAATACAGGCCATGATTGTCCAGTATATGGCCCGCAACACGATTAATAAAATTTTAATTCGAATTTTTTCAGCTCGAATGGCAAGAGTGCAATTACATAAGATGATGCAATTTTTAAATGGATAACAGTTAGGATTAGATCATGGGCGTCTAAACTTTATCACGCTGTTGACTAAATTTTTTTTGCAAATATCTCTTGGGCCACAATTGGTACAAATTACAGTAATAAAATTTTTTTGGGCTTTACTTTAATATTAGTGATAATTGGTTTGAAGAAAAGAACTGTATGTATAATGATTTCCTGTTTTGTAAGTCTTTGGGACATAAAGTGGTTAAAGCTAAGATAATTCTACAGTATGGTAACATGTTTCGAAATGATGATATACAGTGATGGCCTTACAAAAAGGGGACCCGGTGCAAGAAACGTAAGGGGGCCACTTTTTAGTGCACTAAAAAAGGTAGTTGAAGTCATTTTTAGTATATGAAAGCAAAGTAATCTCTGAAAAAAAAAGATCTTCAATTTAAGGGTGCCACTATTGAGTGATTCAAAGCATAGAGAGACACTTTATCTTGCCCAAAGGCATTATTAACTCTAAAAAAAAAATAAGAAAAATTTTCAATTTAGGGGCCAATTTTGAGTGATCCAAAGCATGGAGTGGCAGCTTGTATTGCCCCAAGACATTGTGATATCTGTCATCAGTCGATGACGCTTCCTTTTTTTTTCAAACAATTTTTTCTTTTTTTTTTGACATTTCATCAACGTTCTGGTGCTACTATGAATAAATAGAGCAATTTCTTGTGTAGGGTGGCCACTTTTTGATGTATTTTAGGGGACTCGGTGTGGCCGCACCATTCAAACCTTATTAAAGCCATCACTGATGATATACTTCTTGTAAGTCATTTGTGGAGAAGTGTAGTCGAAGCTTTATTATTTTACGTTGCTATTTACTTTGAAGCTTAACAGTTTTCCGCTTGCCCGTTTTTGTTAATTGCCTCGTAAGTAATTCGTTCTTTTTAAAAAAAACACTTCTTATAAATGAATATTTTAATATTGAAATAATGAGTCAAAAAAGCATTGAGCTGAACAGATAAAAGAGGCTAAAACTAAGTCTATTGTGCCTGCGAATTAAAGGCCATAATTGGAATAAAATTTTATCAAGGCTGCACGGTTCAACATGTTTTTTGTGATTGCAGTGTATTCAAATCGAAATAATAGCATAACAAGGATTGTGTGGGAGGCAGCTGGCTGCAACAACAATTTTTTGATTATTTGATAAAATTTCTATTAAATAAACGTCGCAAACCAAAATCGCTCTGTAATGACAAAAAAACTATGTGCAACCTTTTGAGGCAAGGTGCTTTGTGAGCACTATTAACGATATTTCAACGTTATTGTTACGTCACAAAGCGCTAAGTTAAAAGACTGGTAAACAAGTTGCGTAATATGTGATACTTTTAGGTTACTGGACTATGGTGGAAAAATGTAGAATTATCTCGAAACCATCACGTGACATTTTGTATGACATACGTTGAAAAGCAAAACTTATTAACAATTACAAGTTAAAATAAAGCGGGTAAATATGATGGTATATGAACATTATAGCTTAAACTTATTTTACTAAACAGACTTGAGTGGGGGTAGCGCATCGATTACGTCATGAATAGGTCACAATTAAAATGAATACGTCACAATCGAAACTTTAAAGAAATACTTTAAATAAATTGGATAGTCAAATATAAATTAAAATCATTAATATTTTTTTATTTTATCGCTACATTTATCCTCCTAACTTGCAGGAAAGCAACGGAGGCGCTAATATATAGGGTAGGAAATTACTCCATTTTGCTTCCTGAGATGCCAAGATATTGCTGTCCGCTTGTAATTTAATAGAGATACGACTTTTTGCTAAGACTGTTTCAGAACTGCTTGCCAAAACCACCAAGCAGGGGAAAGTGCCGTAAAGTGTCTTTCCCACAAAAAAAAAACAAATTGGCGCGTGTGGGATTTGAACGAAGACCATGTTGATCATAAGCATGGCGCTTTAACCACTCGACCACTCTGCCGACAATGGTGATGAAATGTGACATTTAATAATAATAAGTTTACTTGAGCTTTTAACAACAATATCTTACAATAGATTGTAACAATGCGAGGTCCCCTCGTGCTGCGGCCCCGGCGCATTGCACCGGTAGCACCGGCGATACTTACGACCCTGAATTACGGCGTATACGAAATAAAGTGGTTTAAGAATTTTGAAACGAATTAATAGAACATCGATTTTAAACATCTAATGCACAGTACTATTGTTAAAATAAATTGAAAAAGGAGGGTGTTCAGTGTTAAATAAATACAGCGAAATATATTGTTTGTCAATATTAATAGACGAATTAAATTTTGAATGTATAACGATTCTTTTATCAAACGTTTTCGCCAATGATTTAAAAAACATAAAAATGCACAATTATTGAAGTCGATTTTATGGACTGGATTGTCAACTTGGTGTTTTGCTTCATCACTCTCTTGTTGGAGTGGCGAAACAATGTTGTGGTTATTGAGTCTAGTAATTAGATTTCTGCCGGCTTGTCCAGTATACAAAGCTCCACGATCACATTTTAGTAGATAGATGACGTCGAATTGCTGCAGATGAGGTTGTTTGTCTTTATACGGGAATAATTTCTTCAATTTAAGGTTGTGTCTATTAAACGTAGTTGCATGTTTTTATCAAATTCCAACAAAAATAAACTCATTTTTTTCAAAAATTTAGAAATGTATAAAATACATTATACATTCCAAAATTTAATCCGTTTATTAATAATGACAAACAATATATTTGACTGTATTTATTTAACACTTTAATGTCCTATTTTTTAAAATTTATTTTAACAATAATACTGTGCATTAAATGTTTAAACTCGACATTTTATTTATTTGTTTCAAAATTTTTAAACCACTCAATTTTGTATACGCCCAAATTGCTGTTGTACAGGGTCCTCCAGCGAAGTGTACACTGTTATATATTACATTAATTTAAAAACGAAAAGGGCAATGAAATTTTTTTTGAAGAAAATTAAAGGTGAATGTAAAGTCTTCAATATTGAATTCAGTTTATTCAATATATCCACCCTTTTCAATGATAACACGGCGGAGGCGAGAGATAACTTGGTCACACGTGGCACGAATAGTTTCGCTTTCTATTTTTGCCCAAGATTCTTTCAATTTCTTCTTCAATTTTTCCACATTTGAATGTGACACAGCGCAGGCCTTTCTCTCCAAGATGGACCATATCCCAAAGTCCATCGGATTAAGATCAGGAGAAGAAGAGGGCCAGAGTTCCTTTGACCAAAAGAACTTAAAGTTGTCCTTGCACCAGGCTTGAACCATTTTGGCTGTGTGAGCGGTTGCCCTATCCTGCTGTAGGGTCACCGCTTGATTTCCAGGCAATAAATTTATCCATGGAAGAACCCTGTTCTTCAACATGTCCAGGTAAACGTGCTGATTCACTTTTACGCCATCTTCGACAAAAATTAACGGAGTTTTCAGACCATTCGGCGTAACTCCGACATAACTAAAAATTAGCCTACACTTGGGTGGAGGACCCTGTATTAACTTAATTTAAAGTTACGCGTAATACGGAGATTTTTACAATAATATTCTGTTACGTCATAGATCATCTAAATTTAAATATTTATTTTTGCAATTAATTAATCAGTTTAATGCAGTTGATGATGGAATGTATTCCAAAACGTCCTAAATAAACTATGTTTCCAATTATTTTGCCATTACTTTTTATTCTAAAGCTAATAAGCTTGTTTATTATACGTATCTATTCTGTTTATTATTATTTGTTTAGATATTGTTTTTAGTGAGTTCAACTCCAATTTTGTTAATTTTAATCAGGAAAATAAAGGTCTCTCGTTTCAACTCATCTTTTTATTTTCATCTTATCAATGTCAACGTTCCCATTTTGAATACAGGTCAAAAAAATATGAAAAACATTTTTTTGCAAAAAATAACTACATACATTTCTTATAGTTATACAAGGAACAAAGTATTGAAATTTCACACTTTTATTCGATTAAGAATTGTTAGCCGCCTGTAAAGGGTTAAAATTGATTTTTTGGCACTTTGTAAACAGATATTTTGTAGTTTTTTTGTTTAAATTAACGATTGCTTTCTTTGTTTATTTTTTATTAAAATTATTAATTTTCTTTTTATATTTTCTGATTTCTAAAACTAAATTTTGAAATTATCGCCTTAATGCTCATGCAAGATTAAGAATGTTAAAAATTGTTTATCGGGAGACAAAACTAACTTCGTGATCGCACTTTGAACTACGCTGGTATTAATCCAAAATCTTTCCCTTCTTATTTCGTCTTTAGTCAGTATAATAAAGCGGTTAATTACACATAAACGTCTCAAATCCAGCAAGTAACAAAAACAGTGGAGAGCAACACTTTAACATGTTTGGCCAAGTGGTTACAACAAGATTAAACCGCTGGTCGGATTGCTCATCAATTTAGTTTTGTTGCAAATTACAAAAAAAGGATTTTCTGCAATCGCTTCTACAAAAGATTTAAAGTTGACTTATTTTGTCAATTACTCTGTCTGAATTCAAGAATTAGAGCTGAAAAGCCGTAAAATTATTCAACAATAATTTGAGTAGAAAGAGTTTTTACTTTTATTTTTAAAGTCACAGCTTTCCGCCGCATAATTTTGTTTTGAGGTCTGCAGATCGCATATCCTTAGAAAAAGCTACCAGTATATAAATCATGTTGAGTTTATTTAATTGGTAGCAATAAATAAATTTAAACAAGAAAAAATAATAGCTTAAACGTAACAAAACTACTAGACTCTTCTATCTAAGAAGCAGGGTTGCGGAGTCGAAGTTGGAGTCGGGAGTTGGAGTCGTAGAGTCGTAGGTTTTTGGGTGGAGTCGGAGCCGGAGTGGTTTTTTTAGTTTTGCTGGAGTCGGAGTCGTTTTTTAGTTTTGCTGGAGTCGGAGTCGGGAGTCGGAGTCTTTTTTATAAATGTGTAGGAGTCGTTATTGTTTTTTGCGACTCTGACTCCGCTTTAGGCTAAGCCAAACTTACATGTTTGCTGCAGTTGGTTAAATACAGTACATCAAACCCACAAACAAGCATGCGTATACGCGCTGAATACTTTTCGGAAGACCGTGCGCTTTTGACCCTAAATTTAAAATTAATAAAGAATGATTTTCGCTTTAAATTGACAAACCAAAGAGTAGGCTTTTTTGAAAAATGTAAACTCATTTTTGATTTAGTGTCAGTTCTTTAAAATCCCACTCTAGATTAAAAAATTTCTCTTTAGATTAATTCGGTGACAAAAATGACTTTTGAATAGATGTAAAATATTTTTTGTCTCGATGGGATTTTTGAAGACTAAATGATCCATTAAAAATCTTTGCTCCTGCAGACACAATGAACTTCAGCTTCTATGGTATTTAAAGCTTCCCCATTTAAAATTATGATTGAAGAAAAAAGCTGAGCTATGAAAAAATATAACCTATCCAATAATTTTTTTAATATACTTATGAAACTAAAAATTTTAACAAGCTACCTGTCACAAACTTTATTTGGGAATCCCAAAGGACCAGTTGAGCTAGGTAACCCGAATACCTGCGCTGAAACAAAGCTGTGTCTAAATTTTATTTTATTCCGGCTCAAGAATTAGTTTTGCTATGAGCCTGACGGTTGATACAGTTGGTTAACGAAAGCTCGGATTGATTTCGTTGGAGATTCTTTTCCACAACAAAACAGAGACCCTTGTCTCTAATAAAACAGATGTATTACAAAAATATCACGTCCGACGAAACTTCTATTCCACGCTTTGGCAAACTGCAAAGCGAAACCAACACTATAACTCGACTCAATCAACAAAAATAATTCTACCTCTGTAGAACAAAACTGCCAACCACTGGCACACGATAAATTCAACAATTGTCCACCGACACAAAATCTAACGGTCCACCTCCTGTGGCCAAACAAAATCACCTTCGCTCGAGCCGCCACTCGAGTCGCTTCAAATTATTTCACAACGATAATAATCATAATAATCCTCGCTACGCAGCAGCTTTATATAGAAAACAAAATCACGTGACGTAAACTTTCTCGTAAATTCGAGATTGAGCCAGAAACCCCTGGAGAGATCGTTACGCGAATCAAGTGGCATATACGCGAACCTTCCAGTACAATGACGTTAGTCAAAAACATATTACGTCAATTCAAAGAGAGAAAAAAAAAAGATACATGTATCGAGCCAT
Source organism: Diplosoma virens (assembly GCA_963680785.1). Classification (NCBI taxonomy): domain Eukaryota; kingdom Metazoa; phylum Chordata; class Ascidiacea; order Aplousobranchia; family Didemnidae; genus Diplosoma; species Diplosoma virens. The sequence goes on from OY796888.1 coordinate 12,187,819, forward strand.
AGAACAAATTGGACGTATACCGCAAACAGCGCTCAAAGAGCCGCATTTATTCTCTTATAATAAAACTACGAATTGCTTTTAACGGGGATACACTACATCGTTATGATTAAAATTATGAATGAAGTGTGACACTACCTAATTCCAAATAAACACGGTTTTAAGCATTAGCATTTTTTTTAGAATAAAACTTGTAAAAGTTAACAAAAACTTTTAAAATAACCACGAAATGTTAATGATTATTTGAAAATGAAAATAATGCATAAAATATTTTGTTATGGTTTTTCTGTTTTGGGTAAAAACATACTTATTATACCTACAGGACTTTTGTATTATGCGATAGTAGTAGAAAATGGCAACACTTTTCCAATTACATCCGGGGCACACGTTGCTTCACTTTGTCGTGTTGCTTCTCGTTCTAAAGCAGGTTGTCGCGTATATTTGTTAATGCGTTTTTATCATAGAGATATTTCCTCCTAAGCAGTGCTTTTTTATTGTGCTTATAAATAAGGATTTTTATTAATAATTTTTACAATGATAGCCGCTGTTAAGCAAAATAAATGCAATTTAAGTAGAAATTTTGAGAGGCATCATTTACAATCTTTTGAATTTTTTTAATAAATATTGGTTGGTACTAATATTAAAACTCATAGTATATTTTGTGTAGCCCTATAACACATAGAAGAATATTGCTGGTGTTAAAAAAATCCTAATTCAATTTTATTCATTTCATCTCTATATTTACCCTCGTGACTCGTAGGAAAGCGGCGGAAGTGCTAAATACATAGAGCAACCAATTAGGGTCTCATCGAGAAATCACTGTAGGCGATTTTTGTTTGTAAAACTAACCTGGATGCCCCTGTGGTTACTATCACTTCTTGAAAGATCATTTTTCTCTATGTTCGTATTTGACCCTGGTTCTAAAAAGGGAGTTTCGGGTTATTTTTATCAAAAAATTTGCTTACGGTGACTTCTTGAAGAGACCCGCGGATTCTGAGTTAGTTTCACAAACAAAGATTGCTTTCAGTGACTTTTTGAGGAGATCAAAATAGTTTTTAAAACATAACGTTTTAAAAAATTCAAATATTTCTAAGTATTTATAAAAACTTTTTTCAACACAATACATTAACCAGGAGTTTGGAAAACTGAGTAGCTTTTAATTATTAACTACGTATTTAAAAAGAATGTGTATAACTGCAGCTAGCCTATGAGTGATGACATATAGTTTTTCTGATATTCTAGAAATCACTGTTGTGCTACAAGTTAATATTGTGTAATGGAATTTTAACTAACTTTGTAATGCATTATGTTTAAAAAAATAGGTTTAATATTTTTTACTTATCTAATAGATTAGTCTAAAATAATTTGCATTATTTCTGTTGTATTGTTAGATGCTTAATAGTTCATATCCCTACGATGGCTCATAAATATAAGTAAGCAGTATTTGATTATTTTATTTTAAGTGAAGATGGAAAAAGTTTTTCATGTAAGTGTAAAGCTAAAGGTGATATAGAAGAAGAGTGTGGTGAAAAGATAAGCAGTTTTACTGGAGGAAAGCCTTGATCACCTTTAAGAACATCTAATCTGAAGAGACATCTGAACAGAAAGCATTCTGATATTTTTATTAAAGTTAGCGAGAAAGATAGAGAAACATTGGAAAAAAAGAAAACATTTACAGAACTTGCAGCAGCATCATCACAGCAAGTTAAGCAGCTTGAACTTACTTCATTTTTAATCTCAAAAAAGATTGAAATAGCAATGACTAAAGATGCTTTTATTTCCTCCATAATTGAAATGGTTGTAAAAAATTCTGTTTCCCTCAGATTTTTTACCTTACCTGCTTTTAAAAAACTTAAAGGTGAACTTGCAAAAAGTTAAATATATCTTTAGATAAAAATAATATAAGATCACTTATTATTCAAAAACCAAATAATCAAAAACACTTACTTAAAAAGTTAATGAAGAATAAGTTTGTTTTCTTAAAGATGGACGCATGCACACGTATGCGAAAAAATTACATTGCAATAAATGTTCAATTTATGAATAACAACATGGAAGTCATTATTTACACATTAGCTGTAAAAGACACAAATGCCAATCATTCCAGTGAATCCATTAAAAAAATTGTTTGTTATGTCTTGGATGGATATGGCTTAAAGAAAGAGCAGATTCTTGCTATAGTAACCGACAATGCTAGCAATATGATCAGCACAATAAAAAAAATAGATACTACAAGATGAGGAAGCACTTATTTAATGATAGAACGCATTCTTCAATTAAAGTCTATTTTATCGGACATGGCTAACTCTGATTTGACAATGTCAGATGCTCATTGGGAACAAGTGGAAAACCTTAAAGAAATATTATCTTACCCATTTTCAGTAACAAAAAAATTACAATGCTCAAACCTGACACCAGGTACATTTTTGAAGGAATGGAAAATGTTAATTTTTCGCCTAACTCAAAATGGAGGACCGCTAGCAGAAGAAATTAGAGACTCTATGGTACGACGAGAGAATTTATTCTTTTTGATAATGACATTTTATTGGCTGCAATTTATGTAGATCCAATGTGCAGGGTCAGTCTTACTAAAAGTCAACAAAATAAAGCTAAAGCTACACTTTTTAATTTAGCTATTCGAATAACAGGACTAGACAAAGAAATAGAAAACCCGTTCAGGAACAAGAAGATGAAGGTACAGCGAGTCCTGCTTCCATAACTATGACTAAGTCTTCTGGAAGTTGCGAAGATGAATATGAAAAGTTTTTGAATGAAAAAGAACGAGCAAGAAAACGGCAACGATTCGAAAGAGAGAAAATTTTCCATGTAAAATCAGCAAATTCAGCCATGCTTTTCATACTGCATTAACAAAAGTATAAACTTTTGATCGGCCTTCCAAATTAACAGTTGATAAAGCTATACCTCTTTATCCAAAAATTGTTCAGGAAGCTGCAATTGCTGTTACGGCTTTACCACCGTCGCAAATTAGCGTCGAGCGCTTATTTTCTGCTCTCCGCATCATTGAGACTGATTTAAGGGGGAGACTCAAAGATTCCATACTCTTTTTGAAAACTATTTTAACGTAAATTAAAAACTTGTTATTTAAGTGTAGTTTAGATATTTTCTTTGTATCTTTTTTCTCTTTTCTGTATTTTGTATAAGCAAGGCTCCGAACACATTGTTAGTAGCGTATGCATGATAAAACTTATTTTGATATACGTATATACTGTATAATTACAATTGATTTCTTTCTTTAATTATTATTCAGCGGAAAAAAACCCGAATTGTTATTTTATTTATAATTATTGTATTTTGTCACTTGTGCGTAGACTTATATATTGATAAAATCTAGCGTTCATCGATTTTAGAATTGTACGAACGGAACCCCTTCGGTTTCATTTTGATTATTCAAACTGTTTTTGAGTGGGATAATTCAAAAACAATTGAAGCTAAAAAGACATTTTAATTCTTAATCTGTAAAAATGAAGTATCGGATTGCAACAAGATCTAGATTTTATAATTTTAAAAGATTTAAAAAAAAATTGGATTAAATGCTAATTCAAAAATCAGTCAATAACTCTTTGTATATGCATTTTGCTGACTATGTGTTTCACCGCACGGCACCAGTATTTTCGTCGCTTGTTTGAGTAATAATTTGTTGGACATGTTTAGACATAACATTAACCATAAACCACTATACAAATTTTCTTTTTATACGCTTTGCCTATTTTTGATTTTGAAAAGTAGTCCAGCCTCGATTTTAATAAACCTCTAATATATTTTTTTAAATAAATAGCAACCGTATAAACACTTCAATTACGCAAATCCACATTGCAAAACTCGTAGCCTACCAGATTCGTAGTATTTATAAATGCTTTGATTTTGGATTAGCCTTAGTAGTTTTTCTAGCCGAAAATACTCGCTTAAATTAATATCTCCATGAAAATTTATCTTAAACTTGGGTTTTTGTCAGCTGATATCAAAACTGATTTTCCGCTTCAATCACTGTTATTTGTTTAGTTACTATTCTTTATCTCGATTTCTCTTGTTATAACAGATACTGGTATAATTAAAAACATGCAACTACCAATGTTTAAGCCAGTTAAGAAAAATGAATAGACTATTTAGTGTGCAGTTGTTCAAATGGTTTAAAGGAAATAGATCTACTAATACAAAGTGAACTAAAAGTTAGTGCGATTGATTTGGTTACGGTTGCAGACCAAGAAAGTACAATGGTAGGTGCTTTCTCGCAGCCTGGGCTGTGAGTAAGTTTGTTCATTGATTTTAAAGATGATAGACCGAAACCGAACCTACCAAAACGGAATGGTATCCACCCATTCCGATGTTCAGTGTGGGTCTGCTAATCGGCAAACGTCCTTTTCAGGGCGGGGCAATGCTAGGATAAAACTGCCCTTTTCAGGGCACATTGCCAACAAGTTCCGAAGACCCACTATTCTTCAGCTGAACATCGAAGGCCTCACTGCAAGCAAGATGAACGTTCTTAATCATCTCGCTATGCAGTCTGCGGCACTCGTCATCCTACTGCAGGAGTCCCACTGCACTGATGCAGAGAAGTTGATGCTACCAAACTACCAACTAGCTGTGTCTTCTTTAAGCAGGAAGCATGGCCTTGCCACGTTTGTCCACGAGCGATTTAGATGCACGCTTTTGGACCAATTTCCACCGACATCGGAGATCGAGTGGTTGTGTGTGGACGTTGATGGTTATAAAATAGTCAACGTCTACAAACCACCGCCAACGCGATTGCGAAACCTGGATCTCCCAGTGTTTCCTCACCCCTGTCTTTACGCTGGCAATTTTAACTGTCGTCATGCTGACTGGGGTTACGACAACAACAGTCCGGATGGTGAGTGCTTGGCTGAATGGGCAAGTATTAATTGTCTTGGCCTCTTATATAATGTCAAGGACGCTGCCAGTTTTTATTTCGGCCCTGGAACACTGGCACCAATCCAGATCTAGCTTTTCGCATGCGTAGGTCCAAACAGTCGCTTACCGGATAGACGTATCCTTGACAAGTTCCCCGGGTCACAACATCGACCTTTGCTTATTACACCACCAAGGCTTGCTATGGCAGTGCCAAGCATGCCTGTTAAGCGATGGAACTTCCGCAAGGCCAAATGGAGTCACTACATTGCTTTGACGAATAAATTCGCAAAGACTTTGTTTCTGCCTGATTCACTTGATGTGGATGCGGCTTACCAGGACTTCTATAACACCATTAAGAAAGCAGCCAAAAAGACTATCCCACGCGGGTATCGAAATAACTATATTTCGTGTTGGGATGCAGAGTGTGAATCTCTCTATAAAACCTTTCTGCAGTCTCCTCAGGGAGACGACTCAAGTATGGCTGCTACAGCTCTGCTTGCCAAGCTTGACAGAAATCGGAGGGATCGATGGTCCGAAGCAGTTCGGAGCATTGACTTCTTACACTCTAGTCGAAAAGCGTAGAGTATTTTGAACAACCTTACTAGTAGATCACGACACTCTCCTCGTCACTGTCCCGTTTCAGCCGATGCTATTGCATCTCAGTTGGTTAGAAATGGGAAATACGAGGCTGTTGATCGCAAGTCATCTCGACTTGTCTTTCAAGAAGTGTCTGACTTTTGGAGGGCCACAACACCAGACGCAGTAAATATCTCTGACAATTTCTCACAGAGAGAATTTGCTGCTGCCCTGCAACTTTTAAAACTAGGTAAAGCTCCGGGACCTGATTCCATCTGCCCCGAGCTTATACTCCATGCTGCAGCTGCTTTGAAGTCCTGGTTACGTGACTTCCTTTCTTCCTGTTTGCGTCGACTCAAAATTCCCAAGATCTGGAGAAGAGCGCTTGTGGTCGCGATCCCCAAACCAGTAAAGCCCGTGGAGACCCAAAGAGTTATCGACCGATATCTCTGCTCTGTGTCCCCTACAAGATCCTCGAGAGGCTTATCTACGCCCGCGTTGAACCATTAATCGATCCACTGCTCGCTAAATAGCAGGCTGGGTTCCGACGTGGGAAGTTAAACCGTAGATCAAGTTGTTCTGCTAACCCAGAACATCGAGGATTTCTTCGAGGCTAAAAAGAAGGCCGGTGCCATATTTATCAATCTGACAGCTTTTTATGACACTGTCTGGTACCGTGGCTTTACCTGCAAGCTGCTGAGACTACTTCCGGATAAGCACATGGTCAGAATGATCATGGAGCTTGTTCGAAATCGAAGTTTCACCCTTACCACCGGTGACAGCAAGCAAAGCAGGCTACGCCGTCTTAAAAACGGCGTTCCTCAGGGATCGGTCTTGGCTCCCTTCCTATTTAACATCTATACGTACGATCTTTTTTCCCTGATTTCCAGAAAGTTTGCTTATGCTGATGATTTAGCATTATTGCACTCTTCTGGAAACTGGAAGGACTTGGAAGGGACTTTAAGCCAAGAGATGTCTACACTTTCAGTGAATCTCCAGACTTGGAGGTTGAAGCTCAGTCACACTAAGACGGTGACGGCAGCCTTTCCTTAAATAATCGAGAGGCCAAACGTGAGCTAAAGGTCTACAACAACGGTAGACTTTTACCGTTCTGTCCAATTCCTACTTATCTTGGGGTAAAACTGAACAGATCGCTCACGTTTCGTCACCATTTAGTGACATTGCGCAAAAAAACTATCCTCGCGCGTCACACTGCTGAGGCGACTCGTGGGCTCGGGATGGGGTGCTGGTGCTAAAACACTACGCATAGCCACCTTATCTCTAGTCTATTCAACAGCTGATTACTGTGCGCCAGTCTGGTGTCGCAGTGCTCACACTCACCTCATCGAGAGTGTCTTGAACGACGCTTTGCGCATAGTTACTGGATGCCTGCGTCCCACTCCAACGGACCACCTACCTGTACGCTCAGACATCCAGCCAGCTGAGCTTCGCCGACTTGGAGGGACACTCTCCTTGGCTCACCGTGGATCTCTGGATCCCAATCATATCTTGTATGATCTTTTAAGTGGGTCCTCAGATACTCGCCAAGTGAGACTAAAATCCAGACGCCCGTTTGTGCCAGCTGCGCGGAATCTTTTGGACAACCTTGCCAGACTTGGCATCCGCGCTTCTGAATGGAGAAATCACAAATGAAAAACGGATTACTGTGAAAAATGCTTCCAGGCTCCGTGCTTTTGTGCCCGAGATCGGTGCCAGGCCTGTTGGGATGGGCTTACCCCGAGCAGCTTGGGTTAAGCTCAACCGCCTGCGGACTGGTGTTGAGCAATTCCATTCGTCCATGCACAAAAGGGGTCTCGCTCCTTCACCGAATTGCGAGTGTGGCGCCTCTGAGCAAACCGCAAACCAAGTACTAACAGCATGCCCTATATATTGGGCACCACATGGAGCACGAGGTCTGACGGTTTTGGATGACGAAACTCGATGCTGGCTTAATAACATCACTGCCAGCATCTGATTCAGGCAGTGCAGCAGTCTGGTGTAATAAAAGGATAAACCCTCGGCCACAGCCCTGTTTGTGTCTGACCTGGAGTGGATACCCTTCAAACGACGACGACGACCAAAAAAGTTTCGGTAAAAAAGAGGTTAAGCAAAGACAAAAAACTAATAGAAATGATGTATCAAATTTGAACATTTGACCTGCCGCATACAATAGCGTAAAATTGATATTCAACATTAAATGATTCAATGTAAGATAGAAACGTTGGGGAGTAGTGGCGCTCACCCATAAGAGCTGCAAAGCTGCAGCACCCACAAATACCAGTTAGTATTGTGTAGCAGTTTTAAATATTATCAGCAACGCTTAAACAATTTTTTTTAAATTTTTAATTGTCAACTTAGATGTTTTAAATTCATCCCAAAAATTTTACGTAAAATGACGCAATCTATTAATATTAAAGCTGTATCTAGTAGTTTGAGCTGCAAAGGACGCAGTTCACTCAATTTGATCAGACGTGACTAGTTCAGCTCTTCGTTTTAGGCATAAAGCTTTTTATTTAAAATTCTTGATTGGCAGTACGCGGTAATATCCTTCAATTTAAACAATTTGTGTTTTGCAGATGGTTGATTCCGGGATGACGTAAGCAGGAGGGAGGGGAGGGTGCATTTGGTTTTAAAATTTGCAAGACAGAAGCATTGCATCAGATTTGACTTTAAAATTACTGTATGTAATCTTGACCAAAATCTAATCTAATAGACTTAATAAATATCGAATTAGACAAGAAGTCACCAAATTTTTTTCAAAAGGAAACACCTTGCCTATAACTATAGCGGAGAGGACAAAATTTAGAAAAAGTATTTTTTTGTTTTAAAAGCACCAAAGTCTCAACAAACATAAACTTTAACAAATGGAAAAAAATTTTGGAAGAAAATAGTTCAATGTGAAGGTCGGAAATATGCAAAAGGTCTTTATTTATCTATTTTATCTCTATATTTATCCTCTGGACTCGCTGGAAAGCGATGAAGGCACTAATACATAAGAAAAGCAAATACCCCGACCTGTTTCCGGAGCTACAAAAATATTGCTGTCAGGTTTAAATTTTTATTTTGTTTTTTTACCTTTATAAGAGATATGAAATTTAGAACTGCTTGCCAAGACCGCCAAGCAGGAGAAAGTGCGGTAAAGTCTCTTCCTCAAGGACACAAAAGAATGGAGAGAGTAGGTTTTGAACCGACACCATGTTGAACATAGATACAGCGCTTCAACCAATCACGTCTTCATTTGCAACAGGGACATTTCAACCATTTTGAGTATGATAAATTAAAATATTTGCGGGCCAAGTATATGAAAAGACAAAAAACTTTGTATTTATTTATTTTTTGGTCTTCATTAAGTTTTTTAGTAAATTTTTTTTTTCCAAATCTAAAGTTTGCGTTTGTTAGAGTATCTTTTTGACCAAAACGTGCCCTTTTTTAAAGTTTGCCCCTCCTCGCCAATTTTTTCCCTGCGTTTCTGATTGCAGTTCCTCGTCGTTTTTTACTTGCCAGCCTTTGCTGCTGGGCAGGGATCTGTACTGCATTGAATGGCGGTTTTGTTAAACAATGTTTTGGTATGTGTGACAAAAGTAGCGTCATGGACTAAAGCGGTAAACTTGAAATCAAAAAGTATAAATTTCTGAACAATAACCAAAAAAATGCAATCCTGTAAATTATTTAACAAATTTTTAAAATAACTATAGACCTAATAAATGTTTTGGATTTCTTGCAACAGACATATTAACTGGGAATGAGAATTAATACGAAAATTACATCACCCTTTCCTAAACTCAAAAAGTTAGAAATGAAAAACTTTAATTAGCAAAATTTTTGTAAGCTTGAACAAAAAATTAAACTCTAAAATCTATCTAATTTTTAGCACTGAAATAAATATTAAAGCGCTTAGGCCTACTAAACCACAGTGAAAGTTTTAAAAAATTCAATTTTTTCTAGGTTAAAAAAATTTCAGCGAGCCTAGGCTACTTGGCAGGTGGCGATGGCGTGCTTTAGTAATTACAAACTTGGAAATTTTAATAAACACAAATTAACAAAGTAAATACAAACTAGAAATTTGGCTTACAAACTTTTCTGCACGTCGACTGGAAAATAAGTAAAAAGTATTGCATCGAGCACAAACTCTTAAACGTGAATAACTGTTTTTTATTTTCACATACACGCAACAATTTATGTCTTTAAATTACTGTAAATGTGAGAGGAAGCAATTAAAGGCTAAAAAAAAGACCTTTATTTTGACAGCTATATGTTTAACATTTTCGGCAGTGTTGCTTTATTGCTCGAGTAAACTCTAAGTTAATTTGTCAACCTCCTTTTGACCCCTTAAATATTCCAATCGACCACTTGGAGGACCACTGGTCTAAACAATAAAGTTGCTTATCTACATAGCGCCACAATTACACATCATACAATGGAGAGACGAAGTACGCACTTGGTAAATAACAATTAAAAATCTAATATTTGCTTCTTTTCAGGAAAATTACTGTTTAAATTTTCAAATTAGTCATGTCATTTATAGTCACATAGGTATAAAAATTTATTTTATTTTGTTACTTGGGCTGTTATAGGCCTGTAGGCCTACAATGAGAGAAAAATAGCATTCTTGTTCTTGCAAAAATTGTAACGCAATAGGCAAACCTAATCAAATAATTATATGGTGCTAATAGGCATCCAATTGAAATTACTAGAAATATCCCTGCAATAGGCCTACATGGTAGAGAATGCAAGATTGAGTTTATTACAGTTAAGATTGGGGAAATTAAACAATCTTTATTATCATAAAATGAGAACTTAGCACTCGATTGTTAAAATAGCAATTTTGAAAATGCTTTACTTGGTTTCTTTCCGGTAGCGAGCCAGCATAAATAATACATAAGGCAATAGATAAAATAAAACAGTTTCAGTTTCAACTATTATTTTACAATTTCTATATTTAATTTTGTTCTCATAAATACTGTCTGTCGGGTTTTAAATCATTTAGATTTTTTGATTTTATTTTTTGACTTAATTCAAAATGTCCTGTTTAAACGCTTTTATCAAGTACTTTGAAAAACTGTTATCAAACCTTAACATTATACAGCTCAGGCTACAGATTTAAAAAAGGTCGCCTTTTCCTTTTTTCTTCATATTTTGAAAAGTGTAACTTATTCAAGGTTGTGAAGTCGAAGTCGGAGTCGGATTCGGAGTCGGAGTCGTTTTTTTAGATGTGCTGGAGTCGGGAGTCGGAGTCGTTTTTGTAGGTATTTTGGAGTCGGAGTTGGAGTAGTAAAATCTTAAAGAGATGGAGTCGGAGTCGGAGTTGGAGTCGGAAATTTTTAAAGAGATGGAGTCGGAGTCGGAGTCGGCATAACCGTGCTAAAAGGTCTTGATGATGAGTAACAATCGAAAACATATTTGCAACAGTTGCATTGTTTTTCTGTAATAAAAAACAAAAATTATTTATTTGTAAATAGTGAAATGTTTTGTAATCAACTTAAAATATTCAACCAAAAAAATAAATCACAAAATAAAATTTCTTTTAAAGATTAATGAAGTAAGTCAACTTACTGTCAATTTTGTTATTCCATTGACGGTATTTCCTCATTTTTTGAGTTACTGTGTTGTATAAGCAAAAGCGTTCACAATTTCTCTGCAAAATATTTTGCACATATTATAAATTAATATCGAAAACTTAACCCTTTACTCCATAGTGGATCATATATGATACAATCAAATTAACAATTATTTTTTCATTAAAAAAACTTTATTTTTTTTAGAATTTTGCTTTTGAATTAAAGAAAATGCAATATCAGCTTATTTAAAACTTTTTATTTTTGAAATAAAGTCCAAAACAATTTTTTAATCTAATTTTACAGTTGAAAAAATATTTTTTCAGCGACAGTTACTTTTAATGAAAATAATTTCAAAAATTTTAAAAGTTTTTATGTAAAATTCTCGCTGAAAAAATTATATTTTAGTTATTGCTTCGTAATTAATTATCAATAATCTTATTTTTAAATTTTTAATAAAAATTGACCAAATTACACGTATAAATATGGTTGTATGATATATATTACACAACATGTTATAAGTCATGTCTTGCAATGTGAATTTCAAAATGCTGTTTGACCTGGAAACAGGAAACTAAAAATAATACTACACCAATTTTAAAGTTAAATATGGAAAATCAATTTGGCTGGTTAGTATTTGACAGAATAGCTCAGTTTTGTGACACTGTGACTTTGAAGCAGAAGGATGCGAGTTTGATACTCAGACTATTCAAGTTTTTTTTTGTTCTTTATTTAGAAAAGACACTTAACGGCAATTTTTTCAATGGAGTTCGCGTGGCTTATACAATTTTGCATCCGCCTGAAAAAAGAAAGCAACAACTTGGCTTCTACGGCCATACGAAAAAATTTAATTGTAAATCTATTCTCAAACGATAAAAACAGCGTTAGATTATTTTTTTTCATCAAATAAAAACTTTATCAAGAAAAAACCTATTTCGATTCAATAAAGCTATTTCATGCAGAATGTCTTAGTATGGCTTATCAGAGGAAACTTGGAAGTACTAACTTTTCTGCTCTAGTATAGATCTAATGAATTTCCTGTGATAAAATTACAAGAGCATCAAGCAGTTGAGCAAGATGATGAAGAACGTTCATCTTGCTTGTAATGTAACGTTAGATGTTCAACTTCATTATGGTACACCATTAAAACTTGTTGGTAATGTTTACTGATAATTTTCCTATTCTGCAAAAGACATTTTTCATGTATAAGGCAGTGACTGAAATAGCGGATGTATTAATACTTTTAAGTTTTGGCAGAATCGGTTTCAGTTTGTCTTTAAAACAGCAAAAACTTTTTTTACTCTTAGCCTAAGCTACCAGATAACATTACCTCATGACTCATCGGCAAATTGTCCAGAAACTGAGAAACTCTGAAACAGTCATAAGCGTAAAACAAGAATACCATTCACCAAAACAAAAAAATTCTTGGTAGAAAAACATTAGAAAAACGCTTCCTTTTTGTCAATTGTATAAGCTTGCTTAGATAAAAACCGGCAGTTTCTTGAATAAAAAATGCCAAATCATTATTGTAGTATGCATTTTTATTATCACCGCCTCTATTTCTTTTTCTAACTTGCAGGAAATGGTGCGGCGTCCTCTTTAGTTCAACTGTCAAGCGATTATCCCAACTTACTTTCAGAGATCTCAATACATGTATATTGCTTCCAGATGAAATTTATATTCGATTTTTCAGTTTTTATTTAGAGGTAGGACTAAAATTTAAAGGTATTTGATAAAATCGTCAAGCCAAAAAACAGAAAAATGCCATCGAAAATTTTTACCAATAACAAAACAAATTCAAGTAGGTTTCGAACAGTAACCAAGGCGATTATGTCACTCTAAATGCAACTCCAATATCCATTTACTCAATTCTGATGAATGTTTTTATTCTAGTTTTAGTTTTGTACACATTGTTTGAAAAATTGTGTAAAACTTTCTTTAATAAACGTCAAATTTTATTCTGGAATTTTTTTGCAAAATCTTCTTGAAGCACATTTTGTTTCAGATATGAAACAATTATAAAATTAACCCATTTTTCATATTTTTCAATTTTTATTAAATTAACATTAATTTAGATGCATTTAATAGTTTTAAAGCTTAATTTAATTTTTTTTGTTTAAATTTAAAAATTCATGCAGTAAAGGGTCTAAAATAAAGTTTTAGCATCAATGTATCTTTTGCCGTTAATTCACCTGAGCATTTTCCTGAGTTATACCAAAATTCTTTTTGCATCTTTTCAGTATACGTTGAATTTGTGCTTTTGTTTTTTGTTTTCTAGCTTGTGTATTTTCGACATCTGTAAAGTAATTACACAACTTTATTAAAAAACACTATAATGGTTAAAAACTGCTCAAACTTTATTAATTTATTTACTGAAACTCTTTAAGTGTTGAAAAGTCTTGATTAATCAGAGAAAATATTCAATTTTATAAATAATTAAAATCAATCGTAAGTAAAATGTTTAAAATAAATATAAAAATGCTGTAAATATAAAGTTTTTGATTAAGTTTTATTGATCGTATCAGTGATAAGAAATCTACAGATCTATGTTGTTGCAAAGGAGCAAGTTGAAACCATCAACTTAAGACAATTAAGACGATAATATTGGTGCTTGCATGAAGGTAGCGTAATTGAGTGCGAACAAAATCGACTCGGTTGTCATTTACGACCTACTTGCTCATTCTGCTGTGTCCCTAATGAAAAGCATTTCCCACACGTTCCTCTACTTGGCAAAATTTACAAGCAGCTCTAAATTTCAGTTATATATCTAAATAAAAGGCTAAAAAACTAGCACTTGAAGGACAATAAGCGCCTCAGATGTTTTCCTCCAAGTAAGGTGAATATAAATAGAGATGATAAAAAAACGAATTTTTTTCGTTTTAAGTTTACTAAATAAAAGTCATGATGCTTTTTAGTCAGTGCAAATTTTTATGGAAAAAACATTCCAACAAAGTTATTGCAGCCTTATACAATTATGTTAAATTTAAACGAGATTCAATTACAATTAACGTACATTTTATACTACTATCCTTCATAATTTACATTCAAACCTCAAAAATTTATGAGATATGTAAACGTTTTAGTGACACACGAAATAAGATGCAAAGTTGAGATAGAAATTTAACACTTTAATAACAAACAAAACACTTACGCAATAAGCAAACGAGCATACAAATAAGGAAACAAATAGAAAATGTAAATTTCATTGTATAGTTTATTATCAAGTCAAATTAATCTAGGTTATAATATTTCCTGTAAAAGAAAAAAAACTTTGAAATTATAATATATGTCATTTTCATCTCAAATTCATTAACTTTTAGTCTTATCTAGTTTTAAGTATAACGTAGATTTTGCTATAAAAACGCTAGGTGAGTATTTTATTAGGGTCTTAGAAATTTTAATTAACAGGGGGCAATATATAAATTTTTACTAAAAAACATTGCATTTATATTTATGTATTTAGCAAAGGTTTGAGATTTTACAATAAAATTCAATACACACACTATAAAAAACTTTCTCACAATTTTCAAACATCTAGTTAACAAAATGTATATGCCAAAGTAAGTTACATTTGGTCTCGATTTGATGCTTCATGCTTATTGCACTAATTTATGAGTGATTCATGGTTTGTAATCCTTTTATAGTTTTCCACAGTAAAAGCATTTTTTCTTTGTGTCATTTAAAGCGTGATTAGCTAATTTTCAAGCGAGACAAATTTCACGAATCTAAAAAAAGCGGATCTAAACATATCTCTTTGTAAGTTTTTAGTAGCTTTTTAACTCCCTGCTAAAATAAAAGTGATATTATATTTTCCAAAAATTTTCCACACAGCCATTCAAATACTTCCCAAGCACGTTGTTCGAGTGCAGTCAGCGTTTTCTCAAAATTTGAATCTTTCAAAGCTTCCAGAATCTGTGTGCCACAAAAATTCCTTTTTTCAATTTTGCTTCACTCATTTTGGAAAACTTCTTGCAACGAAATACAAACCTACTGGAATTACTCTTTCCCAGTGCTTTAACAAAATTCTTGATTAATTCCAGTTTTATATAAATTGGTGGCATTAATCATCCTTGGGCTCTATTAAAGGGAGAGTTTGGATATTTGCAATTCCTGGAATATATGAACCTCAATCTGGCAGTCTCTTATAACATAGTGCTCCGCAGTAGCACGACTATCTCATAGTCAAAGAAAGCAGCAATATTAAACCCTCCTTGCATTTCCAGTAGAATGTCAATGTCCTTAAGGTCTTCACAAATAATCACTATACTAAATAGCATTGAGGAGGATTTTAATACTTTCGTAAAATTTCTATAAATGCACAAAGCGTGCTACTGGAACGGACGGTTTTACATTGCTATTGTGGAGAAAAACAGCTTTAAGATTTCTCTTAGAGGAGTCCAGGAAAAAATGCCACACACTTGCTACATGATTCTCTCCCAATTTTTCAAAAACACTTTTAATATTGTGACAGTAGCGCAGCGGTCAACCCACTCTGAATATTGTCGACAAGTTTATGTTGAGCTTTCTGTAATGGGTAACCATTACATCTGCATGAAGTAAGTTGTTTTTTGTAATCTTAACGCAAGCAGCTCTGCCTTTTGTTTTGAAAGTGCTAGGTCTCTTATAAGAACATTTAACCGTTCTCGGGAAAAGAAAATAAGTTTCGAACTTTCTTCTGCGTCATATTCAGAATCTATTAAATCCCTAGGAGCACGAATACTTTCTTCATCAGAATTTCTCTCGACTTCATCAGCAAGGCCGTCAAGTCGATTTTTAGGTGGAAGTGGTGCAGGCATGGAAGCGTCATGTGGAACAGGTCTTCGCAATAAGTCTAGATTTGCATATGAAATCTTTATTCTATACTTCCTACTAAACCCTTTCATATTTACAAAGCAAAAATAAAAGTCTTGAATGTGTTCCTTTGGTTCCTTCCATATTATGGGAACAGCAAAAGCATTGCTGATGTTTGTTTGTTCAACCAGTTTTGCAAGCCGCTTGAACAAGAAATGCATATTTGATGCGGTGCCATTGCTTATCTTGATCTTGCAACGAACAACCAAAATACATTTGGTATATTTTTTTTAGATCTGATATAATGGCTCGTCATTAAGAGTAAAGCTGCTTATAACAGTTTTAACAGTAAAGAGTTTTAATAGTAAACAAGTTTGGACTATTTTTACACTTTCTTGGCATAATTATATCAAATTTAAGGACAAACAGTAAATTAATCTTCATAAGCTCTGAAAAACACAATCAATTGTTACTTCGATACATTTCCAGTAAAGCATTATTACAAATAACTAAAACTACCTGACGTTGAAGATCTGAAGCCCACCAAATAGTTCTTAGCTACCAAATATATGACATATTCAGAAAAACGCTGCTTTTCATTAGTTACGCCTTAGCAGTATCAGTTCAGCCACTTATAAAATTCTTTCTAAAAAGTCATTCTTTAATTACAAAGCATAGTGAAATTTGCATTGCACAAGTGTATTTAAGTTAAACTATAAAAACGAAAAATAAAAATAACTCAAAACTTGATGTGCTAGAGAAATAGTCAACACATTTTTGAAATCAGCGTCAAAAATATGTTTAGGAATGCATAAAACCATCTCTGATTAAAATTTTCTGTTAACCAATGTAATCAGGCTTAAAGAGGAATAATAAATACGAATCTTTATAAAACTGCTATTTTAAAAGAGGATTTCTGATAGAGACATTAATTTGCCACAAGTAAAAGGGTCCTTTGCATATATACAAACAGATGAGAAATTTTAAAATTATTGTAAAAGACTGAAAATCAATTATAAAGTTAAAATTTAAGATTAAAATTATAAATGAAGTGTGAGATCCATATTTTATCGTTTTGGTTATTGATTATCATTTAAAAATAAATATACACACAATTATCAAAATTTGTCTTAAATGCTAAAACGAAATTTCAATTTAATAGTGTGTTTCATAGAAATACTAATCTCTATTTTATTTCAAAACCAATAACACAATTTGTAAACAATAAAATAGTTCTCTGGCAAAAAAACAAAAATTTTTAAGCAAATAATATTGTTGATATGTCTATTCTTCAACTATTTCTTAATTAATTATGTATTTATTTATTTTTAATTCAGAAGTTTTTTTGCATAGAAAAATTAACTATTTCAAACTTTGAGAAATATTGACTTGTATTTGCCTAAATTAAGGTTATTTTCTAATATTGGGAGTGATACAAAAGATTTGAAAACGTTGAAAACACAATCTTTCAAAAAAAATCTCGATCCATAATTTAAAAGTGTAAAAAGTCAAACCCTATTTTTTGCTATTTAACATCACTCAATTTTAATGTTTTTCTAACAATGAAATGTCACACGTAAAGCACCTTAACTTACAACTGTCATTTTCGTTTATCTTAACGCCTTCCGACCAGCATGTTTTTGGATTTATCCAAGCATAATTTTAAACTAGTGTAGCATAAAAACTGCTTCTTTCTTTTTATTATCTTATACTTATGCTATGGTAAATTTAACCTTGAAAAAGTTGAAATATTTTACTTTTAAATTGGTCAAATTTATTTCGTTGGAGCACATATGACCCCTATAGGATTTCACAAAATATTTAGGGATTTTTTTAAATTATTAAAATGATGGCCTATGAAATTATTAAATTCATGAAATTTTTAACATTTTTGATAATTTCATGAAATGACTAGTTTGACAGCTTTACTGTAACATATAAAAATATAAAGAAATTTTGAATAAGATTTATTTAATTCTGTTTAGATAAAATTTTAACCGCCTCCTGACGAGTCTTGGCTGGCAAAACAGTCTGTTGGGACAAATGAAATTAATGTTTAATTAAATTTTGTGGCTTGAATTTAATTACTCGTAGTTTCAATTATATAAGTTTTTCCATAATTTTTGATCTGTGTTTATTAGAAAAATGCTGAATGACGTCAAGGCAAAGCTGTAAAATTAGTTAAACTTCAGACCACCAAACTTAATGTAATATTAACTTTATTTGCTCCAACGGACTGTTTCGCCTGGCTAGGGTCATCAAAGGCGGTTCCGAAGTAGTATCTTGGTTCAAAAACATAGATTAACAAACAAAAACAGCTGCAAATTTATAAAGTTTGATATCATTAAATTTATCCATCCATAACTAAAAATTTGTTTAAATAATCTGTAGCGTCACCAAGACGCGAACCAAGTCTGTGTTCGCGCGTTAATTAAAGTTTGCACTTGGCGCCTGGTGATTTGTGCGCGCTGCTGTTGCCTGCCCTTTGGCGATCTCTTTATGTGTAATAGTTAGCACGTGAGGCGGCTCTGTTTGGTTTTTCCTTTTGAGACGAATGTTGGTTGGAGAGCCTGCTGGCCGCTTTCTCTTATATCCTTTTGGAATTGAATAACCTGTTGGCGGAGATTCGAAACGGAACAAAATTTGTTATAATCTAATTTAGTATATTTAATTTAACTAAGTAAATATTGGAATAAACTATTATTCTTCGTTCAAGTTTAAATCAATTTCCGTACCGGAACTAAAATAATCTATGAACTTAGCCAAAAAATACGGCGATGTTGATGACCACAAAATTGAACTCATTATGCACTGCAGAAAATTTGTACTATTTGGTGATGGCAGTACATGGACAAGGAAAAGAGGCAGTCCTTTTGATGTAACTATGGGCTCATACGATGGGGCGGACATATATAAGCTAGTTAGATTATTAAAAACGTAAAAAGTGATATAACGTAACTTAAAAACATCATGAGCTTAAAAAAATGTAAAAAAAACAACTTTCGGGGTTATTAAGAGGCGATGGCTTTGCAATAATAAACAGCAAATCAAGACCGATCATCGAAAGAATCAAAAAAACATATTGACAATTTTTTAAAGCGACGGTTTTGAAATAGCAACAAAGTCTAATCTCATACAGACTGATTTTTTAGATGTTACACTAAACTTAATTGCAAAAAAATTGTTGCCATACTGCAAACCTGGAGACACATCGCTTTATATTTATGCAAACTCTAACCATCCTCCAACATAAAAAAAACAATTAATCGAAATGATTTCATTACGCTAATCGTAAAATTCATGGAACCTAGAAGAATTCAACTAAGCAATTCCGGAACACCAGTCATTACTTGAATAAAAAAATATACGACATAAAAAGATTAACTTATATGAAGCACAAACAAAAAAACTCAAAAAACAAATCAAGAATTTGGTTCAACAGCCCTTTTAGTGAAAATTTACCAAGACAGAAAAATTTCTCATCCTCCTCAAAAAGCATTTTCCAAAGAGAAATAAATATCATAAAATTTTTAACAAAAACTGCATAAAGTTTAGTTATAGTTGCATGCCCAATATTAAATCAAAAATATTAAAAAAACATTTTCTTTATTGGAAAAGCAATTGATATTTTGTACATGTAGGCTAACCATATGTTCCGATTATATAGCTAAATAAAAATGAAAAATTTATTTACCCTCGTCGTCGTTTGAAGGGTATCCTCTCCAGGTCAGACACAAACAGGACTGGGGCCGAGGGTTTATCCTTTTACTACACCAGACTGCTGCACTGCCTGAATCAGATGCTGGCAGTGATGTTATTAAGCCAGCATCGAGTTTCGTCATCCAAAACCGTCAGACCTCGTGCTCCATGTGGTGCGCGATGTATAGGGCATGCTGTTAGTACTTGGTTTGCGGTTTGCTCAGAGGCGCCACACTCGCAATTCGGTGAAGGAGCGAGACCCCTTTTGTGCATGGACGAATGGAATCGCTCAACACCAGTCCGCAGGCGGTTGAGCTTAACCCAAGCTGCTCGGGGTAAGCCCATCCCAACAGGCCTGGCACCGATCTCGGGCACAAAAGCACGGAGCCTGGAAGCATTTTTCACAGTAATCCGTTTTTTATTTGTGATTTCTCCATTCAGAAGCGCGGATGCCAAGTCTGGCAAGGTTGTCCAAAAGATTCCGCGCAGCTGGCACAAACGGGCGTCTGGATTTTAGTCTCACTTGGCGAGTATCTGAGGACCCACTTAAAAGATCATACAAGATATGATTGGGATCCAGAGATCCACGGTGAGCCAAGGAGAGTGTCCCTCCAAGTCGGCAAAGCTCAGCTGGCTGGATGTCTGAGCGTACAGGTAGGTGGTCCGTTGGAGTGGGACGCAGGCATCCAGTAACTATGCGCAAAGCGTCGTTCAAGACACTATCGATGAGGTGAGTGTGAGCACTGCGACACCAGACTGGCGCACAGTAATCAGCTGTTGAATAGACTAGAGATAAGGTGGCTATGCGTAGTGTTTTAGCACCAGCACCCCATCCCGAGCCCACGAGTCGCCTCAGCAGTGTGACGCGCGAGGATAGTTTTTTTGCGCAATGTCACTAAATGGTGACGAAACGTGAGCGATCTGTTCAGTTTTACCCCAAGATAAGTAGGAATTGGACAGAACGGTAAAAGTCTACCGTTGTTGTAGACCTATAGCTCACGTTTGGCCTCTCGATTATTTAAGGAAAGGCTGCCGTCACCGTCTTAGTGTGACTGAGCTTCAACCTCCAAGTCTGGAGATTCACTGAAAGTGTAGACATCTCTTGGCTTAAAGTCCCTTCCAAGTCCTTCCAGTTTCCAAAAAAGTGCAACAATGCTAAATCATCAGCATAAGCAAACTTTCTGGAAATTATGGAAAAAAGATCGTACGTATAGATGTTAAATAGGAAGGGAGCCAAGACCGATCCCTGAGGAACGCCGTTTTTAAGACGGCGTAGCCTGCTTTGCTTGCTGTCACCGGTGGTAAGGGTGAAACTTCGATTTCGAACAAGCTCCATGATCATTCTGACCATGTGCTTATCCGGAAGTAGTCTCAGCAGCTTGCAGGTAAAGCCACGGTACCAGATAGTGTCATAAAAAGCTGTCAGATTGATAAATATGGCACCGGCCTTCTTTTTAGCCTCGAAGAAATCCTCGATGTTCTGGGTTAGCAGAACAACTTGATCTACGGTTGACTTCCCACGTCGGAACCCAGCCTGCTCTTTAGGGAGCAGTGGATCGATTAATGGTTCAACGCGGGCGTAGATAAGCCTCTCGAGGATCTTGTAGGGGACACAGAGCAGAGATATCGGTCGATAACTCTTTGGGTCTCCACGGGCTTTACTGGTTTGGGGATCGCGACCACAAGCGCTCTTCTCCAGATCTTGGGAATTTTGAGTCGACGCAAACAGGAAGAAAGGAAGTCACGTAACCAGGACTTCAAAGCAGCTGCAGCATGGAGTATAAGCTCGGGGCAGATGGAATCAGGTCCCGGAGCTTTACCTAGTTTTAAAAGTTGCAGGGCAGCAGCAAATTCTCTCTGTGAGAAATTGTCAGAGATATTTACTGCGTCTGGTGTTGTGGCCCTCCAAAAGTCAGACACTTCTTGAAAGACAAGTCGAGATGACTTGCGATCAACAGCCTCGTATTTCCCATTTCTAACCAACTGAGATGCAATAGCATCGGCTGAAACGGGACAGTGACGAGGAGAGTGTCGTGATCTACTAGTAAGGTTGTTCAAAATACTCTACGCTTTTCGACTAGAGTGTAAGAAGTCAATGCTCCGAACTGCTTCGGACCATCGATCCCTCCGATTTCTGTCAAGCTTGGCAAGCAGAGCTGTAGCAGCCATACTTGAGTCGTCTCCCTGAGGAGACTGCAGAAAGGTTTTATAGAGAGATTCACACTCTGCATCCCAACACGAAATATAGTTATTTCGATACCCGCGTGGGATAGTCTTTTTGGCTGCTTTCTTAATGGTGTTATAGAAGTCCTGGTAAGCCGCATCCACATCAAGTGAATCAGGCAGAAACAAAGTCTTTGCGAATTTATTCGTCAAAGCAATGTAGTGACTCCATTTGGCCTTGCGGAAGTTCCATCGCTTAACAGGCATGCTTGGCACTGCCATAGCAAGCCTTGGTGGTGTAATAAGCAAAGGTCGATGTTGTGACCCGGGGAACTTGTCAAGGATACGTCTATCCGGTAAGCGACTGTTTGGACCTACGCATGCGAAAAGCTAGATCTGGATTGGTGCCAGTGTTCCAGGGCCGAAATAAAAACTGGCAGCGTCCTTGAAATTATATAAGAGGCCAAGACAATTAATACTTGCCCAGCCAGCCAAGCACTCACCATCCGGACTGTTGTTGTCGTAACCCCAGTCAGCATGACGACAGTTAAAATTGCCAGCGTAAAGACAGGGGTGAGGAAACACTGGGAGATCCAGGTTTCGCAATCGCGTTGGCGGTGGTTTGTAGACGTTGACTATTTTATAACCATCAACGTCCACACACAACCACTCGATCTCCGATGTCGGTGGAAATTGGTCCAAAAGCGTGCATCTAAATCGCTCGTGGACAAACGTGGCAAGGCCATGCTTCCTGCTTAAAGAAGACACAGCTAGTTGGTAGTTTGGTAGCATCAACTTCTCTGCATCAGTGCAGTGGGACTCCTGCAGTAGGATGACGAGTGCCGCAGACTGCATAGCGAGATGATTAAGAACGTTCATCTTGCTTGCAGTGAGGCCTTCGATGTTCAGCTGAAGAATAGTGGGTCTTCGGAACTTGTTGGCAATGTGCCCTGAAAAGGGCAGTTTTATCCTAGCATTGCCCCGCCCTGAAAAGGACGTTTGCCGATTAGCAGACCCACACTGAACATTGGAATGGGTGGATACCATTCCGTTTTGGTAGGTTCGGTTTCAGTCTATCATCTTTAAAATCAATGAACAAACTTACTCACAGCCCAGGCTGCGAGAAAGCACCTACCATCTGGGCCATTTTTTGATAAAATATAGGGGATGCCTTGTACGTAATTTTATCTTATGCTTAGAATCCAGACTAACTTATTTATACACTAAAAATTCAATAGCGTAAATCAAACAAGGTTCACACCTTTTTACAAAATATTTAACTGTGATCCTTATATGGGTTACGTGAGATAATTCAAAACCACGTAAACCGCATATGGGCCACATGATAGCAAACGTGTTAATTGCGTATAAAATATCAATAAACATTTTACAAGGATTAACTCTTCCAAAACGATAATGATTTAAAAGTCTGCCCAAAGTAGACGTATATGGAAATATTAAACTAGAACAAAAAATTGATGCAATAGACCTAATAAAATTACTATCGGTTAGAAGTTACAGTGCGAATCATTATTTTGATATTACCTTTTCCTAAGCAACATAGAAGACCACACAACAATGAGAATTAAGCTTATATAAATATTTAGCGCTGAAATGAACATAAAATTTTTAGTATTTTTCTGCTAAATCTGTGCTGGCTAGGAAGCATTAGTGATTTTTTTAAAAACAGCAAGCATGCCAAAATAAGTTTCGTAATCCGAATAAGGTGATTGAAATAAAATTTATATGAGAACTACTTCAGTCTCACAACAACTTTTTTAAAAAGTGCTTAAAAAAATTAAAAAAAATTATTTCGAAACGCTAATACCGAATCCCATGTCTAAAAATAGAGTGCAAAAATTTGTTTAATTACGGGAACTTTTTTTTCTACATGTATATTTATCCTTCTGACTCGCAGGAAAGCGACGGAGACGCTATATATAGGGTAGGCAATTACCCCGACCTGCTTCGGGAGATGCCAGATATTGCTGTCCGCTAGTAATTTACCAGAGATATTACTGTAATTTAGAACTGCTTGCCAAGACCACCAGGCAGGGGAATGTGCCGTAAAGTGTCTTTCCCAAGGACACACAAAATGGTGCAAGTGGGTTTTAACCAAGACCATGTCGTTCATCAGTCTGGTGCTTTAACCCAGTGCTTCTTAAACTTTTTTGGTTTTGTTCACCCCTAGCATCCATCTCCAGATTTCATTCACCCTTGTCCCATGTTATGATAAACTCAAGCTAAGTTTTACCATTGCAAATCTACAATTTCTCGAGTCAAGAGATATAAAGCTAAAAAGCACAAAAGACAGTCACCAAATTTTTGTACTTATGCACTCATTGCAAACCAACTTCACTATTACAATAAGCAAAAAAACAACAGTTCAGTAGTCGATTTACTGCAGTAAATTGTTTACTAGTGACTTGGATGCTCCTGAACTTTCGCAACTAGTTTTTCAAATCGTGGATGAATCAGTCCTTCTAATGCCACTCTCATCGATGAGTCCACACATTTCAGTGCATTTCTCTTTTTAGTTTTCAGTTCCACTAGGCATGAAAATCCTTTTTCTGACAAGTAAGTAGTAGGCATGAGCACCAGTTCCTGCAAGGCTTTTAGAGCAATCGTCTTATACTCAGGGAATTCGAGCAAGCTGACCCAATAATTGCCATAATAGGGATGTGTTTTGAAGAAAGATTTTTGAGAAAAATCATTGTGTAACTCCAACAGTGTTTCTATCATGTCTCCAAGGTTTGTTTGGGACAAATGATCAGCAATAAAAGGATTTATTATCCACATTTCCTTTTCCAAGTCTTGATGCAGTTTTGTTGGGAAATATATTTCGAAATTTTCATTTAGGAGTTGCAAATGGTCCAGTATTATAGTTGTTATCCTATTTTCAAGCTCTGGTGCATTATCTTCCCAGTTGCATTCTTTCATATAGTTTTCCAAATTCGGAAAGTTTGAGAGATTGTTTTTGCCAACGTTGCTTTGCCACGTTTTTATCTTCAATTTCATGGATTCTATTTTCCCTGAGACATCAAAGATGTCTCCACCTTTACCTTGAAGTGACAAATTTAATTGATTTAAATGATTAAAGACTGATGCCATGTAATGCAATTTCGATATCCAAATATCATCTTCAAAAAGTAATCCACTTTCATCATCGCGAGATTTTAAAAATTCATACAGTTCATTTCTCAGCAACAAAACTCTTTGAAGAACTTTTCCTCGTGAAAGCCATCGAACTTCACTATGTAGAAGCAGAGTTTTGTGATCTGTAGACATTTCATCGCAAAGTTTAGAAAACAATCGACTTGTTTTTGCTTTAGGACGAATAGCATTGACAATCTTCACCACATCACTCATCAGTTTATCAAGCTCACTCGCCTTATCAGAGGAATGTGCTCTCAGTTTCTTTGAAGCTAACGCTTCACGATGTAGAATGCAGTGTAAAAGCTTGCACTCTGGGGACCTAAGTTTGATCAGTGCAGTAGCACCTCTGTGTTTTCCTGTCATAGCTGCTGCACCATCTGTAGTTACAGCAACACAGTTCTGCCACGATAAATTTTCATTTTGAAAAAATTCGTCTAGCTTAGAAAAAATAAATTCCCCAGTAGTCTGCACACCAACCGGAAGGCAGAACAAGAAGTGTTCAACAATTTTCTTAACACTTTTGTCTGGAAACCGACAATAGACAATAAGTTGGGCATCGTGTTTAATATCTGTGGTTTCGTCCAACTGCAATGCAAAGCAGGGTGCTTCTTTCAGTTTAGCAATTAACTGCTGCTTGATATCTTCAGCAATCATGGAACCTCGAACTGCCATTGTATCATTGGACAATGGTATTTGTTCCACTTTATCTACAGCTTGCTTTCCCCCATGACACAAATTTGCTACAATCTTCAAGCATGGCTTGATAACTGATTCAGCTTCGCTATATGGCTTCTTTTGTTGCATAAGCACATGCGCTATTTGAAAAGAAGAAAAAAGCAAAGGTTTTGTGTTGGCTGAGGTGTTTCTAACCAATGATTTAAGAGCACTCTGCTGCTTGTATAAGTAGTCATGTTGGTTCTTGAAAAACTGCACAGACTTGTTTTGATGTATGGCGTGTTTGGTTTGCAAGTGATTGCGTAGTTTTGAAGGAGCTAAACAGCTGTTGCGATATGTTGCACTACAAAACATGCATTGAGCAGATGGCACAAGGCTGGTTTCTTCACTTTGGGGTAGAAAAAAGCCATATTTGATATAATTATCATCCCATTTTCGTCTTTTCACTTTAGTATTCTCGTTACCAACTTTCCTCTTTGGAGTAGGTTTTTTTAACTCTAACGCAGATGCAGCTGTCCTTGGTTGCCTTTCTGGTTCAATGTCATTACTGCATGCACCGAAATTAAGTATTTTCTGAACATATTTCTTAGACATACTGCTGTTTTTTTATCTAAAAATTATCAATAATTACAGTACGAAAGCAATGATTTACGAAAACAGAAGTAATTGCATCACTTCTGTTTGATCACCTGACGGTTCACCCTTATTCACCCCTTTTGGTTGGTTCACCCCTGCAAAAATTTTATTCACTCTGGGGTGAACCATTCACCAGTTTAAGAAGCACTGCTTTAACCACTCGACCACGCTGCCGACTTTCGAATGAGTATCTTATTTTCCCGCATTTGCTCCTGTGATTTTTCGTTTCATTTTATATCAATCTATTTTCTCATGAAATGAAAATATGTAAGTGCACTTGCATAATCACGTTCCTCGTTTTATCAATTTGTTCAATTAAAAATAATTTTACAACATCATCAAAAATATTCTTTTAAGGTAAATTTTTTACAAAAATAAAATTATACAACACCAAACAAAATCATTTTCAACGCTGATGAAAAAATTATAAAAGATTAAATGTTTAAAAATGTAAAAAAAGATTCACAATCAAAAAATGAAAATTTAAAGAAACTGAAGTCAATTAAGGCTAGAAAAAAATTTTAATCAATAATGATAAAAATATTGTCTTTTCAAATATTTTGTTATTTCAATTATTGAAACATTTAAATACTCATTCAATCATAAAATTATATTTGAAGTTTTATACTTTTTATGTTTTAAATTTTTACTTTGTTAAATTGATTTGTTTTCAATTATTTGCTCGAAAACCTACGAACTTTACGTGAAGCTGCTACCCGAATTTTTTCTCCTTTTCTACAATTTTTCAAAAAGCAATATTGGAAAAACAGCTAAATACATGTATATCAAAAAAGATTATAGAAATATTGGAAAAATAAAGAAAAAACAATATTGGAAAAACAGCAATATTGGAAAAAATAAAGAAAAAAGCAATACAAAAAAACAGCTAAATACATGTATATCAAAAAAGATTATAGTTTTTTATTGAGAAGAGCCGTAAATCATAAAAAATTTGATAAATCTAACTTTGACCAAAAAGGTGTAGATTCTTAGTAAAAAATCATTAAGTAAAA
The DNA here is from genome assembly GCA_963680785.1 of Diplosoma virens. NCBI lineage: Eukaryota > Metazoa > Chordata > Ascidiacea > Aplousobranchia > Didemnidae > Diplosoma > Diplosoma virens. Next base: position 12,214,967 of record OY796888.1, read on the forward strand.
ATAAAAGAATAATGCAACTCTGATTTTTGATTACTCAAATATTTTACTTTCTGTATTTTGAATACTCAGAAAAATAATTTTTATTAATATTTTTCTGAGTATTCAAAACATAAAATTAAATTATCAACAATAACCAAAGCATTTATGCATTTCAAACACAAATTGATAAAGTCAAAATATTAATCAATTCAGTTGCAAAGGAAACTTATCAGCCAATTGATGATTTTGTGGAGTAAAAAAAATAAAAAAAAGATGGAGAATGGTTTATATTTTTGTACAAATCGTGACTTAAAGTAAACTTTTCAAATTAATTATCATTTACTTATTTTTGTTAATTCATAAATGTTATGTTATGCAACCTCATACCTTTAAGGAGTTTTTATGTTTAAAATTTGCCACCAAGTTACAATTATTTTTACAAAAACACTTGTAGTTTTATAATTAGGAATTCGTAATTCTTTTCCAAGAAGAACTACAACTGCAGAAGTAAAATTGTTAAAAATTTGCAAAACCAATTTTACAATTTGTTTTTCAAATGTTGATGGGTTCAAAGGTTTATAAGAAAGTTTATATTTGCATATATTGCATTCAGCTCTCTGCAAATATTTTAACGAGTTAAAAGAAGCCAAAGCATATTCTTTTGTTGACGTCATTGCAATATCATCAAATACAAAACAACGAAGAAGAAAACATTTTTTAGTAGACATAATTATATTAACTCAATTATTTCAAATGCATTTTAAAATACAGACCGGATTAAAAAGAAAAAATAATGGTCTGCTTTGATTATGAGGATGGGGATAAACGATTCAAAGCTTTGGAGGAAGAACAAAATAAGATAAAGCTTTGCGATTTATCGAATTGTTATCGGTTATGACAGCAATGACTCTAAATTCTATATCTTCTAAACCAACAATAATTTTTTTCAGCATAAAATTCAAATCACTAGTAGACATTCTACAGGTCGGCAAAAGATGAACAACATCTTTATATTTAGAAAATACGCAGCCAATCATAAATGCAGCAGCAGATTTCGCAGCATTGCAAACTCGATTATACGATGAGCCAACATTGGTTTCCCCTTTGTAATGAAACTATCGTTTTAGATGAATCTCATCTACCAGAAGTGTGAGAGTCCTATCAGATGAAGATAAAAATTGAAACTTTTGCTTTATATAAAAAGAAAAGTTTTGTTAGTTTTTTCAATCGACGGGTTCATAGAAGTCGACAAAGTTATTTTTCGAATAGTGGTATAGCAGGGTAATATGACGAAACCACTGCTTTGCATAAATCTATGAGCATGCGATGATACATTGTATAAGAATGACAAGAGCAACAAAAAATCATACGAAAAGCAATTTTTGCTTTTTGTTAAAAGGCTAAGTTGTTTATGGACAAACTTTATGACCGTACAAAATTTAAATAAATTGTCTTGTAATAAAATTAATAAGGATAGAATTAATTTAAAAAAAAATCAGAAAAACGTTGGGTTGTCATCTGATGTTGTAAAGTTCTTTTCTTAATTACTGCACTTTTCTGGAGTCAATTTAGCAACTGATAATTGGTTTACCAGTTCCCAGCTTTCTGCTGATTACTCCAGAAACAAGTCACTTTTCTAGAAAATGCAGCTAGAAATTCACAATGAATTTACAACAGAAAAGGTAAGAAGTGTTGTATCAAGCTAGTTTGGCATTAGTGACAGGCAAACTTTAGTATCTTATGCACTTAGAAAAAACAGAGCTGCAATTTTGCTTTAAACTATGCACAATTACAACAAAATTGATCACGATATCGGTTTTCCTGAAAAGATACTGACCAATAATGCTACTAAAGTACTTCTAAACAAGTATATCAATCTGTCACAACTGCAGTCTGCAAAAAAACAACAACAAAGTATTAGCTTCTTGCCTACTTCTACAACTTCCTCAAATAATGCGGGTAGCAATAGCACGGTGATCTTCTAATCAAAATTTTCACAAAGGAAAAAAGAAGCTAGTGATCGATGTTGAATAATTTTTGAAAACTTAGGCATAAGTTTGCTTATCTCTGGCTACAGTGACAAGTTTAAGTCACGCAAATCTCATAAGTTGCTGAACTATCATTACCAGAATGTGGATACAAAATTGACATTAACTCTTCTCAATCAGCTTTATGTCAGCTTAGAAAGCGCAAAAGTCGAGGGTGCTCTATCTTTTTATCAATTTTAGATTGCAAAAAAGCTGACGTGTGCGAGGAATGAGATGAACCATGTTGTATCAATCAAAAACAAGTCACGGATTTATGCTCCTACTGTACCACTTGATTCTTGCGCCTTAGTATTATTATGCTTATTGCATTTGAGGATAAAGAACTCCAATTATTTTGTTGTTTTTTTTCATTTTTCATGTTAATTATGATTTGAACATTTGTTTGTTGTTAGTAGTGTGAATTGTTCATCATACTTTTTGTTAAGTTTGCATATATGGTTAGTTAAGTTTGGCGCGAAATGAAAATATCTTGCAATTGTTGTAAAATTTGTCAATTTTTTCGAAATATTGTATTTGCAGCAGGCTAATTTGTTTTATAACCTTATTTAAGGAAAATGTTCAAACTAAAAGCTGGAGCAAAGCCTGTTTAGCATGTCAAATTGCTAGCGACCAAAACACAGGTAATTATAATTGAGATAATGCGTTTGGAAAAACACTTGGGCGTCTTGGGGGTTAATAGTACTTTGAACTATGGAACCCTTCAGCAAAATTTTATTCTTTCTCTCCTTTTCCTTATCTCGAGAACTCGAGAAGGGTATCGGGATTCTTCTGCCATCTTCTGGTAGATTTGACATTGAGTAATCGTTCGCCGCGTTTTCTGTGATTCTTTGTTTTACTCGACGTACACTGTTTGACTGATTGTAAACTTAGTTTGATGGTCAATTGGAGAATTCCACTAAAATTTTGGAATTTCTATTGTTATCGCGTAGCAAGGCTCGATTCATATAAATGGTGCTCATTTTGTTTTCAATTTATTCCAATTGAGCCATTACAGTTGAAAAGTGCTTAGGAATCGTTCCTGTTTTTATGCCTGTCTGGAATTTGTTTAAGTGGTCAAAGGTCAGTGTTGATGCTTTGAAAATTGATTCTATAGTGATATATAATTGGTTAGCTTGTGTGGAGGACAAATGATGAAGTTTAATGTCACCCATCGGGGTGACGATTTATTCTTATTTTTATAGTTTGTCAGTACGAAGTTGTCAAGTGATTATTCGCAGTTGTTGACGTTGTAAATTGTTTTAAAGTTTGACGAACCTTGAACGCTAAGTTTTACTTGAATCAATCAAGGTTTTGTGCTTTTGTAAACACCTACAGTACCCTGCAAAAGTTTTTCAACAACTATTGTCTGGTACAAAAATATTTTGATATATAAGTCTATTTTGCTATGTAATATGCAGGAACAGTTTCCAAGTGAGAACCTTTTCTTTGGTCTACACAATATTATAAGGAGGGAGCAAGGGTGTTTAAAAGCCTCTGAAAAGAGTGCCACTAACCACCAAAGTTTGACAACCCCTGACTCAGAGTAAAAAATGAAATTAAATAAATGTTTTGTTATTATGTTAAATAAAAATAGTTTTTTAAATAATTAAGTTTGTTTTTAAATTTTAGGATACAGTTAAAATTAAAAAAATAGTCTTATTTGAATACTTTTGCGCAATACCGTATATTTTTTATAGTTAAAAACTATGGTTTCTTTCTATTCATTGAGAAAAGTTTCTAACAAATCGATCCGTACTTAGCCGGATCCTATTATTTAAAGACTTCAATCTAATGCCAAATTATTTCTAGAGCCAAAACAAATAAAAATAAACACAGCTTTACTTTAACACAGGTATTTGTGTTACTTAGTTCAACTGGTCTTTTTGGATTCCCCAGTAAAGTTGCAATGCCGTGATTCATGAATTCGAAACATACCAAAACCTTTTTCTGGTTTATACTTGAATGACTCATAGAGCAATCGTTTTTGATAAGCTATAGTTTAGAAATAGATTAAAGTGACTTATGGAATATCACTTTCTGATTGAAAACTTGATCTGAATTTAGAAATGATTTTATGGTGCACTCTTAAAATAGAATCGATATATTTTAAGTTGTTATGAAAAGTTCCACAGTTACAAACAAAAAAAAGCAAATACTGTACGAGACATGAGTATGATGAAAATGAAGAAAATGTTTTAAAAAATTAAAAAACAAATGCAATTCACATTCTGTAGTAAAATTTTTTACTTTTATATTCTCAGTAAACTAATTTTTTTTAAATTTTTAAAAAAATAATTTCAAATCTCTTTTCAAAGGGTTGTCTTAAATATACAATGCTTGAAGCAAAAAAGTATTATGATGTTTTATAAAAGTAAACATAAATATAATAGATCTAATTAAAATTACCGATTGGTTTTTTCAAATATTTTTAAAGATATTTAAAAATGTTTTTTGTTCAAACAATGGCTTAACGACCCGAATTGTAAGTTTGAATAGAAGTTTTTGGATGGAATTTAGACTGAATTTGTGCGTAAGGTTTATAAAAGTATGGATGATTCATCTCTAATTTATACTTGCACTTGGTACTCTCTACACCTGTAAATCACAAAGTGCGTTCAGAGGAACTCTTGGGCTCCAATTAAATACCTGAAGGATTCTATGAGCTTCAATTAATTATGTATACATTCGTCAATACCATTGTTTATTTTAAATTCTGTACATTCAAGAATTGATTCAAGTATACATTCGCGCAAAAGAACAAAAAATTAAAGAAACAAATGTTTTATTTGTTATGTTTGAGTGTGTGACATGCTTACACTCGTGTAGTCAGCACAGTTGTCGTTTATTTTAATATTATTAATACATTGCACTAATGCGTTAAATATTACTGGATATAACCCCTCTAATTGAAGTACATTTTAGAAATCATACACAAGTTAAACAGAAGATATCTTAGGTTTCGATGAAAAAGTAAAAAACATTTTTGATAGTTTAATTTTAAAAAACAAATGCACTTTTCTTGTTAAATAAAGACGTCACAAGTGTTTTAAAATTGTTAACAGGTAATTTTATTATGTTTAATTTTGCTCTCTATAGAAAATCTTAATAAAAAATTATGTAAAAGCGTTTTAATCCACTGGGCGTGTTAGGAGTTCTTTTTCAACATTAAAACGCTTGCTGTGTTCCACAGACAAAAAGTTTAGCTAACACAACTTCATACAATTCGAAAAGATTTTGATATAAATTAATATGATAAACTCAAAGTACGTAAGTTTATTTTTCTTTCTGATTTCATTGCTGAGCTTTAGTTTTTTGGAATTAAATCTGACTTTTAAAGTTGAACAACGCTTTTAAAATTAACAACGGATAATAAAGTAAAATGCAAAAAAGTTTAAACATTTATTTTATATTCAATGTAAATTTAACTTTAACAAAAAATGGTAGAAAACTGAAGGATTTTCTAAAAGACGACAAATAATTACAAATAGTTCAGATCAGGCAATAAAGATAATAAAATATGCCAACTTGTAATTGAGTTAAATTAATGTATTGGATAAAAGAAAAAAATTATGTGTTTAGGCGTAAAATGCCCATCGATGTTGAACGTGTTTTACAAATACTTTTGCCAGAATTAAGATTTAGGCCTAAATAAATGACCCTTAAACAACAGTGTAATTTCAGTAGTGATACAAAAAATTGCATTAATTTGAACAAATTAGTAACAAATAAGACGTGAATTGCGCATACGGTGAGCGCGTCTGCGCGGCCTAAGCAATCATTGGTCACACGCTGGTGTGCCGCTGTAGCAATCATTGGTCACACGCTGGTATGTGTCTGAAGCAATCATTGGTTACGCACTTGTATGCATTTGTAGCAATCATCGGTTGCTTAAGGGGTTATAAATTTAATAAAAATCGGTTAAGTCAGTATTAAAATAAACATGCTGTTTTCGATTGTTTTACCAATTAGATACTAAAAAAGAATTGCTAATATTTTTGATTTAACTATTTTGGGTTTGTAGGCGGTCTTTCGGTTTACTTAGTTTTAACATTGGAAGATTGGTTTTTACGTTAAATAGCCAAGAAAAATTTATTTAGTTTTTTGAACCTTGAATTTATTGCTTTTTTAGATTGTTTTTGTAATTTTTCTTATATATTTGTGTAAAAAAGCTTGATAAAATGTTTAAAGACCTTTCAAGTAAGACTTTGAACAAAATAAGATTTAAATTCTTTGGAAATGTAAATTTATTAACTAAAATTATTTTTTCAAAAATCTTTAAATTTTTTAAACTTTTTTTAAATGACTTGTTGCACTTTTAATGCTACAAAATTACGTTTTTTTGATAAAAGCTTGCAAATATTATCCACAATTTTGTCCAGAATTCGGTCTACGTTTAGTTTTAGTATAAAAAATAGCAATATATATTTAGGTTTAGCAATTAAATTTTAAGAATTCAAGAGATTTAATTCAAGAATTTACCAAACCACCAAAACAAAATACTTATTTATTTGCAAGTTTTTTTTCCCGACGTATAGGCAATTCGTATGGTTATTTTACAATTTTACAATTGCTACGTTGCATTTGAAACTATATGATCAATATTGTTTATAAAACTTTTAACCCTGAAACATTCTGTAATTTTATAAGTATATTTGAGACTTTAAATAGTGCTGCAATCCTCAAAAAAAAATGCTAAAACAAAGTATTCCAATATATTTATTAATAAAATTTACAATTTTTCTTCAAATGCGTTTTATCTATTTCCTACGTAGTACACTGCTGCACCAAGAAGGGCAACCCGCTATTCACTACTTTAAAATACTGCAATTTTTTTAAATATTAACAATTTTGACTTAATAATAAACTTCTTAAGCCAAAAAAAACAAAAAAATATTTAGCTATAATTGCATAAAATATAGATTTAGTTTTGATCGTTAGGAAAAAAGATATTTGTTTAATTGTATTATTGTTTTTACATAATTACAATAATTTAGTTTTACTATACAAGTACACAATTTTTCACTGTTTAGCATAAATGAAAAGCTTCCAAACTTTGGATAGACACTTGAAAGGTTTTTGTTTACAACAAATTATTCCAGTTTAAGAACAAGTGATATTTTCAATTTTTCTAATTTTTATATTTTATTTTTTTAATTATATTTTAAAAATGAATTATCGAATTAAACTTTTTACAAAAACGAAATTGCACAAACTTCTTGATTTTAATTGAAAGTAGGGTTTGATTTTTTGCATTGCACTAAAAAGTGTAAATTTGATATCTAATTTATTACAAAAAAATTTCAAGACGATATAAAAAATTTTTTTAACGTGAAATTGCTGTATTTTAGAATTCAAACCAAATCTAATGTAATATGAAAATAATATATATCAAGTTCTTTCTTAATATTTGATACGATGACTTTGTTTAATTTTTGGAAAAAAATTTTAAATTTTTTTAAAGAGACAATTCAAGTGACAATTAGTTGAAAAAGAATTGTTCAAAAATATTTTTTTGCTACAAACCAGTTTTGTTCAGTCATTTCTAAAAACATTACATTTTTTTGCAGATTTATAAATCACACGATCAAACTAAGTGCTATAAAGCATAATCTTCATACGTAGCATGAGTAGACGAAAAAACATTCTGCCAGGATAAATCAAACCAGGAGGTCGGCAAGTCTGCGCCTTCTCAACCAAGAAGTCAACAATTTCTGTAACCTTTCTTAAAATACTTAAAATCAATTTACCAAAACTTAAAAAAATTAAAAGGAGTTTGTTTATTTTTACGTCATTTGTCAATAACGAACCTTAAAGTAACTTATTGTAACCGCGTTAAAGATTAACGGTTTCAAAAGAAACAGGAATCCGTTTACTTTTACAACAGTTAGACAAGTTAAAGTTGAGAAGTTAATAACTTCTTAAACTCTCACTGAACTATAAAGTATGTCATTAATTTTTATCTCAAAGTGTAGATTTTCTTTAATTTTTATAGATTAATGTAACATCTTTCCTATTATAGGGTCTTGTCGTTAAAAATCTTGTCCTTTTTAATTAAAACGTTTTTTTTTAATTTTCGAATACATCGTAGGGCAAAATTGTAGTCAATTTTGTTAGATATAGATGCTTTTGAAATTTTTATCAAAACACTAATCGCAAGTTTACAACAAAAAACTAAAACCATTTGCATAATAAAACTAGTTGATGTACGAGATAGCTAAATTATTTTTGGTGTAATAAATCAATCGAATGTAAGATCATAAAATACATTTGGGTGCAACCGCCATTTTGAATGCAAATAAAATTAAAATATTCTAAACGTTTTTCCCAAAACTAAACCAAATTCAAAAATAAAAATATTAGCCGAATTATTAATTGCTTGGCAATTGCAACCACGTTGTTTTGCTTTACCTTTAAATACCAATTGTTGAGTAGCCTACAAAAGTTTTGTTAGCAGCTTCAGAGTAACTACAGTAGCTTGGATTGTTTGAATTTGCAAGTTTATTTAGGAACATGCGAGATTGAAAAAATGTTTTACAAATTGTGCTTGAACAAATTTAATCATTAAAAAATTGTGACATTTCATTCCGTTACAATCGATCTAACGGCATAGTATCACTGAAACTTACTACTTTATAGGCCTAATAAATAATTTATAGAGGTGGATATCTCAAGATATGTCTCGAGACACGTTTTTTGAAATCTTGGTCTTGTCTCGATCTCGTAACCCAAAGTTTCGTCTCGGTCTCGGTCTTGGACTACTGTGTCTTAAATCCAGGTCGAGACATTGCAGCGATGTAAACAAAGTTCAGAGGTATTGTAAATATGTGATAATTTTTGATAAAAATAGTTTATTTGTACGTTTTTTCAGCCATTCGGGTGTCATGATCTTTTTTAAAATTTGCCATTAGCCACAGTAGAATTGAACCATAGCAATCTTTATGCATGGCAAACGAAACGCCTGGACACCGTATAAGGTGCTCAAGAAATTATTAACCTGTTTTTATCAACATTTAAACGTCTTGCATTTCATATTTTTAATAACAAAATTTGGTATCTCGAAAAGCCACTGTATCACGATGCTATTAATTGTAGTGGATATTGTTTTATAACATTATGGTAAGTTTCATGTGTGAGCATTAAGCAGTTGATACGATTGTGGTTCAAATCCTACTCGCTTGTTTCTGTTGGTTTCCTGTAGAAAGATACTTTACGGCACTGTTTTTTGCTTTAAATTTTATTCATATTACAAAATAAAACTAAAAAAATAAATATTGAGCTATAGAACTGATGGCACTAAAAACTATCTTATGTATTTTGCTCTACGCATGCCGAACACGAGTTTACTACCCGACCATGGTTTCGAGATTTAAGCTCTTATCAGGAACTGTCTTCTTACCCAGGTTTGTCGCAGAGCTGGTCATACATATAGAGAAAAATCCAAGATTTGTGGGGTTTCGCCAGATGCATTGCTGCACTGATAGAAGCGGCATTGTCCATCACTCACTCTGATGACTAGATGCTAGAAATATATCAAGTTATAAGACAGATGACATTAAAATGTATCATATCTGCATTGTGTATCACGCAGTCCAAACCCAAGTTCACTGCTTGACCATGGTTTTGAGTTTTAAACTCTCATCAGAGACAGTTTGCTTACCCTAGTTTTGCCGCTTCTATAAGTGTAGCAATACATCTGGTAGAAGCCCACAAATCTTAGATTTTTCTTTTTATATATAACCTGCTCTGCGACAAAAGCTGTCCCTGACGTGAGTTTAAAACTTAAAAACATGGTCGGACAGTGAGTTCAGGGTTGGTATACGTAATACACAATGCCACAGATGGCATTCTTACTGCTGTCTGTCCACAACTCAAAATATTTTGTAGGCTTTTATCAGTGCAGCAATGCACCTGATAAAAACCCACAAGTCTTTAAAAAAATAATAAAAGGTTTCAATCGGACAGCAAACTGGTGCATTTCTGGAAGCAAGTCGGGTAAATTACTTGTAGTAAATGATAAGGAACCTGAGTTTACTGTTGAACAAGGAAAATTGCACTTCTGGTTGGCAATATTCAGCTGGCTTAATGCCTGAAAGAATTAATAACTGGTCTGTTAGAGTGGGACGCAGGCATCCCAATGTTTAAGGCGTCATTGAAGACACTATTTATGAGGCAAGCAAGTGCATTGCAAAGTAATCAGCTGTTGAGTAGACTGAATATAGGGCAACATTGGGAAGATATTTTTTGCGCCCACAAGATTGTGACAAAACGTGAGTTTGGTGTTGGTCACTGATTCTGTTGTTAATACCTTCTAAAAGTCAGACACCTTTTCGGAAAAGAAACTGAGTTGACTTGTAGTCAACAGCCTCGCATATCCGTTTTTAAGCGACAAGCAGAGAGTTGTGACCAACTTATAAAATTATTTTAACATACTCCATGCTTTTTGACGAGAGTGTGAAAGTGGATGGTCAGATTCAAACCATTGATCTCTCAGTTTTCTATTAAGTCTGGTCAATGAAGCCATAGAAAAATTGAGTCGTGCTTCATTTTGAGGCACTGCAGTAAAGTTCTTTAGAACATTTCACTTATTTGCATACCATTTGGTTTTATACCATACAGCAGTGGTCCCCAACCCCCGGTCCGCGGACCGGTACCGGTCCGTGGGTCAGTTGGTGCCGGTCCGCACAAGGAACTGTTAATTAGTGTGGGAATTCCTTTTGTTCCGTAGCTCGAAATCCGCAATCCAGAGATTGTCTGGAGAGGCCATTTTATCACATCATAACCTTGGTTTATTACATCACAAGCCCTTGTTATGCTGAAGTTTTTGAATTGTTATTTTGATCTTGAACCTGGACATTTACGCAGAGCACAGCTTTATGTTTTTTAACAGTACAGTTTTAGTATCTCAGTTGTTTGTTAATTCTGGTACGTGTTCTGCTTTGCAGCTCCAGGCTAATTCAGCTTTCTTTTTTAGTGAAGTTATTCTCATTTAAGCTATTTTTTTAGTTAAGCTATATCTCATTAAATCTTTACAGTCAGTTACTTAATTGTGTGTTAAAATTTATCAAAAATGAGTACCAAACAGACGTCGTTAGAAAGCTTCATTGTGAATGGGAAAAGGTCTATTGAAGAGACAGAAGAGCCTTCAACATTAAAGAAACAGAAAACTTTTAACAGACAATACCATACGTCCTACTTGAAATATGGATTTATCGCGACAGGTGATACCCACGCACCAACACCGCTCTGTATACTTTGCGGTGACCGGCTCTCAAATGGGTCAATGAAACCGTCAAAACTGCTTCGCCACTTGAACAGAAAGCACGCTACATCAAAAGACAAGCCCCTGGAGTATTTTGAAAGAAAAAAACGGGAGCACGAAGGACAGGAAAAATTTCTGAGGGTCACTACATCAATAAATGAGAATGCATTGAGAGCATCATTTTTGGTGGCTAACCGTATTGCTAAGGCGAAAAAGCCATTCACCATCGGTGAAGAATTAATCTTGCCCTCCACTAAAGACATTTGCCGTGAGCTTCTAGGAGAGGCTGCTGTTAAAAAGATAATGCATGTGCCTTTGTCAGCAAGCACTGTGACAAGGCGCATTGAAGAAATAGCCGAAGACATTGAAGCACAATTGTTGGAGAGGATTAATACATCGCCGTGGTACGCACTCCAGGTTGACGAATCTACAGATATCGACAACAACGCAATACTACTTGTTTATGCACGATATCTTTATCAGGAAGATATGCATGAGGATTTGTTATGTGCGCTATCCTTACCAACCAACACCACAGGAGCAGAACTATTCAAGTCACTGAATGGTTATATATCAGGAAAATTAAAATGGTCTTTTTGTGTCGGCATATGCACAGACGGAGCTGCTGCCATGACCGGACAATTGTCTGGTTTAATTTCTCGGATTAAGGAGGTTGCTCCTGAGAGTGAATTTACGCATTGCATCATTCACAAGGAAATTCTGGCAAGTCGAAAAATGTGTCCGGAAGTAAACAGCGTATTGACTGATGTCGTTAAAGTTATTAACTACATCAAAGCACATGCCCTTAACTCGCGTCTATTTGAGCAACTTTGTGAGGAGATGGATGCAGAGCACAAACGCCTACTCTTGCACACAGAAATAAGATGGTTATCCCGAGGAAAATCGCTAACCAGAGTGTTTGAACTACGAGAGCCATTGCAAAGATTTCTTTCAGAAAAGAAGTCACCTCTGGCAGCACATTTCAGTGACAAGGTATGGGTTGCAATACTTGCTTATCTGTGTGACATATTCAGCCTGCTCAATGAACTAAATCTCTCCCTTCAAGGGAAAATGACAACTGTTTTCAAGTTGGCAGACAAAGTAGCTGCATTTAAAGCGAAACTGGAGTTGTGGGGACAACGCGTGAACAATGGTATTTTTATATGTTTCAAACATTAGCGGGGATGTTGGGCAAAACTGAGCCTGAGCCTTCATTTTCGAAGTTGGTGCGCAATCATCTGTCTTTGCTTTTGAAAGATTTTGAGCGCTACTTTCCAAGTACAAAAGACCCACGAACTGGTAAAGAATGGATGCGCAACCCATTTGTCAGCAAACCAGGTGAATCTAGCATGTCTGTGCAAGAAGAAGATCAACTGCTGGAGATTGCAAATGACGGCAGCCTTAAAGCTACGTTCGACACAACAACTCTGCCAGTGTTCTGGATTAAGGTCATGGCGGAATACCCGGCTATCGCCACCAGAGCGCTTAAAAGCCTATTACCATTTCCGACATCCTATATGTGTGAAGCGGGGTTTTCTACAATGGCAGCAACCAAAACAAAACAACGGAATAACCTGGACGTAAGCAAGACACTTCGAGTGTCATTATCTCCTATTATCTCCAGATGGAACCGTCTCGTTGCAGAGAAACAAGCTCAGGGTTCTCATTGATTTAAAGATGGATTGAAAATTTTGCAAATTTAAATCACTTAATATTCGTTTTATGGTTCAAATAATTTTATTTTGAATGCATGTTCAAATACAAGTAAATTAAAAACAATCTGCGTTTCCCCCTCCCTTTTGGTGGGCCGCGGTAGAATTATCAAACGTAGACCGGTCCGCGGAGACCACTGCCATACAGCATACGGTTGTTTTGGTGACCGCATAAAATAGTCTTTTTGACTGCTTTCTGATGGCGTTAAAAAAGTCCTGGTAAGCCGCTTCCACAACACTTGAATTCACCAGCAACAAAGTCCTTTTGAATTTGTTCGTTAAAATAATGTAATCACTCCACTTGAGACTACAAAAATTCCATTGTTTACCTGCCATGCTAGCACTAGCAAAGCAAAACTTGCTAATAGGCGAGGGTCAATGTTTAACGTGGGAAATTTTCTTGTGATGTATGGCAAAGATTTTTAAATTAGAAAAAAGTTATTTTTTGTGCTTATTGTTTAAACTAAGCTTTAGGAGTCAAAAAATTTTTTTCATCTCTACCAATTAAGAGTTTTCCAATTCCGACTTTACAAGATCCAATAATACAACTCTAACTTAAGTAAATGACCCTTAAACAACCAAAGTGTAATTTTGCTGACGTCAGTAGACACTCTAACTTCAGCACATGTAAAAAAAGAATCCAACTCCACCATAAAATATGTGGCTATGGCAACCACGACTCATCAATATAGTTATAAGCAGGCTTGTGGTGTCGGAGTCACCAGATTCGCAGGCTTTAGATAGGAGTCGGAGTACTTTTTTTAGATCTGATGAAATTGAAGTCGCGAATAGGAGTCGGTTTTTTAGATTCGGTGAAATTGGGAATCGGATTCCTTGTTGCATTTGGAGACTTCGATTTACGTTAGATTATTTCACATTTTTACATTTTATCTCCATATTTATCTTCTTGGGTCGCAGTAAACCGACGGAGGTCAAGCTATTAGACCGACCTGCTTTTGGAGATGCCAAGATATTTCTGTCCGATAGAAAATTTTAATTTTTTTTCATTTATAGAGGTATGACTGAAATTTAGAACTGGTTGCCAAGACCGCCAAGCAGGGGAAATGCCGTAAAAGTGTTTTACTCAAGGACACAGCAGAATGGCTCGAGTAGGTTTTGAACCAATATCATGTCGATCACAATCAGGACGCTGTAACGTGCTTTAACCACTCGGCAATTAGGCTTCCGTGGTTGTTAATTTGGAATCGCTGAAGTTCCGCTGTTGATTCCAACAAAAAATTGAATCAACTTGGCTGGAACTTCGCGGGTTGAAGAATAGGCTTCCCTTGCCTTGATCTTTATTTGGTAACGCTTGATGCAGTTAAATTATAATTTATTGATAGTTGAAAACCGGATAATCTGGAACTTGTTGCACAGTATAAAGTGTCGAGAATAGATATTACAGCAATTTGGCAAATTCACAGTTAAATAATAATTTATGGTATTATACAAGAAACACAATATACAATAAATAATGACGAATATACAAGAAACGAATAAAAACCAAATGAAACCGGAGGAACCAAGGTGACAAAACGAAGGTGACCAGATGGTTTCTTCAATACAGTGGCGAACCATTCAATTCCATAGTTACCATCATGCATAACTTTAAAACTTTTCAAAAATAAATCTTTTACCAGTACAGGAAAAAAAAGCTCAAAAACACTTCTCCATCAATGCTCGCTTATTCAACGTCGGAAAAACAAAACAAAAATCGCACAATTGGCAAATTAAACAAAACGAACCGGCACGGAGGATCGAAATTCAAGTCCGACAAAACAATCTTTCTTTTTTTTCAAGTTAATTAGCACTCACCTTTAGAGATGAAGTCGGAGTGGTTTTTTCAGAAATTTTAGAGTCAAATTTTAAAGAGCTGGAGTCGGAAGAAATTTTTTCTTTATACGGAAAACGGAAAAAATATTTTTTCGACTAAACAACCCTGGTTATAAGTCACACTTTGCAACTACGGAGGATCCAGCAAACAAGGAACGACACCCCCTTATATGAAAATAGGTTTTAGTAATTGCAGAGTTAAGGCGCGTTTACAGTACTTTTTTTCAGCATGATTTTTGTTCGTTTCATTGACGCTCAAATTCACTCATTTTTCTGAAAAAATGACATGGATTTATTTAAAAGTCATTTTTTCAGAAAAAATGAGTGGATTTGAGCGTCAATAAAACAAACAAACATCACGCTGAAAAAAAAAGTACTGTAAACAGCTGTAAACGCGTCTTTAGCATTTCATAATACCTTTTCTTTTCTGCAATTAAGAAAATATTAAAATTGAAAAGTTTTTATTTTACTTTTGTTACACTCAACCACTGACAAAAGCACTTTTTTCTGTCAAGTTAATACATATTATAAGTATTGGGAATGATAAGACATTGCAAGCGGTAGCCTTATGCGAGTGCCCACAATTCTTAAAAAATCTCGACATTTTAGGGAAAGCTAAATTCAAATAAAGACTTCTTTTTATTCGTCACTCGACTTTCAAAACTGTTAAGCAATAAACTTATTTCGAAGCATTTTTTCTAATAAAATTTTTTTTTAATCTTTAATTGAATTTTTTAAAACAAATTTCAAATCGAAACTTAAGTTTAATTTTACAAGTAAAAGACAAATTTGGCCGTAATTGTAAAGCCAAAACCGTTTTTAGTTAGCATTTTAAATTAAAGTTTAAAAGTTGACCTATTCAAATACTTGCCGTATTTTTGCTCGCTTATTTTTGAATCATTCAGATGATAAAAATATAACTAAAGCTTCCAGCAAATATTCGAAAATTGGAGTTGTAGTGACCAAAGAAAAATACGAACTCTATACCAATTCCAACACATCTAAAAAAACAACTTCGGCTTTAACATATTTAAAAAATTACCTTGTTGCCGACTCCGAACAAAAAGATGCGACTCCAACTTCTGACTCAGACTCCACAACCTTGGCTTAAAGTAAAAAACTTATGTAAAATCTCGTGTTCCGTCTTAGTCTCCTCGATACTCCAAAGTCTCGTCTCGTTTCGGTCTCGAACCACCGTGTCTCGACTCCACTCTGATAATTTCATTCGTTTACCATAATTCTCTTCCGGCCTTTAGTTAAAACTCTAGCCGTTCACGGTCTCGTCTCGTTATTGAAAAATAATCTTTTTTCTCGAAGGTCTTTTTGCATTCAAACAAAGAAGTCCTACCAAATCAAGATTTAGCTTTAAAAATCAGTGATCAATCATTGCCCTGCTTCTAATCACTGTCCTTACATATAAAGACACTAACTGGACTTTTCTATTCATGAACAACAAAATACAAAAGTTAAAAAAAACTTTAAACTTTTTACTTTTAAAGTTTTCGTCTTGAAGCATATTTCGATAAAAGTAGAAAATAGACAAATTTTTTGTATAAAAAAATAAACCTGGAATTATTTTAATTTACAAAGCAAAGATTTTTTTTCCAGTGGCAAACATGTTTGAATCGATATTTAAAAGCAAAAAGTAAAGGTAATCTACTTGATTAGTTGACTTATCCGTTTAAGTTTAAGCGAACAAAGCCAAGTGACAGTATTAGTTATTGCTTATTGCACCAATATTGAGATTATCAAATTGGCAAAATGTAATCCTAAACCATTAGCTTTATAAATTTTCACAGGTTTTACTTATAATTTATAATTACAGTCTGTGCAAAAGTTCAATACCGCCTGGCATTTTTTATCTGCAATATACAATAAACCAATTTTGTTTTATTTATGTTTCCAGTAGACTCGGTTAATGCGGAATTTTGATGGATAAAACTAAAAGTGCAAATGATTTGCTATCTAATTCTTTATAAAACCTTTCGATAATTTGGATTGTTTTATCTGGATCTTTGCCTATTTCGTATAAAAGTTGCTTCTTTTCATTTGTAATCCGGATTGTTTATCGAGCAGGGAACAAAACTAACTTTTGAACTCGTGATTAGAACTATGTTGGAATTAATTCAAAAAAATTTTGCTTATTATTTCGTCTTTATTCAGTATAAAAAACCGGTTAATAAAAACACAAATAAACATCTCGAATTTAACAAGAAATAAAAACAGTAATGAGAGCAACTTTTAATCTTTTTCGGCCAAATGCGTACAAGAAGATTAAATCGCTGGTCGTACTCGCTTATCGATTTCGTTTCATTGCAAATTACAAATAAAACGTACTTTTTTTTGCTTCAATAAAAAATTTAAAGTTGGTTTATTTTGTCAATTACTCTATCCGCATTGAAAAAGTAAAACTGAAAAACCGTAAAATTATTCAATAGTAATTTGAGTAAGAATTATTATTCAATAGTAATTTGAGTAGAAAGAATTTTTATTCTTATTTTTACCATCACGGTTTTCTGCCCCATTATTTTGTTTGAGGGCATCAAATTGCACACATTTGGATAATAGCAACAAACATATAAGTTATGTTAAGTTTATTTAATTGGCAACAATAAATTTTTTTAAGAAACAAAAGTTAAACTTAAAAATAACAAAACTAAATTCTTCTTATCTAAGAAGTTTTGATAAAGAGTGACATTTCACAACATATTTGCAGCAGTGGCATTGCTGTTCTGTAATAAAAAACAAAACAGTATTGATTTCTAAACAATAAGGTGTTTTGCAATCAATTAAAAAACTAAAACACAAACTGAAATTTCTTTTAGGGATTAGTGAAAAACGTCAACTTACTTTCAAATTCATGATTCCATTGCCGGCATTTTTTCCTTTTTCCAGTTACTATGTCGTACCAACAAAAGCGTCTACATTTTCTCTGCAAAATATTTTGCACATCCCAGCCAACAATGCTATGCAGGGCCCGCATGGCCCCTGCAAGAGCTGCCCGTAAGGTACCCGTACCGATTTGGCCGTAAGCGCTGCTGTGGCCCCGCATGGTTTTACCACAAGAGTTTCATGTGGTCAAACTATTTAGGCAAAAAATTCTTTTCTAAAAGTAATTAAAAACGCTAGCTTATTAGCATGTTTTAATTTTTGATTACGACTTAAAAATAAAAGCTAGATTGACTCGTGTGGTTAGCTCATGTGGGGCCACTACAGCGCCCGCGGCTAAATCGGTACGGTTCCCCTACGGGCAGCCCTCGCAGAGCCCGCATTGGCTCTGCATAACATTGTTGGCTAGGACATTATGAATTAATATAAAAAACTTAATAAAATTAAAACAGTTTTTTAGATAACAATAGATCTTTAGCGGTCAACTTACCTGATAATCTTGATAGGTTGTACCTATTCGGTTATTGCATATTTTTTGCATACGTAGGGGTATTTTTTCCAGCTTTACGTTTTCAACTTGTGCTTTTACGAAATTTGAAAAGCAATTTTAAAAGTTTATTAAAAAAGACCTTACTACGTATTTAGAAACTGCTTTTGCTCTTAATTAATTGATTTATTCACAGCAATTCTTGGAAACCTTGATTATCCAAGAGAAAATATTTATTTTTATAGATGTTTAGGGCAATCGAAAAGTAAAATGCATAAAATAAACAATACTTCTTGTTAGATTTTATTGTTCGTGTTTAGGGTAAGGAGCTTACAGTTTTACGTTGGTAAAAAAAGCTAGCAAAATCTAGCAAATTAAAACCATCACATTTTGTCAACTTCGTGGTCTATTGGTTAAAAGCGTTGTGACTGTGATCGACCCAGTCTCGGTCGAAAACCTATTCGCGCCATTCTCTAGAGTCCTTAGAAAAGACAGTTTCCCTGCTTGGCAGTTTTGGCAAACAGATCAAAGTTTTAATCACATCTCTATAAAGCAAAAAACCAAAATAAGAATTTTTAAACGGACAGCAATATCTTGGCATCTACCGAAAAAGATCGAGGTAGCTGCTTGCCTATATATCGCCTCCGACGTATTCTTGCGAATCAGAAGAATAAATATAAAGATGACATGAATTGAAAATGAAACTTAATAACAGACATATCAGTTACGAGATAAACAAACGAACACACAAAAAAGGAAACAAATAAAAAATGTAAGTTTCATTATATACTTTTTTCTATAGCCAAGTTAAGTTAGATTATAGACAGTGCTGTAAAAAAAACATTGAAATGATAAAAAAAACATTGTAATTTTCGTCTAAAAATTATTAACTCTTTGCCATCTACTTTTTACAAAAAACTTATGAAAATGTTTAGTGAATTAAGATTCTTGAAATATTTTTCTGAATGTGCTTACAAAATTTAATCCACACAAGAAAAAATATAAATTTTTATTATGAAATAATGCATTATATATTTTCATGTTTTTAAAAATGTTTTAGGTTTTATCATAAAATTCGATGCAGTAAACAATAAAAATATTTTTTACAATTTTCAAAGGTCTAATGTACAAGATGCAATTGGCAAGGCAATCATATTTAGTTTCGATTTGACGAATTGATGCTTATTGCATCAACTTGTAAGTGATTTATGGTTTTTATTTCTTTTATAGTTTTCATAGATAAAGCATTTTTTCTTTGTGTCTTTCAAAGCATGATTACTTAACTTTCAAACTTGACAGATTTTCACCAATTTACAAAAAGCGAACCTAAACCCAGGTTTTATTGTTTAAAGCCTAAATTCTTGATCAGTGTTTAGTTTGCTTAGAAAACATTTTAAATCATAGAAAAAATTAAATGCATCAGTTGGCAATGATGAAAAACTCTATGAAATTGTTTCAAAAACAATTTTGGACAACATGCAAAATCAAATTTATTGAAACTGATTTACAAAACAAAAGTTTTCTTGTAGATTTCAAAGCTAAACATTTTCTTGTAATAATTAAAACAAGTGACACGTTGTCAAAATATTAAATGAAAAGACGGTTAAAATAAAAATCTAATTGAATATTATTATGGCTTGGATAGGAATAAAAGTTATAATGCTTTTAAAACTGCCATTTTAGAATTGGCTATTAAAAAAAATTAAAAAATAAAGATTTTAGATAGCAAATTAATTTGCCAAAAGAAAAATTGTCCTTTACATATAAATAAAAATATGAGAAACTCTATACCAAGGGGACGTCCAAAGTTTTTGAGGCAAGGACCATTTCGGTTTATCAATCATATTTGCAGGCTAATGTGCAACCTTCATAAAAAACGATTAAAAAAAGGTAATAAAACATGGTGCGTTAGCGACGTTATAAATAACACGAGATGATAAAGCATGGTAAGTTTTATTGAAAAAAAACTTCATTTTTATTAAATTTTGCCTTGCACAAAACAAATTTTTAACTTTCTTGAGAAAATATTGCAAGAACGGACCACTCAAAACGTTTACGTTGTTTAGCTTCTCTGATAATTTTATACAGTGTGAAAACAAAAAAAGTTTCAAGTCAATTTAAAAAAAAAAACGCTTTCAGATTTAGCCTGCCCTCGACAAATAAGTTTATTTCTCAAAAAAATTGAAAACAAATAAAAGCATCTCAATTATCATCATTATCATATCGATCATATCTTTGTAATTGGTACAACAAGTTGGAGACGTTTAACTTTGGGTTACTGCCAAACAAAATTTTGCCGTCCAGTAAAAAGTTTTTTGAATTGATTTTCGTTTTTGACTACCGATTTAATAAAATTGACACCTTCGTCCAAAGACATCCACATCAAAAAAAAAAAAAGCTCTAGACTGACTTCCCGAAAGAAGAACGCATAATAAATGTTGAGTCATGATTATGCTGTCGTCATCAAGGCGTATCCGGCACACTTCCTTTTTCGATTACTTGTAAAATGTTTTAATTTTCACACGAAAATAATTCAAACATCATTTAGTAATGAAATTTTAAATATGTCTATTTAAATACAATTATTTCAATTATAATAGCTAAGGTTAATAATATATATAAACTTTTTATTCAAATGTCAATATATAAACGTATTAGACATTAATTAGCAAAAGATTTATTTCTTGAATTTGTAATTTTACGGAGAAAATATTTACTGTTATACTTGGTTTTACTAAATTTACTACTTATTACTTCACAGCTAAGAAGAAAGTGTGTCTGCAGAAACAAAAAAAAATATTAACTTTGTAGTATTAAAAATTTATAATGCTGACTTGCATGATAAAGTCGAAGATGTAGGCCTACTGTAAAACCTAGAGCAACTATTTTGAATTTATCAGTGTTTAATTTCGTTTATATCGAAAAATTGTTGTGCGGTTAAAGTTTCTTATTCGGTTTTTTTTAGCTTCGATTAATTGATAGGATTGAAATTTAGAATTGCTTGAGCAACAAAATTATGATTATCTTCTATTTGAATTGTTTATACAGTAAAGCTTTGCATTTTTACTCATGCTAGACGCCTGAATTCAAGTTTTGTTTATAATCACTTAAGTTACATTTCTTTTAGATATCGCTTTCTAATCATTGGCATCGTAAGTTATGGAAGAAGTTCCGACGGTAAAATATTTTCATATTTGACCAAGCTCTATTCAATAGAACGTGTCCCTGCCTAGCTGTGCCCCTTCATACGATGGCGAAGCAAAAGTTGTTTACTGTTTTGTGGCCAACAAGGCATTTTCTTTAACTAAGGTCTTACTTGATGTGGCTTTACTATGGAAAATGTTTGGAGCTTAAAGAAAGTGTATCACTTCTTACCTTTTGTGTGCTTGCCTAGTCGTTGAGAGTGTTTTTGTTATTCTGTCTCAATGTGGTTGTGTTTTTTAATGTCGATTGCTGTACGTGTCGATCTAGTAGACTTAACACTAGAACAGGGGTCACCAACCTTTTTGAGGCCGAGGGCTACTTCATGAGCATGGAGTCACATGAAGGGCACACGACCTGTTTACTACAAACTTCTTAAATGACAAAACTGTATGGATATTAAATGTTATAATGGTGATATTAAAATAGCAGTAATTATAACGCTGTGAAATTATTTCTCACATATCAATAATAATTGTTTTCCACAATTATCAGTCATTTACACAGCAAATATAATAAAAAAAAAATGTTTCAACATTAAACATTTATTTACTCAAACATTTGAAGTGCTGTATTTGTAATACAAATGCAACATTTTTTAAACCAAAGAGACAACACTTATTTCCATTAACAAGCTCATAAATGCTTTCTGAACATTTAACATTATGTGCAATATTTCTGATGAATATTGCTGCTCTTTAAACAATAAAAAGAATGTCTGATTTGTCAGATCATTTTCTATGAAAGTGGGAGGCCTGGCACTGCATGCTGCTCACCAGTGCATTATAATCTGGTGAATAATTTCACACAGCAATTCGCAGTGAATCTTGTAAATGTGCATCAGTCAGGCGTGTTCTGTGTTTGTTCTTGATAAAGTTCATATTGGAAAAGGCTGATTCACACAGATTGTTGAACCAAAAAAGCTGGCAATTTTCATAGCTGCTGTGCACACACCACTGTACTTCTCTTTGTCAACAAAGCACCAAAAGTTTGGTGCAGACTGATGAGCTTTAAGGTTTATGTCATTTTGCAGCGTTATGACTTCCATCTCTACATCAGTAGCGCTTAAACTGAACAAATCACTAAGCTGCTCAGCAGTGGAAGTTACGTCTACGTACATGAAAGGATTTGTAACAAATGACACGCATGGCTCAAGCTTCTCAAAATCACAAAACCTGTCTTCAAATTCCTGTCCTAATCTGTTTATGACTTGGGAGTACTTTGTTACAACTTCATCCAAAGCTGCAGATGCAGAAACATTGTCTTTTAACACTGCCTGCACAGAAGAAAAATGCAGCATTTTTTTTTTCCACCTGCGCAGAAAAAATGTTCATCTTAGCTTTAAATGCGTTTACTGCACTGATCATGTGAGCAACAGTTTTGTCCTTTCCTTGCAGTTCCCGATTCAGATGGTTCAGCTTCTCAGTAAATCAGTTAAAAATGCGAGGCCAAGTAACCACTCTGGTTCCTAA
The DNA here is from genome assembly GCA_963680785.1 of Diplosoma virens. Taxonomy (NCBI): domain Eukaryota; kingdom Metazoa; phylum Chordata; class Ascidiacea; order Aplousobranchia; family Didemnidae; genus Diplosoma; species Diplosoma virens. The sequence goes on from OY796888.1 coordinate 12,237,826, forward strand.
AGCAGCGATGCGTCTTCTCTCTTGGAAAGCATGAACTCTTTGACTTCACTCAGAAGTGACAAAAAACGCTTTAGAATCCGTTCCCTGCTGAGCCATCTTATTTCTGTGTGTAATAGCAAGTTACCGTATTCAGCGGACAGCTCATCCAGCAGCATCTTAAACATTCTGTGTTGTTTTGCTTTGGAGCGGATGCTGTTTATGATCTTTACGACAGGAATCATCACGTGATCAAAGCCGGTGACTTTCGCACAAATCGCCTGTTGATGAATGATGCAGTGGTAGTGCAGAAACGTTAAGAAGTCTGGATCATTCCTGCATTGTGCAATGAATCCCGCATGCCGACCCATCATGGCTGGTGCCCCGTCTGTTGTTATTGATGCCAACTTATTTAATGGCATCTTTTTCTCAACAAAGAAGTTTTTGACAGCTGTGTATATTTCAACTCCCTGCGTTGTTGCCTTCAGTGGCAGGAGTGTCAGCAGTTCTTCTTTTGTAGAAAAATCATCAAACACCATTCGAATGAATATCATCAGCTGAGCCGTGCTTGCGCTGTCTACTGACTCGTCACATTGGATACTGAACCACCTGCACGCAGCAAGATCCCGGTCCACCTGCTCTGTCAAGTTCTCAGACAAAGATGATACTCATCTTGCCATCGTACTTGCTCCAAGCTGAACATCGGAGAGCGCAGAGATGACTTCAGGAACATGATTTTTATCTTTGAATAATGTATTAGCAACGAGCATCATAGTTTCTTTAAAAACCTCCTCATCCCAAAAGGTTTTCTTGTTCTTTATCAAAAAATGCGCAGCTCTAAACGAGGCTTCAGTGGCATTCTGTGATTTTTTCATCGGCTTCGTGAAAAAGGTCCGCTGTTTGTCTAGAGATGCCTTTAATCCATGAGCTTTTTCTGTTCGTAATGCGCTGCCAGGTGGATAGTTGACATCAAAGTTTCTGTGACAGGTTTTGAAGTGCCTTTCCACATTGTGCCGCTTTGGTACTGCAACAGTCGTCCCGCAAATAAGGCACAGAAATTTATCTTTAAAGAACTCTTAAAAAAAAAAAGAACTCTTCTTCCCAACCATCGTTAAAAACCTATGTCCTTTTTCGCTTTTCTGCCATAATTTTTAGGGCAAAAGCACAAGCAAGCTAACTCTTTGTCACTTTGCGTGGTCAATGGGTCAGGAAAAAGCGAGGCGGCACCGCAGGACTGACCTTTGACTTAGAAATTTGGTATCAAATATTTCTAATTAAATTTTTAAATTATTTCTACTTGATAATTTTTATTTTATATAACAATAAAAATAGCACAATGTGAGTAATAATTAAAGATATGTGTATAACATTCATATTGAATTGAAATATGAGCCGTGCTTGTAGAGTCTATTCAAATAAGCTTGTATAGGTGCCGTAGTGATAACCCAACAAAAAATAACTAGTTTTACATACACAATTTGTTTTACAAATTATCACTTAAACTGCAATTTAAAGTTAGGCTATTCCTACACTGGTTGTCCCAGCTAAAAAACACAAATCGATAATACGATTTGAACACGAAAACGCCGGTTTAACTAACTCTCACAATATACCCAGCTACCTGCGCAGTCAGCAGTCACTACTAAATATAGCAAACGCATGTTCAGAGCAACGAGGAAAGCGTACACGTGGCCGTAAACTATAGCGTCATTTAAAGGAGAGTGAAAGTATCTTCGCGCGTGGCCCTGAACTATGGCATCATAGAAAGGAGAGAGAAATTATCTTCGCGCCAGAGAAAAGAAAAAATTTGCTTATGTAACAGTGCTATTTTTGGCGCATGGTTCGCGGGCGCCTTAAAGGGGTCCTGGGGGCGCCTTGTCGCCCGCGGGCACTGCGTTGGTGACCCCTGCACTAGAAGGACCAACCGCGTCAATTGACGCATCTATATTTTTGCATTCCAATAAATTGCGCTTTCTGAAGTATTATGGCTTCGTACTTTTTGACTTTTATTTTTTTATTGGTAGACACTTCCAGACCCAATTTCGTGACTTTGGGGCCAAAAATTAGCGAAAAAATTACAATACTAGCAAGAAGGACCAAGCGCGTCAATTGACGCAAGATGCGGTAACACGTCGAAATACCCTCACCAATCTGTTGAACAACAGTTTCTTGGTAGATATTATTGTATTGTCTTTTTATAAAACGGTTTTTCCTTGCCATCAAAGAACGTAGGCAGCATATCTTGTTTATGACGTAATAATTGTTTTTTAAGCTTTTCTATTCCTTGTCAAGTTAGTCTTATTAATCGCTCGTTATGTTGCTACTGTTCTGATCTATAATATGAAGAATTATTTTTAATTCGTTGCTACTCTTTTTCTGGTGATTCTCGGTGTCACCGGCTAAGCAAATATGTGTTATGAGGAATCTACGGCGCATGGCTGGGGGGGGGGGCTTGTGAACAATACGTAGTAATTTTATATTTTTTTGCTAACTATAAGAAGATCTGGTAAAGACTAGCTTAGTGTAGTGAATATTGCTGTTATAGAAGTTAGTATTGTAAGCAATAAGATGCAGAAGAGGATAAGCTGTATTTGAGAACCATCTTTATTATCTTTTTCAAGCTACATATTAGTCAGGAAAGCTCTGGATAGATTGTTTCTGACAATAATATGTTTATTATTAGCACCACCTGAGCAGCAAGTTTGAAATAATCTGTGTAACGAGCATTTTGCATAGTGTCTAACGATGAATTGTGTTTTCACAAGTCAGAATCCAAGTAAATTATTGATATAGTATTTTCTTTGCGTGTAATGTTTCAAAGATTTGCTATTAATCAAGTGTTGCAATTGTTGCAAAGTATTGCTTTAGAGTCTTCTGATGGTAAGTACACAGATTCCGAATTTGATGAAGTCAACAATGTGATTGCGGATATTCAAAATGAGGAGGGTTCTTCTGATTCGGACGACGAATATATAAACCAGGTAGCACAGATGATGATGCGCGTGCTCAAAGCAGCAGTAATAATGATAAACAAACCCTTTTGAGCAAAGACAGATCACACTGGTGGCGCTCAGTTTCCTCCCAAGTCACTGCAGGACGACTACAGCAGCACAACATTGTTAGAATCCGTGCAGGACCTACATCATATTCCACATCTCGCATCATACGGAGCAGTTCTTTTTTTTTGTTCCGCATTCTTTTTAATGAGCCCCTGCTTAGAAATATTTAGAAGTGCACTATTGCAGAGGCACATTATTCCACTGGAAACAACAGATGGACGGTTGCTTTGGATGAACTGGACAAATTTATGTGACTCATTGCGGCACGTGGCGTGATTGGTGGAAGAATTTTTCCTATAAAAAGTATGTGGGACAAATCTTGGGTATGTCTTTTGTTCAACGTCACTATGCCACGTTGGAGATTCTTGAAAGTCATGAAGTATTTCAGGTTTGATTTGAAAACTGAAAGAAAGAGGAATTTGGAGGAGGACAAGTTTTTCTTAGTATCTTGGCTATGGAATCCGTTTATAGAGAATTGCCAGAAGGCCTATAATCCCAACGTGAATATAACCAACTGCTTCCTCGCAAGGCCAGGTGTAAGTTTGGATCTTAGTCTCACTTGGCGAGTGTCTGAGGACACACCAAAGAGACCATACAAGATATGATCGGGATCCAGAGATCAACGATGAGCCATGGAGAGTGTCGCTCCCATTTGGTGAGGCTCAGTTGGCTGGATGCCTGAGAGTACAGCTAGGTAGTCCGTTGGAGTGGGACGCAGGCATCCAGTAACTATGCCCAAGGCGTCGTTCAAGATACTGTCTATGAGGCAAGTGTGAGCACTGCGACACCAGACTGACGCACAGTACACAGCTGTAGAGTAGACCAGAGATAAGATTGCTATGCGTAGTGTTTTAGCGCCAGCACCCCATCCCGAGCCCACGAGACGCAGCAGCAATGTGACACGCGAGGATAGTTTTTTTGCGCAATGCCACTAAATGGTGACGAAATGTGAGCGATCCGTTCAGTTTTACCCCAAGATAAGTAGGGGTTGGACAGAACGGTAAAAGTCTGCCGTTGTTCTAAACCTTTAGCTCACGTTTGGTCTCTCGGTTATTTAAGTGAAAGGCTGCCGTCACCGTCTTAGTGTGACTGAGCTTCAACCTCCAAGTCTGGAGATACGTTGTGTCAAACAGAGTCTGGAGATACAAATGTCTGGAGATACAAAACAGCAACTGTGTAATAACAGCGACTGTCATGACATCACCGCATCTCCAGGCCTATTCTTGTCCAAACATTCATCCAAAATTTTAGCCATAATTATTTACAGTTGCTATTTTGACAGTCGCTGTTTTGACACAGTCTCTATTTTAAAGTCGCTGTTATGATGGTCGCTGTTTTGACAGTCGCTATCCTGCCCGGATGCCGACAAACCTTTATGCTTTTGATTCAGGTTTCCAGAAATAGTTAAAAAACAACCACAGCTCGTAAGTTTTGGTGCTTCTTAATTTTGGTTGATTACCCAAGCTTATTTCTATGTGATTTTAGATGCTAACTATGATCATAGTTTTAATACCAAACTGAAATTAAAGTATAGCATGAAAAATATAGTCATCAAAATTAAAATAGAAACAACAAGAAAATCTTTATTCCTTCCAATCATTCGATGATAGTTTTTAAATTTTTTTTTTTTTTAATTTGAAACATTTACAAGCAAGTAACCATATTTGATCGAATATGTGGCAGGAAACTTCAAAACAAACAGCATATATGAAGAAATTAAAAAAGTCATGTCCAAAGTATTATGAATAAAAAAGCGTAAAGACAAATCAAAGTCAACTTTTTTTCGTCTGGATTATGCAAATAAGTTGTTAAATTTTTATTAAAGTGCAAAAACCTAAAAACAATTTCTGCTGTTTGAAAATTTTAATCTAAAAATGGCGACCGCAATTGAAAAATCCTAGTTCAACCGATTAAATCGCCAATTGGTTGCTCACTCGTTCTTCTGCTTGACGGCTGTTTTATTTTTAATCACACATTATTTCTAAATAAAAATAAAAATAAAAACTTCAACTGGATAGCAAATCTTGGCTTTTCAAAACGAATGTTGGTTAAAGAGTGACAGTCTCTCTAAGTCAACGCCTCCGACTTTGTAATGCCAGTAGAGTGTATAATTGGTGTGTATGTGTGTGTGTGTGTGTGTGTGTATTAGTGAATAATGTGTATAACTAAAATAAATAAATTCAATGTTTGTTAAACTTGAAATAGAGGTCATTGCTTGCTGTACACACACATAGGTGGGCACGAAAGTACCGCGGTACTTTTACTAGGTACTTTTGAATAATCCAATTTAATAGTAATAAAAAAACTATTTTTGAAATTTTTTTTTATTTTTATTTTTGAATTACACTATTTTTGAATGTCAATTGAAATTCAATGTATGACAGAGTTATAACTACTAAATTGGATTATTCAAAAGTACCGAGTAAAAGTAACGCATTAACGCGGTACTTTTACTAGGTACTTTTGAATAATCCAATTTATTAGTAATAAAAAAACTATTTAAAAAAAATTTTTTTTAATTTTTATTTTTGAATTACACTGTTTTTGAATGTCAATTGAAATTCAATGTATGACAGAGAAGTTAATAGTTGTAACTATTAAATTGGATTATTCAAAAGTACCGAGTAAAAGTACCGTGCCCACCTATGCACACACGTACATGTATTTATTTGTGAATACAAAAAAAATTAGTCCGCTAAAAAAGCAAAAGTCAGAAGCTTTAAAAAATTGAATGAAGATTTTGATCAATTTAAGTAAAAAAATTAAAAAAGTTCTATGGTATATTTTACTATAATTTATCTTTCTGCAATCAAATATCAGCAAGATTAATATGCAGATTTACTTTTATGAAAACACATAAAAAGCTGAAACCAACACTTAGATAAAAATAGAAAATAACAAATTAGACAAAACTGCGAAAAAATATACTGTAAAGACACGCTGCCAGTAAAATTTTTTCGCATCTTTTAAGTCTTTTGTTTGCGTTAACTATGGGGTGTTATTTCGTTCAAGAAAACATTTAACATAAATTAAATCACTTAAAAACTTGAAAACAAATTGTTTGTCATTTTTATTAAAGTTTATTCTGCTTATGTAATTTTAAGCTTTCTTTGTTGGTAAAGCAAAGTCAATTAGAATCATCCAATGTGTGAGCAAGAATATTTGATTAGTTGGATTTTAAATTTGCCCTGACACTAATTGAGGAAAACTTCTAATGGTGATTTTAAAACTATGGGTTCATCAAAAAAAGGTTATTTTTTGTTTATAATAGACTTATGATATATACGAGTATTTAAGTAAATATTTATTTATATCTAGTTAGACAGAGATAAAAGGAAAAAACCGTAAAATACTTGTTGTGCTTTTTAAATCCGGATATCTTAATAACACAAATAAATAAAAACTGTTTCTCATCTAAAATCGAAATAATTTATTACCATTGTTACACTCTACAGCCCGATATTAGATACCAAAAGTTCGGGTGTTTATGAAAAATTTTCGTTTCTCCAAGACTATGAGAAGCAATTTGACAAATCATTCAATCTTTACTAACATATAAAAGTGCATGAGAGTAGTCGCACAACGAAAATATCTGGACATAGTAACCAAACTAATTTAACTTAACCATCAAAGAAATGTCGGCTGGTGAAAAAGTTTAAAGCAAAATGATTACATCACATTCAGTGATAGCTTGAATAGGGTGCAAACGAAGCGGCCGTTTCTATTTTCGTATTAAGAAAATAAATTTTTTGCTACTTAATATCTAATACGTTTATATATTGACATTTGAATAAAAAGTTTATATATATTATTAACCTTAGCTATTATAATTGAAATAATTTTATTTAAATAGACATATTTAAAATTACATTACTAAATGACGTTTGAATTATTTTCGTGTGAAAATTAAAACATTTTACAAGTAATCGAAAAAGGAAGTGTGCCGGATACGCCTTGATGACGACAGCATAATCATGACTCAACATTTATTATGCGTTCTTCTTTCGGGAAGTCAGTCTAGAGCTTTTTTTTTTTTTGATGTGGATGTCTTTGGACGAAGGTGTCAATTTTATTAAATCGGTAGTCAAAAACGAAAATCAATTTAAAAAACTTTTTACTGGACGGCAAAATTTTGTTTGGCAGTAACCCAAAGTTAAACGTCTCCAACTTGTTGTACCAGTTACAAAGATATGATCGATATAATAATGATGATAATTGAGATGCTTTTATTTATTTTCAATTTTTTTGAGAAATAAACTTATTTGTCGAGGACAGGCTAAATCTGAAAGCGTTTTTTTTTTTAAATTGACTTGAAACTTTTTTTGTTTTCACACTGTATAAAATTATCAGAGAAGCTAAACAATATTTTCCGGTTAAAAACAAACTTTATGATATCACTTAGAATGTCCATTTTGAAAATCAAGAAAAAACGCGTTATGTAAAAGTCTAATACAGTGTCATAAAAGCATACATAGACGTTCCGTAAACTATTGCCCAATCTCAGCTTAATTTTTTCAAAGAGCGTTGCATTATTGCAGATAGAATTCACTCAGGTAACGTTGGCAATTATATTAGACGTGATAAAGTTTTAGTATTTTATGTAACTCATCTTTAGTTCGATTTTCCATTTTAATTGAAATCTGTTCATCCATCTGACCTGTCAATGAATTCATCTGACCTGTCAATGAATGAAATTTATTATTTTATTTCATCAAGTGAGTTTCGAACAATCTAATCGCACACTTATGTAAAGTAGCAACTACTTTGGGCGGAGCTGAGTTGTCTGATTAGTGGCCGCGTAAACGTTTTCAGTGGTCCGTTCGTGCAATATTTTCTCAAGAAAGTTAAAAATTTGTTTTGTGCAAGGCAAAACTTAATAAAAATGAAGTTTTTTTTCCAGTAAAACTTACCATGCTTTATCACCTCGTGTTTTTTATAACGTCGCTAACGCACCATGTTTTATTACCTTTTTTAATCGTTTTTTATGAAGGTTGCACATTAGCCTGCAAATATGTTTGATAAACCGAAATGGTTCTTGCCTCAAAAACTTTGGACGTCCCCTTGGTATAGAGTTTCTCATATTTTTATTTATATGTAAAGGACAATTTTTCTTTTGGCAAATTAATTTGCTATCTAAAATCTTTATTTTTTAATTTTTTTTAATTGCCAATTCTAAAATGGCAGTTTTAAAAGCATTATAACTTTTATTCCTATCCAAGCCATAATAATACTCAATTAGATTTTTATTTTAACCGTCTTTTCATTTAATATTTTGACAACGTGTCACTTGTTTCAATTATTACAAGAAAATGTTTAGCTTTGAAATCTACAAGAAAACTTTTGTTTTGTAAATCAGTTTCAATAAATTTGATTTTGCATGTTGTCCAAGATTGTTTTTGAAACAATTTCATAGAGTTTTTCATCATTGCCAACTGATGCATTTAATTTTTTCTATAATTTAAAATGTTTTCTAAGCAAACTAAACACTGATCAAGAATTTAGGCTTTAAACAATAAAACCTGGGTTTAGGTTCGCTTTTTGTAAATTGGTGAAAATCTGTCAGGTTTGAAAGTTAAGTAATCATGCTTTGAAAGACACAAAGAAAAAATGCTTTATCTATGAAAACTATAAAAGAAATAAAAACCATAAATCACTTACAAGTTGATGCAATAAACATCAATTCGTCAAATCGAGACTAAATATGATTGCCTTGCCAATTGCATCTTGTACATTAGACCTTTGAAAATTGTAAAAAATATTTTTATTGTTTACTGCATCGAATTTTATGATAAAACCTAAAACATTTTTAAAAACATGAAAATATATAATGCAATATTTCATAAAAAAATTTATATTTTTTCTTGTGTGGATTAAATTTTGTAAGCACATTCAGAAAAATATTTCAAGAATCTTAATTCACTAAACATTTTCATAAGTTTTTTGTAAAAAGTAGATGGCAAAGAGTTAATAATTTTTAGACGAAAATGACATATCATTTCAATGTTTTTTTTACAGCACTGTCTATAATCTAACTTAACTTGACTATAGAAAAAAGTATATAATGAAACTTACATTTTTTATTTGTTTCCTTTTTTGTGTGTTCGTTTGTTTATCTCGTAACTGATATGTCTGTTATTAAGTTTCATTTTCAATTCATGTCATCTTTATATTTATTCTTCTGATTCGCAAGAATACGTCGGAGGCGATATATAGGCAAGCAGCTACCTCGATCTTTTTCGGTAGATGCCAAAATATTGCTGTCCGTTTAAAAATTCTTATTTTGGTTTTTTGCTTTATAGAGATGTGATTAAAACTTTGATCTGCTTGCCAAGACTGCCAAGCAGGGAAACTATCTTTTCTAAGGACTCCGGAGAATGGCGCGAATAGGTTTTCGACCGAGACTGGGTCGATCACAGTCACATCGCTTTTAACCAATAGACCACGAAGTTGACAAAATGTGATGGTTTTAATTTGCTAGATTTTGCTAACTTTTTTTCAACAACGTAAAACTGTAAGCTCCTTACCCTAAACACGAACAATAAAATCTAACAAAAAGTATTGTTTATTTTATGCATTTTACTTTTCAATTGTTCTAAACATCTATGAAAATAAATATTTTCTCTTGGATGAACAAGGTTTCCAAGAATTGCTGTGAATAAATCAATTAATTAAGAGCAAAAGCAGTTTCTAAATACGTAGTATAGTCTTTTTTAATATACTTTAAAAATTGCTTTTCAGATTTCGTAAAAGCACAAACTGGAAACGTAAAGCTGGAAAAAATACCCCTACGTATGCAAAAAAATATGTCAGGACAGTGGTTGAAACAGGGCAATGATTGATCACTAATTTTTAAAATTAAATTTTGATTTGGTAAGACTTCTTCGTTTGAATGCAAAAAAACCTTTGAGAAAAAAGGTTATTTTTCAATAGCGAGACGAGACCGTGAACGGCTAGAGTTTTAACTAACGACCGGTAGAGAATTATGGTAAACGAATGAAATTATCACAGTGGAGTCGAGACACGGTGGTTCGAGACCGAAACGAGATGAGACTTTGGAGTATCGAGTCTAAGACGGAACACGAGATTTTACATAAGTTGTTTTGGTTTAAGCCAAGGTTGTGGAGTCTGAGTCAGAAATTGGTGTCGCATTTTTTTGTTCGTAGTCGGAAACAAGGTAATATTTTAAATATATTGAAGCCGAAGTTGCTTTTTTAGATGTGCTGGAGTTAGTATAGAGTTCGTATTTTTCTTTGGTCACTCCAACTCCAATTTTCGGTTATTTGCTGGAAGCTATAGTTATATTTATCATCTGAATAATTCAAAAATAAGCGAGCAAAAATACGGCGAGTATTTGAATAGGTCAACTTTTGGACTTTAATTTAAAATGCTAACTAAAAACGGCTTTGGCTTTACAATTACGGCGAAATTTGTCTTTTACTTGTAAAATTAAACTTAAGTTTCGATTTGAAATTTGTTTTAAAAAATTCAATTAAAGATTAAAAAAAGAGTTTTATTAGAAAAAGTGCGTCGAAATAAGTTTATTGCTTATCAGTTTTGAAAGTTGAGTGACGAATAAAAAGAAGTCTTTATTTGAATTCAGCTTTCCCTAAAATGTCGAGATTCTTTAAGAATTTTGGGCACTCGCATAAGGCTACCGCTTGCAATGTCTTATCATTTCCAATACTTATAATATGCATTAACTTAACAGAAAAAAGTGCTTTTGTCAGTGGTAAGAATAAAAAATTTTCAATTTTAATATTTTCTTAATTGCAGAAAAGAAAAGGTATTATGAAATGCTAAAGACGCGTTTACAGCTGTTTACAGTACTTTTTTTTTCAGCGTGATGTTTGTCTGTTTTATTGACGCTGAAATCCATTCATTTTTCAGAAAAAATGATTGGATCATGATTATTGACGCTCAAATCCAGTCATTTTTTCAGAAAAAATGAGTGGATTATGAATATTGACGCTCAAATCCAGTCATTTTTTCAGAAAAATTGGGTGGATCATGATTATTGACGCTCAAATCCAGTCATTTTTTCAGAAAAAATGAGTGGATTTGAGCGTCAATAAAACGAACAAAGATCACGCTGAAAGAAAAAGTACTGTGAAAGGCTGTAAACGCGCCTTAACTCTGCAATTACTAAAACCTATTTTCATATAAGGGGGTGTCGCCCTTGTTTGCTGGATTCTCCCTAGTTGCAAAGTGTCACTTATAACCAGGATTGTTTAGTCGAAAAAATATTTTTTCCGTTTTCCGTATAAAGAAAAAATTTTTTCCGACTCCGACTCCAGCTCTTTAAAATTTTACAATTAAAACTTTGACTCTAAAATATCTGAAAGAACCACTCCGACCTCATCTCTAAACGTGAGTGCTAATTAACTTGAAAAAAAAAAGAAAGATTTTTCTGTCGGACTTGAATTTCGATCTTCCCTGCCGGTTCGTTTTGTTTAATTTGCTGATTGTGCAATTTTTGTTTTGTTTTTCCGACGTTGAATAAGTGAACATTAATGGAGAAGTGTTTTTGAGTTTCCTTTTTCTGTACTGGTAAAAGAGATTTATTTTTGAAAAGTTTTAAAGTTGTGCATGATGGTAACTGTGGAATTGAATTGTTCGCGACAGTATTAAAGAAATCATCTGGTCACCTTCGCTTCGTCGCCTTGGTTCCTCCGGTTTCATTTCGTTTTTATTCGTTTCTTGTGTATTCGTCATTATTTATTGTATATTGTGTTTTTTGTATAATACCATAAATTATTATTTAACTGTGAATTTGCCAAATTGCTGTAATATCTATTCTCGACACTTTATACTGTGCAACAAGTTCAAGATTATCCGGTTTTCAACTATCAATAAATTATAATTTAACTGCATCAAGCGTTACCAAATAAAGATCAAGGCAAGGGAAGCCTATTCTTCAACCCGCGAAGTTCCAGCCAAGTTGATTCAATTTTTTGTTGGAATCAACAGCGGAACTCCAGCGATTCCAATTTAACAACCACAGAAGCCTAATTGCCGAGTGGTTAAAGCACGTCACAGCGTCCTGATTATGATCGACATGATATTGGTTCAAGACCTATTTGAGCTATTCTGCTGTGTCCTTGAGTAAAACACTTTTATGGCACTTCTCCTGCTAGGCGGTCTTGGCAACCAGTTCTAAATTTCAGTCATATCTCTATAAATGAAAAAAAACAAAATTAAAATTTTCTATCGGACAGAAATATCTTGGCATCTCCAAAAGCAGGTCAGGGTAATAGCTTGATTGCTTTCCCTATGTATAGCATCTCCGTCGGTTTACTGCGAGTCCAGAGGATAAATATGGAGATAGAATGTAAAAATGTGAAATAATCTAACGTAAATCGAAGTCTCCAAATGCAACAAGGAACCCGATTCCCAACTTCACCGAATCTAAAAAACCGACTCCTATTCGCGACTCCGATTTCATCAGATCTAAAAAAAGTACTCTGACTCCTATCTAAAGATTGCGACTCCGGTGACTCCGACTCCACAAGCCTGCTTATAACTATATTAATGAGTCGGGGTTGCCAAGGCCAGATATTTTATGGTGAAGTTCGACTCCTTTTTTACATGTGCTAAAGTTAGAGTCCTATTAATGGATCTCGTAATGTCGGAATTGGAAAACTCTTAATTGGTGGAGTTGAAAAAATTCTTTGACTCATAAAGCTTAGTTTAAACAATGAGTTCACGTCAGCAAAATTAAAGTTTGGTTGTTTAAGGGTCATTTACTTAGGCCTAACTGTTAGTTCTGGCAAAAGTATTTGTAAAACACGTTCAACATCGATGGGCATTTTACGCCTAAACACATAAATTTTTTTCTTTTATCCAATACATTAATTTAACTCAATTACAAGTTGGCATATTTTATTACTTTATTGCCTGATCTGAACTGTGCCAGTATTTTAGTTATCTTTTTTCAAAATAAATATATTGAAACATTAGTTAGAAAGAAAAGTATTTAAAATATACCACTCCGTTTTATAAACATTTAAAATATTCAAAATTTTCTTATAATTATGCTGAAACATTAAAATCGAAAAATTTATGTTTCGGAAAAGTCTCAAATATTCGTATATTGACAGCAATAATGCAAAAATTTTCAAAAATTGTTTAAAAAATTTTATTGTTATCTTCATCGTTTGAAAGCGCAACCATTGAGGTCAGACACCAACAGGTCTAGGGACGAGGTTTATGCATTTACTACCTCAAGCTGCTGTACTGCCCGGATCAGATACTGGCATTGTCAAGTTTTTTCATCTAAACAATCAGATCTTGTGCTATATGTGATGCTCAATGCATGGGGCAAGTTATTAGGAAGTGGACTACGGTTTGTTTAGGGGCGCCGCACTCGCGATTCGGTAAAGGAGCGAGATTGCGAGATAAATTCTGTAATGTTCTAATTGGAAATAAAAATGGTTGTGCTATCAAAAAGTGCTATTCCTGATATAATTTTAGAAATTTAATAACATAATTAAATAGAGTTACATATAGACAATTTTTTATACCGTTCGTAGATTTTACCAAGGTATGTCACAATTCCAATCGAGGCGTCACTCGCAAAGGAAGTTGACAATATCATAAAAGGTTTTACAGATTTTAATTGTTTCGCGAGCAATTAATATCGTGACAGCATTTATTAAAAAAGCTGCGTTTATCCAAAATTAATCAAAAAGTAACAAAGATTATCGAAATATTTTGAAACTAAAGAAAGTTTATCTGAATTTTTAGAACTAAGTGTAATCAAAGTTCAAAACAAGTTTAAAACGTAGTTTCTACTTTATCTCTTAAATCTCTTGAAGTTCTATTTTATCTCTTGTATCTCTTGAAGTTAATGCATTTGTAATTATTTGTCCCTCTTTTAGCGAATCCTTCAGTTTTTTACCATTTTTTGTTAAAAGTTAAATTTACATTGAATATAAAATTATTGTTTAAACTTTTTTGCATTTTACTTTATTATCCGTTGTTAATTTTAAAAACGTTGTTCAACTTTCAAAGTCAGATTTAATCCCAAAAAACTAAAGCTCAGCAATGAAATCAAAAAAAAAAAAACTTACTTTGAGTTTATCATATTAATTTATACTAAATTTTTTTCAAATTGTATGAAGCTGTGTTAGCTAAACTTTTTGTCTGTGGAACAGAGCAAGAGTTTTAAAGTTGAAAAAGAACTCCTAACACGCCCAGCGGATTAAAACGCTTTTAAATAATTTTTTATTAAGATTTTCTATAGAGAGCAAAATAAAACATACCGTAATAAAATTACCTGTTAACAATTTAAAAACACTTGTGACGTCTTTATTTAACGAGAAAAGTGCAAATTGTTTTTTAAAATTAAACTATCAAAAATTTTCTTTACTTTATCAGCGAAACCTAAGACATCTTCTGTTTAACTTGTGTATGATTTCTAAAATGTACTTCAATTAGAGAGGTTATATCCAGTAATATCTAACGCATTACTGCAATGTATTAATAATATTAAAATAAACGACAACTGTGCAGACTGCACGAGCGTAAGCATGTCACACACTCAAACATAACAAATGAAATATTTTTTTCTTTAACCTTTTTTTCTTTTGCGCGAATGTGCAGCATACTTGAATCAATTTTTGAATGTACAGAATTTAAAATAAACAATGGTATTGACGAATGTATACATAATTAACTGAAGTTCATAGAATCGTTCAGGTATTTAATTGGGCCCCAAGAGTTCCTCTGAACGCACTTTGTGATTCACAGGTATAGAGAGTACCAAGTGCAAGTATAAATTAGAGATGAATCATCCATACTTTTATAAACCTTACGCACGAATTCAGTCTAAATTCCATCCAAAAACCATCTATTCAAACTTACAATTCGGGTCGTTAAGCCATTGTTTGAACAAAAAAACTTTTAAATGTCTTTAAAAATATTTGAAAAAACCAATCGGTAATTTTAATTAGATCTATTATATTTATGTTTACTTTTATAAAACATCATAATACTTTTTTGCTTCAAGCATTGTTTATTTTAAGGCAACCCTTTGAAAAGAGACTTGAAATTGTTTTTTTCAGAAAATTAAAAAAAATTAGTTTACTTAGAATATAAAAGTAAAAAGTTTTACTACAGAATGTGAATTGCATTCATTTTTTAATTTTTTAAAACATTTTCTTCATTTTCATCATACTCATGTCTCGTACAGTATTTGCTTTTTTTTTGTTTGTAATGTGGAACTTTTCATAACAACTTAAAATATATCGATTCTATTTTACGAGTGCACCATAAAATTATTTCCAAATTCAGATCAAGTTTTCAATCAGAAAGTGATATTCCATAAGTCACTTTAATCTATTTCTAAACTATAGCTTATTAGAAACGATTACGCTATGAGTCATTCAAGTATAAACCAGAAAAAGGTTTTGGTATGTTTCGAATTCATAACTCACGGTATTGTAAGTTTACTGAGAAATCCAAAAAGACCAGTTGAACCAAGTAACACAAATACCTATGTTGAAGTAAAGCTGTGTTTATTTTTATTTGTTTTGGCTCTAGAAATAATTTGCCACTAGATTGAAGTCTTTAAATAATAGGATCCGGCTAAGTACGGATCGATTTGTTAGAAACTTTTCTCAATGAATAGAAAGAAACCACGGTTTTTAACTATAAAAAATATACGGTATTGTGCAAAAGTATTCAAATAAGACTATTTTTTTAATTTTAACTGTATCATAAAATTTAAAAACAAACTTAATTATTTAAAAAAACTATTTTTATTTAATATAATAACAAAATATTTATTTAATTTCATTTTTTACTCTGAGTCAGGGGTTGTCAAACTTTGGTGGTTAGTGGAACCTTTTTCAGAGGCTTTTAAACACCCTTGGTCCCTCCTTATAATATTGTGTAGACCAAAAAAAAGGTTCTCATTTGGAAACTGTTTCTGCATATTACATAGCAAAATAGACTTATATATCAAAATATTTTTGTACCAGACAATAGTTGTTGAAAAACTTTTGCAGGGTACTGTAGGTGTTCATAAAATCACAAAACCTTAATTGATTCAAGTAAAACTTAGCGTTCAAGGTTCGTCAAACTTTAAAACAATTTACAACGTCAACAACTGCGAATAATCACTTAGCAACTTTGTACTGACAAACTGTAAGAATAAGAATAAATCGTCACCCCCATGGGTGATATTAAACTTCATCATTTGTCCTCCACACAAGCTAACCAATTCTATATCTCACTATAGAATCAATTTTCAAAGCATCAACACTGACCTTTGACCACTTAAACAAATTCCAGACAGGCATAAAAACAGTAACGATTCCTAAGCACTTTTCAACTGTAATGGCTCAATTGGAATAAATTGAAAACAAAATGAGCGCCATTTATATGAATCGAGCCTTGCTACGCGATAACAATAGAAATTCCAAAATTTTAGTGGACTTCTCCAATTGACCATCAAACTAAGTTTGCAATCAGTCAAATAGTGTACGTCGAGTAAAACAAAGAATCACAGAAAACGCGGCGAACGATTACTCAATGTCAAATCTACCAGAAGATGGCAGAAGAATCCCGATAGCCTTCTCGAATTCTCGAGATAAAAAAAGACGAAGAATAAAATTTTGCAGAAGGGTTCCATAGTTTAAAGTACTATTAACTCCCAAAACGCCCAAGTATTTTCTCAAACGCATTATCTCAATTACAATTACCTGTGTTTTGGTCGCTAGCAACTTGACATGCTAAACAGGCTTTGCTCCAGCTTTTAGTTTAAACATTTTCCTTAAATAAGGTTATTAAACAAATTAGCCTGCTGCAAGTACAATATTTTGAAAAAAATCGACAAGTTTTGCAACAATTGCAAGTGTGATATTTTCATTTCGCGCCAAACTTAACTAACCATATATGCAAACCTAATAAAAAGTATGATGAACAATTCACACTACTAACAACAAACAAGTATTTAAATCATAATTAACATAAAAAATAAAAAAAAACAATAAAATAATTGGAGTTCTTTATCCTCAAATGCAATAAGCATAATAATACTAAGGCGCAAGAATCAAGTGGTACAGTAGGAGCATAAATCCCTGACTTGTTTTTGATTGATACAACATGGCTCATCTCATTCCTCGCACACGTCAGCTTTTTTGCGATCTAAAATTGATGAAAAGATAGAGCACCGTCGACTTTTACGCTTTCTAAGCTGACATGAAACTGATTGAGAAGAGTTAATGTCAATTTTGTATCCACATTCTGGTGATGATAGTTCAGTAACTCATGAGATTTGCGTGATTTAGACCTGTCACTATAGCCAGAGATAAGCAAACTTATGCCTAAGTTTTCAAAAATTATTCAACGTCGATGACTAGCTTCTTTTTTTCCTTTGTGAAAATTTTGATTAGAAGATTTCTTTTATTTTATATAGATAGACATTAAACATCTAATTTTAGATAGACATTATTTTTTCTTTTTAATACGGTCCATATTTTAAAACGCATTTAAAATAATTGGGTTAATATAATTAAGTCTACTAAAAAATGTTTTCTTCTTTGTTGTTTTGTATTTGATGATATTGCAATGACGTCAACAAAAGAATATGCTTTGGCTTCTTTTAACTCGTTAAAACATTTGCAGAGAGCTGAATCAATTCTTTAGTTAAATTTGCGTACAAACTTTCTTATAAAGCTTTGAACCCATCAACATTTGAAAAACAAATTGTAAAATTGGTTTTGCAAATTTTTAATATTTTACTTCTGCAGCCGTAGTTCTTGAAAAAAAATTACGAATTCCTAATTATAAAACTACAAGTGTTTTTATAAAAATAATTGTAACTTGGTGGCAAATTCTAAACATAAAAACTCCTTAAAGGCATGAGGTTGCATAACATTTATGAAATATCTCTTACAGCTGACAAAAGTTGAAAATCAAGAAAATTTTTGGAAAATTTTATACAATGGCTTGAAGATTGGGAAGTGTTTTGAATTCAAGCAAAGGACAATTTCTGTTTTGAAATCATCTAAAATTTTAAACCGCTATATCGCTGAACGTGCAAGTGCGACCAATTCCCATCGATATATTAATTCTATTTGATGCGCAGTGGTTTGTCATTCGTCTGAACTCTTTTCGCCCTTCTGAACTTTCTCGTTTTAGCTTTTTTTTTATTTCAAATATTGATTAGCAGGGGGCCCTCAGAATATAAATAACGCTCGCCAGAAAAAAGAAACATTTATTTTTTTCATTTAAGTTGTAAAAATAATTTTTTGGCCGAAGTGCAGCTAATTGTTTTCGAACTTCGGAATCGCAATCATCAACTTAATTATTTGGCTCTCCACATTCCTAAACTTTTGTGAGTACCTTTTATTTGGTTTTGTATGAATTTCGTAGTAGCTCTTTTAGCGATTTATTCGTATATATATTATCCATAGGATTACAAATACAAAATAGGAATACTTGTCAATCAAGTTTTTAACGTGGAGAGAGAGATTCGCGAAAAACAAACTAAATCCAAAACAGGAAGCAAGAAGTGACACTACAAGAAAACTCACAAGAGAAACTTACTTAGCTCTTCATCATACAACAAACACATTATTAAAAATTACAGAATATTGTCTCTCAGAACTGAGTGCGAATGAAGTACTTTTGGGTTAATTTCAAACCGTTTAGAATAGGGGTGACGAACCTATTTGCTGTCGCGGGCCATTTTGTCAGTTACCGCTGAGTAAGCGGGCCGCACAACTTTTTAGTCATACTAAAAGCCTGTTAAAAGCAAAAAGAATTGTTATTCAACAGAAAAGAAACTAATCAAAACCCATGCGAACCGTATAGCTGAAAAATATGTAACACAATATTGAGGTGTGAAATAAGAAAAAATAACAAATTAACATTTAATTAAATTTTTTTGCTCAATGAGAAATTTGGAAATTTTTTTACTTTACTAAGCGCTTAATATTAGGACGAACTGACGATGTGGCAACTCTCAACTGCATACTAAGATTTTGGTCTGTTAGCCTTGACCTGTAACAACTTTTTGTAATGTTTATTTTAGAAAAAATTGTTATGTGCTTCCAAAAACAGATGACCATTTGAGAGCGCTAGCTCTTAAGTTTGGAAACTCTTCCTTTGATATGTAAGCGCGATAAAATTCAAGCAACGGCTTGTTCAGATACATAGCTTTCAGCGTTTTATCACTTTGTAGTTTTATGAGTTCAATTTTGAGCTCAAAGGGTACAGAAGCAGGTGTCACATTGAAGGGGATAGAAAAGATGTCAAGTTCCAACTGCTTGCTTTGACATCCTGAAATCTAGCATTAAAGCTTTTCAAGAGACGGGAACATTCCAAAGCATATTGAGCACAGGAAGTTGGACTGTGTTTTTTCAACGTGGGAAAATGCGTGCAATCGTTATCTTTCAACTGATTTTCCCAGAGACTACGCATTGACGTGAAAGATTTGATCTTGGAAAACATTGAATGTAGTAGTTGATCTGGTCTTTGAAATTGCACGTTCAAGTCGTTTAAATATTTTGTGATATATACCATAAATCCTAAGTCGCAGAACCAGTTTCATCTTCAAGCTCAGTCAAAGGACATTTCTTCAAATTTCTAAACTCAATAATTTCTGGCAGAAGAGAATCAAAGCGTCCAAGCATATTCCTAAAACTTGTCCAACGAACAGCAACGAAGTAAAGAAGATTATCATAATCAGTGTCAAAGTCTTTGAGAACTTGCTTGAATATGCGGTTGTTTAGGTCTCTTTTTTTAATAAAGTTAATACAGCTTGTAACCACCGATATCACATGATCAAACTTCACAGATTTTGCACAAAGGCTTTGCTGGTAAACAATACAATGAAAAAATACCAACCTATTGTGTCTAATTCCTCTTGCATCCATTTCCTTCTTTAACAATGATACCATTCCTTTATGTTTTCCGACCATAGCTGGTGTGCTATCAGTAGCAACACCACACAGCTTATCTAACGGCAGATTGAATTTGTTTAGGGCTTAAAGGAGTTTTTGAAGCAGGTCTTCTCCGCGAGTAGTTTCGTGCATCGATTCTAGAGACAACAAGTTTTTATCAATTTGAAAATCTGATGTAATGCCTCGAAAAAATATTGCCACCTGCGCGGTATTCTTGATGTCGGTTGTTTCATCGAGACAGACGGAAAAGTTTACAAATTTCTCAGCTCTTTTTTTGAGATTATCGTCAATGTCTTGACCCATTTTTTTTATGCGTTTAAAACAGTGGGCCGGGATAAACTCAGCTTCTAGTACAAATGAACTGACTTTGAGCCAACTTTTCAGCAGCTTTAACAAGTAGTTCCTTGGCCCATGCCCCATCGTCATACCGCTTAAGCTTTTTAGCGATCAATTCCGATACTTCATAGCTCACGGTGAGCACAGTTATTTGTACTGCAAAAGGAAGTCATAACACTTTGTTGCGCGTACAGATCTTTCTTAAATTCATTTATTTTTATTTTTCTGATCTCTCCATCCAAGTTTTTAAGCTCAGGATGGTTGGTCTCATAGTGACGCTTTAAATTTTCTTTTTTCATAACTGCTAGTGCCTTTTGCACTTTAAACAACACGGTTTTCCTGCTTCTTCGATAAAGAAAAACATGTCAGTCCATTCTTTTTGAAAAAACCTTCTTTTATCTACAATCTTTCTTTTCTTTGCTGAAGACATCGAAATAAAAGGCAATTTCTGGTTAAAAAAACAGAATGACGAATAACAACTTAATAAACCTGTAAAAAACCGCTAACTTACATATTCACGACTGTAAGGCAAGCTAAGCTCACACTCAAATAGTTACTACTTCATTGTACTAAAGCAGCAACAGGCTCATGGTATTAAATTATTATTATTATTAGTTTATTGCACAACAATTAATAAACAGTTGAATCCTGAATTAGAAAATTTACCTTATTCAAATACAATCATATGAAACATAAATTACAAATTAACAAAAGCACCCAATATTAACTCCGTATTAACTACGGTGAAACATGCTCTTATAACTTGCTGTGCTTTTCGCTACTACTGGAACGATTATAAAAAGACAAGCGAAAAGGAAACCATTATCTCCGATTCTCCGAAGCTAATGAAGAGTGAACTAAGGTTTTTGTGCGTATTGTAAATTCCTTATCAATAAGTCACGGGCGGAGAAACTGCAACAACAACGTTTACATTTCATGATTGATGGTTACTGTATGGATTTACACAACAGTTTGTATGATTCCTGTGTGATATGCGCGTTATTCAATTCGGCTATCAGTTTTTGATATTGCATCGCAAAGAGTAGAAGCGGATCAAAGAAACTTCAAGACTGCCGTGGTCTCGTCCGAATGCTTCGCGGGCCACAAAAAATGCTTTTGCGGGCCAGAAATGGCCCGCGGGCCACGTGTTCGTCACCTCTGGTTTAGAAGCTCGATTCGGACAGTACAGACAACTTGCAGGTGGACAATATGATGTTTCTTTGCGTCAAATTTATGAATGCGAAAAAAAATTCGTCTTCTTTCTGTTTTCAAGGAAACTCAGTTAACTTAATTAATTTTTGAATCAACTGGAATAACTATTATAAAACTGAATGTTCACCTACTTTCAAAGATTGAACTTGTAAAACAAAAATCACAAGCCAAGTTGGCGATTTGCGAAGGATTAAAAACGCTTTAATTTTTCATATAGTTAGCGGCGGTTTTCTATACCCTTTGTCTGATGTTGTTTATATTGCAACAGATAACTATATCAGTGTAAACAAATTGGGAAAAATTGATAAGTTTAAGCTTGTACCTTCTCAAAGCTAGCTTGTTGTACATACTACAATGTCTGCTTTGGATGAAGAAGACTTTTTTTTTTTTTATAGAGAAGCCTGTGAAAATAATCACAAACTTGTGAATATAATAGAAATGTTAATATGGAGCTGTACTAACGTATTACTCAACAATTTGTACCTTAAAAATAATGATAAATTTGCGCGAGAAAAACAAAGAAAGAAAAGATAGCTGCAAACTGTACTTTAAAATTTGGTTTGAATTTTTAATGATAATACAGTACTATTTTGTCCAAATTTAATGCTTCTGCTTTGGTTTAAAATAAATAATGTTATTTTATCGCAGCAATTTGTTCTTAGTTTTATAGCAAATGTTTAAGTTTACAAACAATAATTTTATCCTAAGACGGTAGACTCTACAATAAAGTTTCTTCTAGCAGTGTTTGGCTTATCTGAAACAATTACCTAAGTATGTGACGTCAGAGCGTCTGTCGCGAACATGATTTCTTAAGATGGTCTTGGTTTACCTTGGGTTTACGTTGAGATATTTTTTTAAAATTCAGTAAATTTTATAACCCAACCATTTATTTTATTAGAATTCATTTAATCAAGCATTGTTCATATTGACAGAAGAAGTATATTTTGAGAGAACATTGAAAAAATTTGAGAGACCGTTTTGGTTTCTCAAAACACCTTAAAAAACATTGGATGTACTTAGGCCCAAGCAGCGTAAAAGCAACTTCAGTTTGGGACAAACAAAGCAGCCAATCAGTGATTTCTGCTGAATAGCTCTTTGACTTGTCGATAGTGATTTTTGTCAAAACTGTGACTTGAGCAAATTCTTGCAAAATAATTAACAAAAATAAGTAAATGATAATTAATTTGAAAAGTTTACTTTAAGTCACGATTTGTACAAAAATGTAAACCATTGTCCATCTTTTTTTTATTTTTTTTACTCCGCAAAATCATCAATTGGCTGATAAGTTTCTTTTTCAACTGAATCGATTAATATTTTGACTTTACCAATTTGTGTTCGAAATGCGTAAACGCTTTTTATTGTTGAAAATTTAGTTTTATATTTTGAATACTCAGAAAAATATTAATAAAAATTATTTTTCTGAGTATTCAAAATACTGAAACTAAAATATTTGAGTAATCAAAATTCATAGTTGTATTATTCTTTTATTTTTGTATTTTTACTTAATGATTTTTTACTAAGAATCTACAACTTTTTGGTCAAAGTTAGATTTATCAAAATTTTTTATGATTTACGGCTCTTTTCAGTAAAAAACTATAATCTTTTTTAATATACATGTATTTAGCTGTTTTTCAAATATTGCTTTTTGAAAAATTGGAGAAAAGGAAAAAAATTCGGGTAGCAGCTTCACGTAAAGTTTGTAGGTTTTCGAGCAAATAATTGAAAACAAATCAATTTAACAAAGTAAAAATTTAAAACATAAAAAGTGAAAATTAACCTATCAAAAACTTCAAATATAATTTTATGATTGAATGAGTATTTAAATGTTTCAATAATTGAAATAACAAAATATTTGAAAAGACAATATTTTTATCATTATTGATTAAAATTTTTTTTCTAGGCTTGATTAACTTCAGTTTATTTAAATTTTCATTTTTTTGATTGTGAATCCTTTTTTTCACATTTTTAAACATTTAATCTTTTATAATTTTTTCATCAGCGTTGAAAATAATTTTGATTAGTGTTGTATAATTTTATTTTTGTAAAAAATTTACCTTAGAAGAATATTTTTGATGATGTTGTAAAATTATTTTTAATTGAACAAATTGATAAAACGAGGAACGTGATTATGCAAGTGCACTTACATATTTTCATTTCATGAGAAAAATAGATTGATATAAAATGAAACAAAAAAGCACAGGAGTAATTGCGGGAAAATACGATACTCATTCAAAAGTCGGCAGCGTGGTTGAGTGGTTAAAGCACCGGACTGATGAACAACAGGGTCTTGGTTCAAAACCCACTTGCGCTATTTTGTTGTGTACTTGGGAAAGACACTTTACGGCACTTTCCCCTGCTTGGTGGTCTTGGCAAGCAGTTCTAAATTACAGTAATACCTTTAGTAAATTACTAGCGGACAGCAATATCTTGGTATCTCCGAAAGCAGGTCGGTGTAACTGCCTACCCTATGTATAGCGTCTCCGTCTCTTTCCTGCGAGTCAGGAGGATATTTATAGAGATAAAAAAAATTAAATCAATAAAATGTCCCCTAATTAAATAAAATTTTTGCACTCTATTTTTAGACATGGGATTTGGTATTAGCGTGTTGAAATAATTTTTTTTAATTCTTTAAAGACTTTTTAAAAACGTTGTTGTGGGACTGAAGTAGTTTTCATATAAATTTTATTTCAATCGCTTTATTCGGATTACGAAACTTATTTTGGCATGCCTGCTGTTTTTAAAAAAAGCACTAATGCTTCCTAGCCAGCACAGATTTAACAGAAAAATACTAAACATTTTATGTTTATTTCAGCGCTAAATATTTATATAAGCTTAATTCTTATTTTTGTGTGGTCTTCTATGTTGTTTAGGAAAAGGTAATGTCAAAATAATGATTTGCACTGTAACTTCTAATAGCTGGTAATTTTATTAGGTCTATTGCATCAATTTTTTTGTTTGAATTTAATATTTCCATATACGTCTACTTTGGGCAGCCTTTTAAATCATTATCGTTTTGGAGAAGTTAATCCGTGTAAAATGTCTATTGGTATTTTATACGCAATTAACACGTTTGCTATCACGTGACCCATATGCGGGTTACGTGGTTTTGAATTATCTCACGTAACCCATACAAGGATCACAGCTAAATATTTTGTAAAAAGGTGTGACCCTTTTTTGATTTACGCTATTGAATTTTAGTGCATAAATAAGTTAGTCTGGATTCTAGGCATAAGATAAAATTACATACAAGGCATCCGCTATATTTTATCAAAAATACTATTAGGGTAAATAAATTTATCATTTTTATTTAGCTGAATAATAATTAGTCAGTATAAAAATTAAGTACTTTACCAACACAAAAGAAACAAATTATAATTAAAATTTAAGTTTTACAGCATACTTCAATAATTTACATAGGCATACCATATTTTCAAAGATGCAAATCGGGACGCTCGTTATTAGAACAAAATTCTTTCTCAAAAGTAGTGTTCTCAAAATAAAGGTTTTCACTTCGAATCTGTCTTGAATTTCTAGCGGAATTTGTGGCAAACCGGCCAGGAAAAAACTTTAAAAATTGGGACATATGGTTAGCCTACATATACAAAATATCAATTGTTTTTTCCAAAAAAAGGAATTTTTTTTAATATTTTGATTTAATATTGGACATGCAACTATAGCTAAACTTTAAGCAGTTTTTTCAAAAATTTTATGATATTTATTTCTGTTTGGAAAATGCTTTTTGAGGAAGATAAGAAATTTTTCTGTGTTGGTAAATTTTCACTAAAAGGGGCTGTTGAACCAAATTCTTGATTTGTTTTTTTTGTTTTTTTTTGTTTGTGCTTTACAAAAGTTAATCTTTCCATGTATACTCTTTTTTTCAAGTTCCGGAATTGCTTAGTTAAATTCTTTTAGGTTTCATGAGTTTTACGACTAGCGTAATGAAATCATTTCGATTGATTGTTTTTTTATGTTGGAGGATGGTTAGAGTTTGTATAAATATAAAGCGGTGTGTCTCCAGGTTTGCAGTATGGCCACAATTTTCTTGCAATTAAGTTTAGTGTAACATGTAAGAAATCAGTCTGTATGAGATTAGATTTTGTTGCTATTTCAAAACTGTCGCTTTAAAAAATAGTCAGTATGTTTTTTTGATTCTTTTGATGATCGGTCTTGATTTGCAGCTTACTATTGCGAAGCCATCGTCTCTTAATAATTCCGGGAGTTGTTTTTTACATATTTTTAAGCTCATGATGTTTTTAAGATACGTTATATCATTTTTTACGTTTTTAATAATCCAACTAGCTGATATATGTCCGCCCCATCGTATGAGCACATAGTTACGTTAAAATGACTGCCTCTTTTCTTTGTCCATGTAATGCCATCACCAAATAGTACAGATTTTCTGCAGTGCATAATGAGTTCAATTTTGTGGTCATCAACATCGCCGTATTTTTTGGCTAAGTTTATAGATTTTGTTAGTTCCGGTACAGAAATTAATTCAAACTTGAACGAAGAATACTAGTTTATTCCAAAAATTACGTAGTTAAATTAAATATACTAAATTAGATTATAAGAAATTTTGTTCCGTTTCGAACCTCTGCCAATAAGTTTTTCAATTCCAAAAGGATATAAGAGAAAGCGGTCAGCAGGCTCTCCAACCAACATTCGTCTCAAAAGGCAAAACCAAAAAGAGCTGCCTCACGTGCTAACTATTACACATAAAGAGATCGCCAAAGGTCAGGAAACAGCAGCGCGCACAAATCACCAGGCGCCATGTGCAAATTTGAATTAACGCGCAAACACAGACTTGGTTCGCGTCTTGGCGACGCTACAGATTATTTAAAGAAATTTTTAGTTATAGATGGATAAATTCAATGATATCAAACTGTATAAGTTGTAGCTCATTTTGTTTGTTAACCTATGTTTTTGAACCAAGACAATACTTAGGAACCGCCCCTGATGACCCTAGCCAGACAAAACAGTCCGTTGGAGCAAATAAAGTTAATATTACATTAGGTTTTGTGGTCTGAAGTTTAACTAATTTTACAGCTTTGCCTTGACGTCATTTAGCATTTTTCTAATAAACACAGATCAAAAATCTATGAAAAAACTTATATAATTGAAACTAATTAAATTCAAGCCACAAAATTTAATTAAACATTAATTTCATTTGCCCCAACAGACTGTTTTGCCTGCAAGGCTCGTCAGGAGGTGGTTAAAATTTTATCTAAACAGAATTAAATAAATCTTATTCAAAATTTTTTTATATTTTATATGTTACAGTAAAGCTGTCAAACTAGTGAATTCATGAAATTACCAAAAATGTTAAAGATTTTATGAATTTAATAATTTCATAGGCCATCATTTTAATAATTTCGAAAAATCCCTAGATATTTTGTGAAATCGTATAGGGGTCACATGTGCTCCAACGGAATAATTTTTTTCCCGCTTGTATCCATGTGACCAATTTAAAAGTAAAATATTTCAACTTTTTCAAGGTTGAATTTACCATAGCATAAATATAAGATAATTAAAAGAAAAAAGTAGTTTTTATGCTACACTAGTTTAAAATTATGCTTAGATAAATTAAAGAACATGCTGTTCAGAAGGCATTAAAATAAACAAAAATGACAGTTGTAGGTTAAGGTGCTTTACGTGTGACATTTCATTGTTAGAAAAACATTAAAATTGAGTGATGTTAAATAGCGAAAAATAGGGTTTGACTTTTCACAATTTTGATTTATGGAACGGGATTTTTTTTTGAAAGATTGTGTTTTAAACGTTTTCAAATCTTTTGTTTCACTCCCAATACTAGAAAATAACCTTAGTTTAGACAAATACGATTCAATATTTCTCAAAGTTTGGAATAGTTAATTCTTCTTTGCAAAAAAACTTTTGCATTGATAAATAAATACATGATTAAATAATAGTTCAAGAATAGACATATCAACAATATTATTTGCTTAAAAATTTTTGTTTTTTTGCCAGAGAACTATTTTATTGTTTACAAATTAATACAATTTGTAAACAATAAAATAGTATTATTGGTTTTGAAATAAAATAGAGATTAGTATTTTTATGAAACACACTATTAAATAGAAAATTCGTTAAGACAAATTTTGATAATTGTGTGTATATTTATTTTTAAGTGATAATCAATAACCAAAACGATAAAATATGAATCTCACACTTCATTTATAATTTTAATCTTAAATTTTAACTTTATAATTGATTTTCAGAATTTTACAATAATTTTAAACTTTTTCATTGTTACGTAGTCATTAACTTAGTGGTACACCACTTACTTAATTCATTTTATTAGTAAGTTGTTCTGATAAGTATATTAAAAAGATTCGTTCTAACGTTTTTATTTAAAGTGCATTGATTCACTTAAAAGATTGTAGCGTTTTTGCAGCAAAGGTTCACTCGGCTACGTCGGCAAGTAGTTTAATTATAAACTTTTGACGAACTAGATAAAATCTACTGTTATAAGTAACTCAGCTTTAGTTCGATTTTCTTTTTAACCGGAATCTGTTCATTCACATGATCTGGCAATGGATGGAAATTATATTTCATCAAGTGAGTATTGAACAATCTAATCACACACTTATGTAAAGTAGCAACTACTTTGGGCAGAGCAGAGTTGTCTGATTAGTGGCCGCGTAAACGTTTTGATTGGTTCGTTCGTGGAATATTTTCTCATTACAAACAATGTTTTATTAACTGTTTATTTAATCATCTTTTTACAAAGATCACAATTAGGCTGGCAAATATGTTTGACAAGCCAAAATAGCCCTTGCTCAAAGGCTTTGGTTACCACTGAAATAGAGTTTCTCACCTTTTTGTATATATGTAAAGGACCCTTTTAATGGTGGCAAATTAATGTCGCTATCTAAAATCTTCTTTTTGCTATTTTTGTCAAAACCAATTCTGAAATAGCAGTTTTATAAAGCTTCGTAGTTAGTATTCCTCTTTAAGCCTGATTATTTTATAAGATTTCTATTTTTGAAAGTCTTTGCATTTTCTATATTTTTCAAGTTTAAAGTTATATATTTTCGAATGTCACTTAAAAACACTTGAAAACTTCTTTCACTCATTAAAAAAAAATTTTTGCTTTGAAAATTACAAGAAAATTTTTTTTTACGGATCAATTTCCATAAATTTGATTTTGCATGTAGACCAAGATTGTTTGTGAAATCATGCTATATACATTTGCATTATCGCTAACTGATGCATTTAAATTTTTCCATGATTTAGAATGCTTTCTAAACCAACTGAACAGTGATCAAGAATCTAAGCGTTAAAAAAAGAAACCCGAGTTTAGGTCGCTCTTTTAGATTCGTGGAAATTTGTCGCGTTTGAAAATCAGCTAATCACGCTTTAAATGACACAAAGAAAAAATGCTTTTACTGTGAAAAGCTATAAAAGGATTGCAAACCATGAATCACTCACAAATTAGTGCAATAAGCATGAAGTCGTCAAATCGAGACCAAATGTAACTTACTTTAGGCATATACATTTTGTTAACTAGATGTTTGAAAATTGTGAGAAAGTTTTTTTATAGTGTGTGTATTGAATTTTATTATAAAATCTCAAACCTTTGCTAAAAACATAAAAATAAATGCAATATTTTTTAGTAAAAATTTATATATTGCCTCCTGTTAATTAAAATTTCTAAGACCCTAGTAAAACACTCAACTAGCGTTTTTATAGCAAATTTACGTTATTTTCAAAACTTGGTAAGAATAAAAGTTAATGAATTTGAGATCAAAATTACATATAATTTTAAAGTTTTTTTTTTCTTTTATAGGAAAAATTACAACCTAGATTAATTTGACTATATAATAAAATATACAATGAAACTTACATTTTCTATTTGTTTCCTTATTTGTGTGCTCGTTTGCTTATCGCGTAAGTGTTCTGTTTGTTATTAAAGTGTTAAATTTCTATCTCAACTTTGCATCTTATTTTGTGTGTCACTAAAACGTTTACATATCTCACAAGTATATGAGGTTTGATTGAAATTTATGAAGGATAGTAGTATAAAATGTACGGTAATTGTAATTGAATCTCGTTTAAATTTAACATAATTGCTATAAGGCTGCAATAACTTTGTTGGAATGTTTTTTCTATAAAAATTTGCACTGACTAAAAAGCATCATGACTTTTATTTAGTAAACTTAAAACAAAAAAAATTCTTCCTTTTATCATCTCTATTTATATTCACCTTACTTGAAGGAAAACATCTGAGGCGCTTATTGTCCTTCAAGTGCTAGTTTTTTAGCCTTTTACTGTATTTAGAGATATAACTGAAATTTAGAGCTGCTTGTAAATTTTGCCAAGTAGAGAAACGTGTGGAAAATGCTTTTCATTAGGGACACAGCAGAATGAGCAAGTAGGTTGTAAATGACAACCGAGTCGATTTTGTTTGCACTCGATTACGCTACGTTCATGCAAGCACCAATATTATCGTCTTAATTGTCTTAAGTTGATGGTTTTAACTTGCTCCTTTCCAACAATATAGATCTGTAGGTTTCTTACAATTGATACGATCAATAAAACTTAATCGAAAACTTCACATTTACAGCATTTTTATATTTATTTTATGCATTTTACTTACGATTGCTTTTAATTATATATAAAATTGAATATTTTCTCTGATTAATCAAAACTTTTCAACACTTAAAGAGTTTCAGTAAATAAATTAATAAAGTTTGAGCAGTTTTTAACTAAGCAGTTTTTAACTATTTGATCAGTTTTTAACCATGTGTCGTTTAATAAAGTTGTGTAATTACTTTACAGATTTCGAAAATACACAAGCTAGAAAACAAAAACCAAAAGCAAAAATTCAACGTATGCTGAAAAGATGCAAAAGGAATTTTGGTATAACTCAGGAAAATGCTCAGGTGAATTAACGGCAAAAGATACATTGATGCTAAAAGTTTATTTTAAACCCTTTACTGCATGAATTTTTAAATTTAAACAAAAAAAATTTAAACTAAGCTTAAAAACTATTAAAAGCATCTAAATTAATGTTAATTTAATAAAAAATGAAAAAAAAATGAAAAATGGGTTAATTTTATAGTTGTTTCATATGTGATACAAAATGTGCTTCAAGAAGATTTTGCTAACAAATTCCAGAATAAAATTTGGCGTTTATTGAAGAAAGTTTTATACTATTTTTCAAACAATGTGTACAAAACTAAAACAAGAATAAAAACAGTCATCAGAATTCGGTAGATGGATATTAGAGTTGCATTTAGAGTGACATAATCGCCTTGGTTACAGTTCAAAACCTACTTGAATTTGTTTTGTTATTGGTAAAAATTTCTGATGACATTTTTCTGTTCTTGGCTTGACGATTTTATCAAATATCTTTAAATTTTAGACTTACCTCTAAATAAAAACTAAAAAATTAAATAAAAAATTTCATCTGGAAACAATATACATGTATTGAGATCTTTGAAAGTAAGTTGGAATAATCGCTTGACAGTTGAACTAAAGAGGACGCCGCACCATTTCCTGTAAGTTAAAAAAAGAAATAGAGGCGATGATAATAAAAATGCATACTACAATATGAACTAGTTTTTATCTAAGCAAGCTTATACAGGTGACAAAAAGGAAGCGTTTTTCTAATGTTTTTTTACTAAGAGTTTTTTTGGTTTGGTGAATGGTCTTCTTGTTTTACGCTTATGACTGTTTCAGATTTTCTCAGTTCTAGTCAATTTGCCAATAAGTCGTGAGGTAATGCTATCTGGTAGCTCAGGCTAAGAGTAAAAAAAGTTTTTGCTCTTTTAAAAACAAACTGAAACCGATTCTGCCAAAACTGAAGACTATCTATCCATCCGCTATTTCAGCCACTGCCTTCTACACGAAAAACGTCTTTTGCAAAACAGAAAAATTATCAGTAAACATTACCAACAAGTTCTAATGGTGCACCATAATCAAGCTAAACATCTAACGTTACATTACAAGCGAGATGAACGTTCTTCATCATCTTGCTCAACTGCTTGATGCTCTTGTAATTTTATCACAGGAAATTCATTAGATCTATATTAGAGCAGAAAATGTGTGTGTGTGTCAAATACTAAATATAAGTGTCAAATACTAATCAGCCAAATTGATTTGCCATATTTAAGTTTAAAATTGGT
This sequence comes from Diplosoma virens, assembly GCA_963680785.1. Lineage (NCBI taxonomy): Eukaryota > Metazoa > Chordata > Ascidiacea > Aplousobranchia > Didemnidae > Diplosoma > Diplosoma virens. Next base: position 12,269,467 of record OY796888.1, read on the forward strand.
CTAGTATTTTTTTTAGTTTCCTGTTCCCAGGTCAAATAGCATTTTGAGATTCACATTGCAAGACATGACTTACCACATGTTGTATCATATATGATACAACCATATTTATACGTTTAATTTGATCAATTTACATTAAAAATTTAAAAATAAGGTTTTTGATAACTAATTACGAAGCAATAACTAAAATAGAGTTTTTTCAGCGGGAATTTTACATAAAAACGTTTAAAATTTTTGAAATTATTTTTATTAAAAGTAACTGTCGCTGAAAAATATTTTTTCAACTGTAAAATTAAACTAAAAAATTGTTTTGGACTTTATTTCTAAAATAAAAAGGTTTAAATAAGATGATATTGCATTTTCTTTAATTCAAAAGCAAAATTTTTAAAAAATAAAGTTTTTTTAATGAAAAAATAATTGTTAATTTGGTTGTATCATATATGATACACTATGGAGTAAAGGGTTAAGTTTTTGATATTAATTCATTACATGTGCAAAATATTTTGCAGACATATTGTGAACGCTTTTGTTTATACAACATAGTAACTCAAAAAATGAGAAAATGCCGTCAATGGAATAATGAAATTGACAGTAAGTTGACGTTCTTCATTCATCTTTAAAAGAAATTTTATTTTGTGATTTTTAGTTGAATATTTTAAGTTGATTAAAAAATACTTAATTATTTACAAATAAATAATTTTTGTTTTTTATTACAGAAAAACAATGCAACTGTTGCAAATATGTTTTCGATTGTTACTCATCATCAAGACTTCTTAGATAGAAGAGTCTAGTAGTTTTGTTACGTTTAAGTTATTATTTTTTCTTGTTTAAATTTATTTATTGCTACCAATTAAATAAACTCAACATGATTTATATACTGGTAGCTTTTATCCAAGGATATGCAATCTCCAGACTTCAAAACAAAATTATGCGGCGGAAAGCTGTAATTTTGAAACTAAAACTAATAACTCTTTCTACTCAAATTATTGTTGAATAATTTTACGGCTTTTAGCTCTAATTCTTGAATTAAGACAGAGTAATTGAAAAAATAAGCCAACTTTAAACTTTTTATTGAAGCGATTGCAGAAAACCCTTTTTTTGTAATTTGCAATAAAACTAAATTGATGAGCAAATCCGACCAGCGGTTTAATCTTGTTGTAACCACTTGGCCAAATATGTTAAAGTGTTGCTCACCACTGTTTTTGTTACTTGCTGGATTTGAGATGTGTATTTGTGCAATTAACCGCTTTGTTATAATGATTAAAGACGAAATAAGAAGCAAAAGATTTTTGGCTTAGTACCAGCGTAGTTGAAAATGCAATCCCGAAATTAGTTTTGCCTCCCATAAACAATTTTAAACATTCTTAATCTTGCATGAGTATTAAGGCGATAATTTCAAAATTTGGTTTTAGAAATCAGAAAATATAAAAAGAAAATTAATAATTTTAATAAAAAATAAACAAAGAAAGCAATGGTTAATTTAAACAAAAAAACTACAAAAGATTTGTTTACAAAAAGCCAAAAAATCAATTTTAACCCTTTACAGGCAGCTAGTAATTCTCAATCAAATAAAAGTGTGAAATTTCAATACTTTGTTTCTTGTATGACTATAAGAAATGTATGTAGTTATTTTTTGCAAAAAAAATGTTTTTCATATTTTTTTGACTTGTATCCGAAATAGGAACGTTGACATTGATAAGGTGCAAATAAAAAGACATGTTGAAACGCAAGAGATATATTTTCCTGATCAAAATTAACAAAATTGGAGTTGAACTCACTAAAACCATTATCTAAAAAAAAATAATAATAAACAGAATAGATACGTATAATAAACAAAATTATTAGCTTTAGAATAAAAAGTAATGCCAAAATAATTGGAAACATAGTTTATTTAGGACATTTACGAATTATACATCATTCCATCATCAACTGCATTAAACTGATTAATTAATTACAAAAATAAATATTTAAATTTAGATGATCTATGACGTAACAGAATAAATTATTGTAAAATCTCCGTATTACGCGTAACTTTAAATTAAGTTAATACAACCGCAATTTGGGCGTATACAAAATAAAGTGGCTTAAAAGTTTTGAAGCGAATTAATAAAGCGTCGAGTTTAAAGATTTAATGCACAGTATTATTGTTAAAATAAATTTAAAAAAATAGGACATTAAAGCAGGGGTGCAAAAACCCGGTCGCGCACTCGCACAGCGCGACCAGAAGATTTGCCTGTGCGACTGTAACTTGCAATGTACTCAGAATAACATGAATATGTCGGAGGCATAAAAATTTTTGACATAACTATCCCTTAAGAATAAATTTTTGCACTCTTGCCTTAACATTGTAAAAATGACTTGACGAGATGACAATTATATGTGACTTAAGTGTGGCTACTTTAACTTATTTTTAAAAAACTGAATAGTTCATCAGAAGAAAGGCAGGCAAAGTGCATCTCATTTGGATTAGATTAAATGGATAGATTATTAGCTTACAAGTGTAGCGGTGGATAGGTCTGGCGCCGTACGGATGGCCAGACGTACCGTGCCGGTAAGGCCTGCTTGAACTTGTTGTACTGCTTTGTTGACTGTCAGTAGTGAATGCCGATAAAACTTCACTGCACACCGATTACAAAATGCATTATTACGCGACAATCTTAACAACAAACTGTTCTCGTGCCCTAATTCGTATTGTAAAATAACACAAATGTAATAGAAAAACCTTTTAAACTTTTTTCATTTGTCAGATAATTTGCTATTGAATGATACGTATATTGGAGAGGTAGACATCACTTGAAATCTTTGCTCACTGACTGATTGAAGTTGACTTACTTTTTAATTAATTAATTGTTTAGTTAAAACCACCCATGTTTAAGAGGTAAAATAAGCGAATGGCATTAGGTCTGCCACGCCAGAGCCGTATATTTTTGCCAATTAGTATTAAACGCATAAGAACGTTTTTACTCGTCTACAATGCTTCTATACTATTGGATCATGTTTTACGCTCAATTAAGTCAATTGTCAACTTGTCGCTGTAGGTATTGCAACTGCAACCACCAATATTTTATATTACTTTATTTCAGCTAAAAAATAAGTTATTTTTAAAGTAACTTTACTAAGTTTACAAATTTAAATAATAAATTATTATAAAAAAGTAAAAACCTTCATATACAAATTTAAATTTTTTTGGTGACCCCCCAAAAAAAATGAAAGTCAGAAAACACTTCTCAATTTTTTCTCAAAGAGCCAAAATAAAGACAATGATTTAGGTGATTATTGCACTCCTGATCCTCAGAAGAAATGTACAATTATAGAAGAGCATATGGTTGCCATTGAAGAAAGAAAAAACCGGAAAACTGCTCAGCGTGAGAGCAAAACTTATCGCCCTGGTACTTTTCAAGCTTTGTATGCCAGGGAATTTGCTGATTGAATTGCAATAATCGAAATAGATGCCAATAATCAAGTAATGGAAGTGACATGCAACTGGTGATGTTGTTTCAAGAAACAAGCAGATGCATTATCAAAATTTGTCTTGGGCTATAAAAATCCATTCAAAAGAGAAACTTTTAAGATTCATAAAATAAATGTATCCCACAGAAACAGTGAACAATTATATAAGGCCCAGAAGAATCCAGGAAATACACCACTAGCTAAGTTTATGTTGAAAATGGACATGGAACAGATGGAAAATCTCAAGAAACTTTTCATTACTGCACATTTCATTGCATATTGGAACAAGCCATACAATAATTTGGAGAAGCAAATTGAACTTATAAGGAAATTGGGGATTTTAATAATATAAATGTAAAAGAAAAATATGTAAACAGAACAATGTGCACGGAATTTATCCATTACATCGCTTCTTCAACTCGAAAGAAACTTATGGAAGACATTTTAAAATCTTCTTGCATTAGCCTTCTACTTCATAGTTCCACTGACATATCAGTTACAGCATTTGTTATAGTGTATATGCGCTATATCACTGAAGGGACTGTTGCAGAGTCTTATTTAGGTGTAGAGGAGTTACCCAACGAAACTACTGATAGCTATATTACAGTTTTGAATTCTCTCTCAGAACGACTGGGAATAAACCTATTTGGCAAGGAAAAGTGGTAAGGTTTTGCAACCGATGGAGCTAGAACAATGTTGGGTTGTCGCGGTGGTGTTGCTGCTAAATTATCAAAAGATATTTCCCATTTGGTTGTTATTCATTGTGTGGTCCATAAACTCCAACTGGAAGTCCTGGATTCATTGAAAGCTGCACCATTTATGCGAGAAATTGAGAAGACTCTTAGAGGATTATACTGTACATATATTATTATTCTTCACCAAAGCGCTCGTCACAGCTAAAAGAAGTTGCAGCAGCTTTACAAATGCAGTTGCTAAGACTAAAGACATCAATGCTGTAAGATGGGTTGCTAGTAAAGAACAAGCACTTCAAGCATTTTTAAAAAGTTGGCAAGCTGTGGTCTTCCAGTTGCAGAAAAACTCTAATGTGGAAACTTCTGATACTCAAAAAGCAAAAGCATTGCTAAAAACCATTTGCAATTTGAGGTTTTTAAAGTACTGTCATTTTCTTTATGACTTTCTGGCAGTCCCACGCCCACTTTCTGCTACATTTCAAAGAGAAAACTTAATGTTTACAGAAATTAAACTATAAGTAAACCATGCTATTTCTTTTCTAAGCAATCTGGAAAAAAACGCGGGAGAGATGGAGAGTCTTTTTTTGTCTAAAGTGTCTCCCACTGGTGTCTTCGAAAAAGTTCAGTTAGAAAAAATTAAAGCAAGGGAAAAAAAACTACCAAAATGATAGAAAATTTATCCTCTCTGCTGGAAAAACTTCTCCAATAGAGCGATTCAACACTCTTGACGATACAGTAACACAAAACATATCTATTTTTGATAGAATGGGATGGCCAGAGGGGAAAAAACTGTCAGATTTTGGGGATGCTGAGCTTGAGCTACTTGTGCAGCATTTCAAGGAGCCCCTATCTAACATGGAAGTTCCAACTGCTTCATTTGCAAAGGAAATGCTGATTGATAAGTGGTTTAGATTGAAGTTACTGGGAAACGATCAGTCTTTCCCCCGCCTTTGCAAACAGGCTATGCCACGCCCTGAAAGATTTCCAGTGTTATCCAAACTAATGCCAATTGTCTTGTTTTTACCAAGTTCATTTGCTAGTTTTGAAAGGGGGTTTAGCAGAATGAATTGCATCAAAACAAACCTTAGATTGAGACTGACGACGGGCAACCTTGATTCACTCATGCTTATTGGTCTCAGTGGTGTTTCAGTTGAGGACTTTGATCCAAATGAAAGTATTAGACTATGGCATTCATCAGGTGGACAGAAAAAAATACATATGTGAATGCAAATAACCTTTACTATTTCTCTATGTAAATAAGTAAATTGTAAAGGTAAGAAATAAATTGCATTTTATTACATTTGGCGTATGAATGATGTATGTGTTAATAAAAATTTCTACGCGTTATCAAGGTTAAAAAAAATTTTTGCACCCCTGCATTAAAGTGTTAAATAAATACTGTGAAATATATTGTTTGTCATTATTAATAAACGGATTAAATTTTGGAATGTATAATGTATTTTATACATTTCTAAATTTTCGAAAAAATTGAGTTTATTTTGTCTGAATTCGATACAAACATGCGACTACGTTTAATAGACACAACCTGTAAATTAAAGAAATTATTCCCGTATAAAGACAAACAACCTCATCTGCAGCAATTCGACGTCATCTATCTACTAAAATGTGATCGTGGAGCTTTGTATACTGGACAAGCCGGAAGAAATTTAATTACCAGACTCAATAACCACAACATTGTTTCGCCACTCCAACAAGAAAGTGATAAAGTAAAACACCAAGTTGAAAATCCAATCCATAAAATCGACTTCAATAATTGTGCAATTTTATGTTTTTTAAATCATTGGTGAAAACGTTTGATAAAAGAATCGTTATACATTCAAAATTTAATTTAATTCGTCTATTAGTATTGACAAACAATGTAATTCGCTGTATTTATTTAACACTGAATACTCTGTCTGAAGTCAAAAAGTAGAGCTGAAAGGCCGTAAAATTATTCAGCAATAATTTGAGTAGAAAGAGTTTTTACTTTACTTTTATTTTCAAATTCACAGCTTTCCGCTGCATAAATTTATTTCGAGAGCTCAAGATTGCACACCCTTAAAAAATAACAACAAGTATGCCTATATGCGCCATGTTAAGATTATTTCATTAGATGCTATAAATTTTTTCTAAACAAAAGTTATAGCTTGAAAATAACAAAACTAAATTGTGCTTAAATAAAAAAGTTTGTTGATGAATGACACTTCACAACATATTTGCAGAAGTTGCATTGTTGCTCTGTAGTAAAAGCCAAAAAAGCATTGATTTCTAAACAATAAGATGTTTTGGAATCAAGTAAAAATCTAAAACACAAACTGAAATTTCTTTTAGGGATTAGTGAAAAACGTCAACTTACTGTTTATTCTATTATTCCATTCAATGTATCTTTTCATTTTTCGAGTATTTTTGTAGTGCAGACAAAAGCGTCTACATTTTTTTTGAAAAATATTTTGCACACATTATGAATTCATATCAAAAACGAAAAAAAATTAGGATAAACCTTTAGGTAACAATAGATCTTTTGCGGTTAACCAACCTGAAAAATTTCATTGGCTGTGCCTACAAGGACGCTGCATCTTTCCGCATACATCGCGGAATTTTTGTTCAGTTTTTGTTTACTAGCTTGTGCTTTTTTGTAATCTGAAATGCATTTTTAAAAGTTTATTAGAAAACACTGTAATAACAATTATTGCTCTTAACTTAATTAATTTATTTGCAGCAATACTTGAAACTCTTAATTAACCAATAGAAAATATTAAATTTTTAATTGGTGTTTAGAGGAAATCGTAAAGTAAAATGTATGAAATAGATAATAGAGCCTAGTAAATAATATTGTAAATAAAAAAATTTTTGTAAGATTTTATTGTTCGTATCTAGGGTAAGGAGGTTGCAGTTTTACATTGTTGGAAAAATGCAAGTTAAACCTAGCAAATTCAAACGATCACATGTGTCGACAGCGTGGTCTATTGGTTTAAAGTAACTGTGATCAATCCAGTCTAGTTGAAAATGTATTTGCGCCATTCTGTTGTATTTTTGAAAAAGACATTTTACAACAATTTTCCTGCTTGGCAGTCTTGGTTAACAGTTTGACGTGTTCTTGCTAGTTAACAGGATAAATATAGAGATGAAATAAATTGAAAATGAAACTTAATAACAAACATATCACTTACGCCATAAGCAAACGAATACACACAAAAGAAAACAAATAAAAAATGTAAGTTTCATTGTATACTAATTTCTATAGCCAAGTTAAATTAGGTGATAGACAGTGCTGTAAAAAAACATTGAAATGATATGTCATTTTTGTCTAAAAATTATTAACTTTTTGCCATCTACTTTTAACAAAAACTTGTGAAAATGTATAGTGAATTAAGATTCTTGAAACATTTTTCTGAATGTGCTCACAAAATTTAATCCACACAAGAAAAAATATAAACATTTTTAGTATAAAATAATGCATTATATATTTTCATATTTTTAAAAATGTTTTAGGTTTTATCATAAAATTCGATGCAGTAAAGAATAAAAAATTTTTTTACAATTTTCAAAAGTCTAATTTACAAGATGCAATTGGCAAGGCAATCATATTTAGTCTCGATTTGACGAATTGATGCTTATTGCATCAACTTGTAAGTGATTCATGGTTTGCATTCCTTTTATAGTTTTCCACAGTAAAAATTTTTTTTTTGGTGTCATTCAAAACATGATTAGCTAATATTCAAATGTGACAGATTTCCACAAATTAAAAAGTAGCTGACTTAAACTCAAGTTTGTTTTCTTAACGCCGAGATTCTTGATCAGTGTTTAGTTTACTTAGAAAAGAATTTTTTAATAATAAAAAATTAAATGCATCAGTTAACAATAAAAGAAAACTCTATAAAATTGTTTTAGTAACAATCTTGGACCACATGCAAAATCAAATTTATTGAAACTGATTTGTGGTTTTCAAAATTAAAATTTTCTTGTAATGATTAAAACAAGTGACACGTTGTCGAGATACGTTTAAAAGAAAATACGTTTAAAAGAAAAACCTAATATAATGTTATTATGGCTTGGAAAATTTCTTAGGATAAAAGTTATAATGCTTTTAAATCTGCCATTTTACATGTAGAATTGGCTATTGACAAAATAGAAAAAGAAAGATTTTAGATAGCGACATTGATTTGCCAAAAGAAAAATGGTCCTTTACATATAAACAAAATTATAGCAAGCAAAATTAAACATTTCATTTATTTTGTAAAATTTTATTAAAAAGCTGAACGTTTTCGACTATCATCAGTCCTTATCAAAGCATCTAAAATTGTTTAAAATCATCTAAAAAATTTTTTAACCATAAACGACAATTACAATCAATTAAAATATATAAAAAACAACAATTTTCTCAAGTTTATGCTGTCACTGTTATTACTAATTCAGTTTATAGGCAATGACAATTACACAAAACAACGTCAGAATTCACAGAGAAAAAAGGAGAAAAAAAGAGAAAAAAATGAGAAAAAAATAATAATTTTGCAAATCACATGACTAAAATTAGAAGAGTTGTAGTAAAAAAGACGAGCCATTTTCATACAATTGTTTATTTAATTTAGGTTGATGTTTTTTAATTATTAACGCTTCGTGAATTTTACAGTCGTAAACTGATGAACATTTCTTTATAACACTAAAACGATGTATTAAGCTATCCATATCTTTTTTATTACACAAATTGCATTCAATAATATGATCTTTTATTTTGCTTTTGACCGAAGAGCCTAAATTTAAGTGTTCCTTTGCTCTTGTTACCACATGACGTGTTGACTTACTGATGTAAGTCAGACCCGCATCACACGGGCACGAAAAGCGATAAACAACATTTGATAACAAAAGCGCAGGTGTGTTAGATTTTAAATTGAAATAGTTTCCAACTTTGCAAGTTTTATATATAGGTGTTAAGTGCACGGCAGAGAATTTCCAAATAAGTTTCGAAATGTCTTTTGCGAATATGTGAGACTGTTTCCCCACATATGGAATTTCAACTGTAATGTTTTCTTTTTTATTGGTAGGTTGCGTCTGATTTAAATTTGTTTGTCTACTATTCATAAATTGGTAAAAAACTTTATCGAAAAAATAATTTGGGTATCCATTATTACCGAACATTGATCTTAATTTTTCTACTTCATTTTTGAATAGATGGCAATCGGAACAAATATTTTTGGCACGATTTAGCATACAACTAATTAAGTTTGATTTCCACTTTAACGGGCAAATTGCTTTGAAATTCAGAAAAACACCAGTATGAGTCGGTTTTCTCCAAATCCATGATTGTAAGTTATTGTTGTGTATTTTAAGTTCTATGTCTAAAAAGGGGAGAGTATTAATAGACTTTTCCATTGTAAATTGCAAGTTTTTATGTTGTGAATTTAATCTATTTAGAAATTCCATACTGTCTGCTTCGTTGTTAAATATTGCAAAAATGTCATCTACATATCTAAAATAGACTTTTGGGGTGGAATTGAATTGCTGTTGTAAAAGGCGAGTTTCCGTTTCAGCCAGAAAGAAGTTAGCTATAGTGGGACCAAGTGGTGAACCCATCGAAACACCATCAATTTGCTGATATAATTTGTCTTTGTATAAAAATATTCCTTTGGTTGCTAAATTTAATAATTTTTTAAAGATTTTCTTTTTTATTGGTAGGCGATTAGCATTTGAGTTCTTGTCATAAATTTTATTTGAAATAAGGTCGATAGTTTCTTGTAAGGGAACATTTGTAAATAAGGATTTGACATCGAAGCTTACCATTACTTGATTTGAATTCAGATTGATTTCTTGTAGCTTTTCTAAGAATTCGTAAGATGAACGCAGCATGTGTTTATCTGATATATATGGCTTAATGATCGTATCCAAGAATTTTGCTAGTTTGTATTCGGGAGAGCCTAAATTATATTCCTAAATTATATAAACAAAAATATGAGAAACTCTATACCAAGGGGGTCTAAAGTTTTTGAGGCAAGGGCAATTTTGTTTTCTTAAACATATTTGACGGTCAAATTGTGACCTTCATAAAAAACGATTAAAAAAGATAATAAAACATTGTGCGTTAGTGACGCAATAAATAACATAAGATGTTAATGCATGGTAAGTTTTATTAGAAAAAACCTTTATTTCTATTAAGCTTTTCCTTGCATAAAACAGGTTTTTAACTTTCTTGAGAAAATATCGGACCAATCAAAACGTTTACGCGGCCACAAATCAGACAACTCTGCTCCGCCCAAAGTAGTTGCTACTTTACATAAGTGTGCAATTAGATTGTTCAATACTCACTTGATAAAATAAAATTTCCATCCATTGCCAGTTCAGGTGGATGAACAAATTCCGGTTAAAACAGAAAATCGACTACAGCTAAGTTAAGTAACACACTGGAGTTCATCATGTCCAATGTAATTGCCAACGTAACCTGCGTGAACCCTAGCTGCAATTATGCAACGCCCTTTAAAAGATTAATTTGAGATTGATTAATAGTTTACGCAACGTCTGTGAATCTTTTTATGACACCGTATTGGACTTTTATTTAAAATTTTTTTTTATTTATTTAACTTTAAATCTATTACATAATTTTTTCTTTGCATGATAGGAGGTCAACTATTCAATTTAATACAAAAGTATATTAAAATAAGTTACCGGTTAAAAAATAGAAAAAATTGTTTTGATAGTATTTTGAATGCGATGCCGAAAAAAAGTTTTTTTATTGCTTAGGAATCGTACACCCAATATGTAAAATTGCATCTTTGTTTTTGTCGAAATTATTACAAAGCCGCTTAAAGCGGGATTAAGTTTTGTGGGGAGATATTATCCCACCTTTGGTACTTTGTGCACACCTAATTAAATTTTTAGATTAAATGTTCTCCATAACGTACATCTTTTCAAGCAAACAGTCTTCAAGAAAATCATTTTTCTGCGGATTATCAAAAAGTTCAAACAGTAATGAAACAATGCATTTATCTTGTAATTTGATAATTTTGTACAACTTGATGTAAATTGTCTTAACTTATTTTGCGATAACCCTCCTCCTAAGAGTTGATCCATCACTTCATGCTCAGTAAAAATAGAATAGTACAAATTAAAACACAAAACATGATGAAACGTAGTATAAAGCAAATAAAAATTGTATTTTTTTCAGATTTCGGTTAAATTGAATATACTTTAAAAAAAACAAAGTTATATTTTTTTCTTATCTCAAAAACTTGTTTGCTCCTTTTGAAAACTTCGTTATCTTTTTTGAACAGCACGATCAGGTTTGATTTTTGCATAAATGAGGATATTTTTATGTAACCAAAAGGACTATTGCGCAACAAATGAATTGATTTCATGGTGAATTCTTTGAAAATTTTATCAACCTTTTTTTTTTTCAATATATCAATCAGTCATCAAAGTAATTATTAGTCAGTCTTTGAAAGGATGAAATAGCATGGCGGGAATCTAAAAATATATCATCTTGTACAACAAACTTGAAGCAAAGTCAATGTCAGTATCATTTGTTTGCAACAATCGGCTGAGATTTGTTGGATGTCACGTGGAAATTCAATAATAATCTACTGAGACCAACTTTCTATGATTTTATTTTGTTTTTTCTACAAAATGTGCGGTTTGATTTTCAACTTCTCTGAAAAATAATTATCATAAAAAATAAATTTATTCTCTTGAAATTATTTAATAAATATTAAATAAATTTATCCATCGAAATAAGTACAAACATATTTTTTATTTTCAAAGTGGACATCCTAAGGAATATCATAAATTTTGTTTTTAACCGTGAAAAATTTTTTTGCTTCTGTGATAATTTTATAAATTATAAAAACAAAAAAGTTTCAGGTCGATTTTTAAACAAAAAGGCTTTCACATTTAGCCATCAAGACGTTGCTCCTAACCACTCCTGCACACTTTCTTCTTGGATTACTCATAAAATGTTTTATTTTTCAGACGAGAATAATTCAAACATCATTTAACTATGTAATTTTAAATGTGTCTATTTTAAATATGTCTATTAATTAAATAATAATAAAAAATTCTTTTGTATAATAATAATAAAAAATTTGTTTCATTTTCCAAAAATTTTTTACAAGTTTTCGAAGTAATAATTTAAGTAAAAATTCGTAAAGAAAGAAATGCTCAAAAGCATTTTTTGCAAATTAAATTAATTTTGTTCATTGATTTATAAAACAACAAATTCTTTTCCAAACAATAACAAACTACACGATAAAATAAACTAATTAAAGCATAACTTTTATATGCCCGGTGAGGAGATGCAAAAAACTTTTTTCCAGAATCAATCTAACCAGGAGGTCACCAACTGTGCACTTTTTCATCTAACTTCCGTAACTTTTTCTACCTTCTAAAAGTATTTAACATTAATAAATCAAAAATAGAAACAAAATTAAAAGCAGCTTGTTTATTTTCAACATTATGATGTTGTATAATGGCTCAATATACGTGCCAATAACAAACCTAAAATAACTTAAGGTAACCGCGTTAAAGATTGACGCTTTCGAACGAAACACAAACCGCTTAATTATACAGCAGTTCTGCTATTCAAAGTTAAGAAGTTAATGAATTTTAAACTATATCTAACGTACTAAGCTTGCTATTGATTTTATCTCAAAGTCTAAATTTTTTTGGATGTTTTGAATATTTTTTCTCTTAGTTGTTATATTCAGCACATTACAGTATTTATGTGACTACTCCATTATACGAGGGTGGTTCATAAAGTAATGCCTGCTTTCTTTTAACTCAAAAAGTTAAAGAAATAGAAAAACGAAAGCGACATCACTAAATCAAGCACACATTATGTTCAAGAATTTTATTTTTCAACGTAGTCACCCCCATTTTCTACGAATTTTTTCCAACGATAAAAGAGAGCCTGTATACGGCGTTGGTAAAACTCTCTTCCAGCTGTGGCAGTCTATTTTTTGACTGCGTGTATTACAGCATTGTTTTGAACAAAATGCTGTCCCCGAAATCCTTCTTTTGTAGAGGCCTAAACAGATGAAAATCTGATGGTGCAAGGTGATGGCTATATGGCGGATGGAGCAGCACTGTCCAGCCAAACTTGATCACACATTCTGTGGTCTTTAATTGAGTGTGGGATGGCATTGTTCTGTTGCAAGAAGAATGTTTTTTTTTTTCTCTGGTCTAGTGCGGGCAATTCTAGCCATGAGTTTGATTAATGTTTTTTTGTAACGTTCAGAGTTGACAGGTGCCTCTGGTTCCAAGAAATCCAAGAGGATAATGCCCTTCTCATGCCAGAAGACGGTACATATCACTTTGCCTGCTAAGCTTTGTGATTTGAACTTTTCTTCTAGTAAAGAATATGAGTGGTGCCATTTTATTGACTGTCGCTTAGATTCCGGTTTGTAGTAGTGATTCCATATTTTATCACCAGAGACAATTTTGTCAAGCAAGGGTGCTACGCAGATATAGTCGAGACCACATGATTCGAGACCAAGACCGAGACCGAGAGCATAAAATTTTTTTGAGACCAAAACCGCGATGGAGATCGGGAAAATTTCGAGACCTAAGGTTCGAAACGGAGACGAGAAACTATCGAGATCAAGACCGGGATTGAGACCAGAATATTTTTTGTAAAAAAAATTAATTTTATTAGTGACATTAATTTTTATTTTTCCAAAAATCCAAAGTTACATTCAAATAAATTAGCATCTCCAGCATGTTGCAAGGAAGCCTTGCTCTATGTAGTCCCATGATCAAACCGCCGGCGCTAAAAATCCGCTCAACTGTAGCAGACGAAGCGGGAACGCACAAGGCGTGGTTTGCGACTTTGAAAAGAGCAGGATATTCTTTAGATTTTCCTTTTCAAAAATTCCGTTGTTCAATTCGATTCTTGCTGAGATCAAGTTCCCTGTCATTTTGATTATCAAAATTAATAAAGAATGTGTTGTAAAACGTGTTAACAATCGCGCCCCCTTGAAAATTTACGTACGCACTCCAGGGATGGCGTGCCTCCTCGGGTAAGAACCATTGAACTAAACAATTTATTGACTATGTTTACTAAAAAACTTTATGAGGCAATAAAAGGCTTTCAATTTCATTTCGCAAGGGGAATTTTTATGGTGAAGAAAGCAGTAAATCATCATAACCACATCAAATAACAAAAAATGAAAAAATGTCCGGTCTCGAAACCAATTTATAAAGTACAAGACCGAGATCAGTCAATGCGAGACCAAGACCAAGACCGCCAGCAAAGGGCCGAGACCGAGACCCTGAAAATTGGTCTACGATAGTTGATCAAACAACACTTGATCGAAACGACATTTGATCAAACGCGTCTTGATCGAAGAGACACTTGATCAAAACGACACTTGATCGTAACAACACTTGATCGAAATGACACTTGATTGAAACGACAGTTGATATAAAAAAATTACTTTTGTATGTTTCTGCGATTAAACAATCTCTTTGTTACGGAAAATTATATTCATAAAAAGCAGAGGCCATCAGTAAGAAGAGAGTTTGATTTCATTTTCTATATATTTTTGTCAATTTCAAGGTCCCTGGGCAAAGCCTTTTTAAGGGGCAGCAAGTAGATTTGTTATTATCATTTTGTTTCGTTAGAAACCTGTTGTTTCCATTTTTTTTTCATTCTTTTTACATTGTCGTCAGTTATTTAGGGGGGTATTTTGCCATTTCCCCAATCCGTGAACACCCCTTACAGAAATCTGAGGCAGATTCAAAGGAAAGATCTACTTTTTTAAAGATTATTAAGTTTCTGGGACAAAAAAATTGATAAAATCGGGACAGATTCAAAGTTGTAAAATTTCTCTTTCGATACATAACCTTCCAACAACTCGTGACTGACAGTCACTCGGTGGTCTTTTTGCTCCGGACTGAGCATTCGTGACACCCATCTGGGACACCTTTTCTGTACCCCAGAGAGGATATAACTTTCCCACCGAACCCATGCTCACTCCCGAGATCACTAACTTTCCCACCCATGGTTCTAACCTTGCTGACATTGATGTCTTGTAATCATTCACCAAACGTTTGTGGATGTCGATTGGCTGTACTTTTTCTGCATTAAGGAACTCAATAACACATCTCTGATTTTAACGGACATTTATTATGACAGAAATTGCTTTGTAAGACTAATTCTACGGGCAAAATTTCACACACAATTTGAATTTATCACTGGGTTATTATCTAAAGCAACAAAAAGATAAGAAGCAAAGGTTTACTATATGGAGGTTCGGTCATTAAAAAACGCCGTACGCAATCTGCTCCAACTCCTTGGGACGGAATTGCAAAAATGGAGGCATTATTTCATAAACAACCGTCTTAAAACATCTTTTCTATTTGAAAAGTTTTAAAATAATTTAATTTACAAAGATTAAGTCATCAGGAATTTTTAATTTCAATAAAAAATAAAATAATACTTTTTGACTTCAATGATATCAAAATTAAATTTTACGCAAAAAAGTTTTAAAAGACGCTTAAAAACGTTATTAACACGTTATAGAAATAATAATTCTCAACAAACACAACCATTCTTTTTTGTTTTTAGAAAAAAATTTTTTTTTACCATGATTTGTTTCAGGTTTTTTAAAGAAACGATTCGAGAAAAATTGGATAAAAAAAAACTTCTTCAAAACTGTTTTGAAGTTAAATCGTTCTATAATGATAAAAAAATTATGTGCAACCTTTTGAGGCAAGATGCTTTGTGAGCACTATTAACGATATTTCAGCGTTACTGTTACGTCACAAAGCACCAAATTAAAAGACTGGTAAACAAGTTGCGTAATATGTGATACTATTAGGTAACTGAACTATGGTGGAAAAATGAAGAATTATTTCGAAACGATCACGCGACATTATGTATGATATACGTTGTAAAGCAAAACTTATTAACAATTACAAGGTAAAATAAAGCGGGTAAATATGATGCTATATGATCATTATAGCTTAAACTTATTTTACTAAACAGACTTGAGTGGGGGTAGCGCACCGATTACGTCATGAATAGGTCACAATTAAAATGAATACGTCGCAACCGAAACTTTAAAGAAATACTTTAAATAAATTGGGTGGTCAAATATAAATTAAAATCATTAATATTTTCTTATTTTATCTCTACATTTATCCTTCTAACTTGCAGGAAAGCGACGGAGGCGCTAATATATGGGGTAGGCAATTACTCCGTTCTGGTTCCTGAGATGGCAAGATATTGCTGTCCGCTTGTAATTTAATAGAGATACGACTTTTTGCTAAGACTGTTTCAGAACTGCTTGTTGAGACCACCAAGCAGGGGAAAGTGCCGTAAAGTGTCTTTCCCACAAAAAAAAAAAATGGCGCGTGTGGAATTTGAACCAAGACCATGTTGATCATAAGCATGGCGCTTTAATCACTCGACCACTCGGCCGACGATGGTGATGAAATATGACATTTAATAATAATAAGTTTACTTGAGCTTTTAACAAAAATATTTTGCAATAAAATGTAGCAATGCGAGGCCCCCTCGTGCTGGGGCTTCTGTGCATTGCACTGGCAATACTTACAACCCTGAATTAGGGCGTATACAAAATAAAATGGTTTAAGAATATTGAAACGAATTAATAGAACATCGAATTGAAACATCTAATGCACAGTACTATTGTTAAAATAAATTGAAAAAGGAGGGTATTCAGTGTTAAATAAATACAGCCAAATACATTGTTTGTCAATATTAATAGACGAATTAAATTAAATTTTGAATGTATAACGATTCTTTTATCAAACGTTTCCACCAATGATTTAAAAAACATAAAATTGCACAATTATTGAAGTCGATTTTATGGATTGGATTTTCAACTTGGTGTTTTGCTTCATCACTTTCTTGTTGGAGTGACGAAACAATGTTGTGGTTATTGAGTCTGGTAATTAGATTTCTTCCCGCTTGTCCAGTATACAAAGCTCCACGATCACATTTTAGTAGATAGATGACGTCGAATTGCTGCAGATGAGGTTGTTTGTCTTTATACGGGAATAATTTCTTCAATTTACAGGTTGTGTCTATTAAACGTAGTCGCATGTTTGTATCGAATTCAGACAAAATAAACTCAATTTTTTCAAAAATTTAGAAAAGTATAAAATACATTATACATTCCAAAATTTAATCCGTTTATTAATAATGACAAACAATATATTTGACTGTATTTATTTAACACTTTAATGCAGGGGTGCAAAAATTTTTTTTAACTTTGATAACGCGTAGAAATGTTTACTAGCACATACATCATTCATACGCCAAATGTAATAAAATGCAATTTATTTCTTACCTTTACAATTTACTTATTTACGTAGAGAAATAGTAAAGGTTATTCGCATTCACATATGTATTTTTTTCTGTCCTTGATGATGATGATGATGATGATATTTTATTCACGCTTAGTAACAATATTTAAGTATATGCAGTGTACATTAAGCAAAGCATGAAAAGGAAACGCGACACAACGACGAACGTTAAACATGCAGAAAGTATAGACAGGGGGTAAGAAAGAGAAAAAATAAGAAGCACGGCCGCGTTACCTAATTCAAACTAAATATTATTATTTAAAAAGACAAAAAAGACACAAAAAAATGACAAGCCAAAAAAAAAAAATGACAAAAAAAAATGTGCAGTGTAGGAACGGTTATGTAAATCATTGGGAGGCACAACCGTCCTATATAGCTAACTATAAATTTAGCTCAACTGAGCATGGCGAGTAAAGAAAACCTCCCGAAAAGAAACCTCACCAGGTCCGGAAACCTTTTCTGGATAGTCTAATACTTTTATTTGGATCAAAGTCCTCAAATGAAACACCACTGAGATCAATAAGCATGAGTGAATCAAGGTTGCCCGTCGTCTGTCTCAATCTAAGGTTTGTTTTGATGCAATTCATTCTGCTAAACCCCCTTTTACAACTAGCAAATGAACTTGGTAAAAACAAGACAATTGGCATTAGTTTGGATAACACCGAAAATCTTTCAGGGCGTGGCATAGCCTGTTTGCAAAGGCGGGTGAAAGACTGATCGTTTCCCAGTAACTTCAATCTAAACCACTCATCAATCAGCATTTTCTTTGCAAATGAAGCAGTTGGAACTTCCATGTTAGATAGGGGCTCCTTGAAATGCTGCACAAGTAGCTCAAGCTCAGCATCCCCAAAATCTGACAGTTTTTTCCCCTCTGGCCATCCCATTCTATCAAAAATAGATATGTTTCGTGCTACTGTATCGTCAAGAGTGTTGAATTGCTCTATTGGAGAAGTTTTTCCAGCAGAGAGGAAAAATTTTCTATCATTTTGGTAGTTTTTTTTCCCTTGCTTTAATTTTTTCTAACTGAACTTTTTCGAAGACACCAGTGGGAGACACTTTAGACAAAAAAAGACTCTCCATCTCTCCCGCGTTTTTTTCCAGATTGCTTAGAAAAGAAATAGCATGGTTTACTTATAGTTTAATTTCTGTAAACATTAAGTTTTCTCTTTGAAATGTAGCAGAAAGTGGGCGTGGGACTGCCAGAAAGTCATAAAGAAAATGACAGTACTTTAAAAACCTCAAATTGCTTTAAAAACTTCAAATTTAAATTTAAAAACTTCAAATTTTAAAAGCTTTAAAAACTTCAAAAGGCTTTTAGCAATGCTTTTGCTTTTTGAGTATCAGAAGTTTCCACATTAGAGTTTTTCTGCAACTGGAAGACCACAGCTTGCCAACTTTTCAAAAATTCTTGAAGTGCTTGTTCTTTACTAGCAACCCATCTTACAGCATTGATGTCGTTTAGTCTTAGCAACTGCATTTGTAAAGCTGCTGCAACTTCTTTTAGCTGTGACGAGCGCTTTGGTGAAGAATAATAATATATGTACAGTATAATCCTCTAAGAGTCTTCTCAATTTCTTGCATAAATGGTGCAGCTTTCAATGAATCCAGGACTTCCAGTTGGAGTCTATGGACCACACAATGAATAACAACCAAATGGGAAATATCTTTTGATAATTTAGCAGCAACACCACCGTGACAACCCAACATTGTTCTAGCTCCATCGGTTGCAAAACCTTACCACTTTTCCCTTGCCAAATAGGTTTGTTCCCAGTCGTTCTGAGAGAGAATTCTAAGCTGTAATATAGCCATCAGTAGTTTCGTTGGGTAGCTCCTCTACACCTAAATAAGACTCTGCAACAGTCCCTTCAGTGATATAGCGCATATACACTATAACAAATGCTGTAACTGATATGTCAGTGGAACCATCAAGTAGAAGGCTAATGCAAGAAGATTTTGAAATGTCTTCCATAAGTTTCTTTTGAGTTGAAGAAGCGATGTAATGGATAAATTCCGTGCACATTGTTCTGTTTACATATTTTTCTTTTACATTTATATTATTAAGATTCCCAATTTCCTTATAAGTTCAATTTGCTTCTCAAAATTACTGTATGGCTTGTTCCAATATGCAATGAAATGTGCAGTAATGAAAAATTTCTTGAGATTTTCCATCTGTTCCATGTCCATTTTCAACATAAACCTAGCTAGTGGTGTATTTCCTGGATTCTTCTGGGCCTTATATAATTGTTCACAGTTTCTGTGGGATACACTTCTTTTATGAATCTTAAAAGTTTCTCTTTTGAATGGATTTTTATAGCCCAAGACAAATTTTGATAATGCATCTGCTTGTTTCTTGAAACAACATCACCAGTTGCATGTCACTTCCATTACTTGATTATTGGCATCTATTTCGATTATTGCAATTCAATCAGCAAATTCCCTGGTATACGAAGCTTGAAAAGTACCAGGGCGATAATTTTTACTCTCACGCTGAGCAGTTTTCCGGTTTTTCCTTTCTTCAATGGCAACCATATGCTCTTCTATAATTGTACATTTCTTCTGAGGATCAGGAGTGCAATAATCACCTAAATCATTGTCTTTATTTTGGCTCTTTGAAAAAAAATTGAGAAGTGTTTTCTGACTTTCATTTTTTTGGGGGGTGACCAAAAAAATTTAAATTTGTATATGAAGGCTTTCACTTTTTTATAATAATTTATTATTTAAATTTGTAAACTTAGTAAGGTTACTTTAAAAATAACTTATTTTTTAGCTGAAATAAAGTAATATAAAATATTGGTGGTTGCAGTTGCAATACCTACAGCGACAAGTTGACAATTGACTTAATTGAGCATAAAACATGATCCAATAGTATAGAAGCACTATAAACGAGTAAAAACGTTCTTATGCGTTTAATACTAATTGGCAAAAATATACGGCTCTGGCGTGGCAGACCTAATGCCATTCGCTTATTTTACCTCTTAAACATGGGTGGTTTTAACTAAACAATTAATTAATTAAAAGTAAGTCAACTTCAATCAGTCAGTGAGCAAAGATTTCAAGTGATATCTACCTCTCCAATACATCATTCAATAGCAAATTATCTGACAAATGAAAAAAGTTTAAAAGGTTTTTCTATTACATTTGTGTTATTTTACAATACGAATTAGGGCACGAGAACAGTTTGTTGTTAAGATTGTCGCGTAATAATGCATTTTATAATCGGTGTGCAGTGAAGTTTTATCGGCATTCACTAATGACAGTCAACCAAGCAGTACTACAAGTTCAAGCAGGTCTTACCGGCACGGTACGTCTGGCCATTCGTACGGCGCCAGACCTATCCACCGCTACACTTGTAAGCTAATAATCTATCCATCTAATCTAATCCAAATGAGATGCACTTTGCCTGCCTTTCTTCTGATGAACTATTCAGTTTTTTAAAAATAAGTTAAAGTAGCCACACTTAAATCACATATAATTGTCATCTCGTCAAGTCATTTTTACAATGTTAAGGCAAGAGTGCAAAAATTTATTCTTAAGGGATAGTTATGTCAAAAATTTTTATGCCTCCGACATATTCATGTTATTCTGAGTACATTGCAAGTTACAGTCGCACAGGCAAATCTTCTGGTCGCGCTGTGCGAGTGCGCGACCGGGTTTTTGCACCCCTGCTTTAATGTCCTATTTTTTTAAATTTATTTTAACAATAATACTGTGCATTAAATCTTTAAACTCGACGTTTTATTAATTCGTTTCAAAACTTTTAAACCACTTTATTTTGTATACGCCCAAATTGCTGTTGTATTAACTTAAGGCCCGTTTTCACTACGAGCGTGGAAAAGAGCATTCTTTCTTTCTTTTATTGATCTTCGATTGAAGCGAGCGTTTAAAATTGAAGCGAGCGCAAAAAAAAATCAATAAAACAAACAAAGAATGCTTTTTTCCACGCTCGTTGTGGAAACGGGCCTTTAATTTAAAGTTACGCGTAATACGGAGATTTTACAATAATTTATTCTGTTACGTCATAGATCATCTAAATTTAAATATTTATTTTTGTAATTAATTAATCAGTTTAATGCAGTTGATGATGGAATGATTTATAATTCATAAAAGTCCTAAATAAACTATGTTTCCAATTGTTTTGGCATTACTTTTTATTCTAAAGCTAATAATTTTGTTTACGTATCTATTCTGTTTATTATTATTTTTTTTTAGATAATGGTTTTAGTGAGTTCAACTCCAATTTTGTTAATTTTGATCAGGAAAATATATCTCTTGCGTTTCAACATGTCTTTTTATTTGCACCTTATCAATGTCAACGTTCCTATTTTGGATACAGGTCAAAAAAATATAAAAAAGATTTTTTTTGCAAAAAATAACTACATACATTTCTTATACTCATACAAGGAACAAAGTATTGAAATTTCACACTTTTATTAATTTTATAAAATTATTAGCTGCCGGTAAAGGGTTAAAATTGATTTTTTGGCTTTTTATAAACAGATCTTTTGTAGTTTTTTGTTTAAATTAACCATTGCTTTCTTTGTTTATTTTTTATTAAAATTATTAATTTTCTTTTTATATTTTCTGATTTCTAAAACCAAATTTTGAAATTATCGCCTTAATGCTCATGCAAGATTAAGAATGTTTAAAATTGTTTATGGGAGACAAAACTAATTTCGGGATTGCACTTTGAACTACGCTGGTACTAAGCCAAAAATATTTTGCTTCTTATTTCGTCTTTAATCAATATAACAACGAGGTTAATTGCACAAATACACATCTCAAATCCAACAAGTAACAAAAACAGTGGTGAGCAACACTTTAACATGTTTGGTCAAGTGGTTACAACAAGATTAAATCGCTGGTCGGATTTGCTTATTGATTTAGTTTTATTGCAAATTACAAAAAAAGGGTTTTCTGCAATCGCTTCAACAAAAAGTTTAAAGTTGGCTTATTTTTTCAATTACTCTGTCTGAATTCAAGAATTAGAGCTGAAAAGCCGTAAAATTATTCAACAATAATTTGAGTAGAAAGAGTTATTAGTTTTAGTTTCAAAATTACAGCTTTCCGCCGCATAATTTTGTTTTGAGGTCTGCAGATTGTATATCGTTGGATAAAAGCTACCAGTATATAAATCATGTTGAGTTTATTTAATTGGTAGCAATAAATAAATTTAAACAAGAAAAAATAATAACTTAAACGTAACAAAACTACTAGACTCTTCTATCTAAGAAGTCTTGATGATGAGTAACAATCGAAAACATATTTGCAACAGTTGCATTGTTTTTCTGTAATAAAAAACAAAATTATTTATTTGTAAATAATCAAATGTTTTGTAATCAACTTAAAATATTCAACTAAAAAAATAAATCACAAAATAAAATTTCTTTTAGAGATTAATGAAGAACGTCAACTTACTGTCAATTTCATTATTCCATTGACGGCATTTTCTCATTTTTTGAGTTACTATGTTGTATAAACAAAAGCGTTCACAATATGTCTGCAAAATATATTGCACATATTATGAATTAATATCATAAACTTAACCTTTTACTCCATAGTTTATCATATATGATACAACCAAATTAACAATTATTTTTTTATTAAAAAAAAATTTTTTTTTTAAATTTTGCTTTTGAATTAAAGAAAATTCAATATCATCTTATTTAAAACTTTTTATTTTAGAAATAAAGTCCAAAACAATTTTTTAGTTTAATTTTACAGTTGAAAAAATATTTTTCAGCGACAGTTACTTTTGATAAAAATAATTTCAAAAATTTTAAACGTTTTTATGCAAATTTTCCGCTGAAAAAACTCTATTTTAGTTATTGCTTCGTAATTAATTTTCAAAAATCTTATTTTTAAATTTTTAATGTAAATTGATGAAATTAAACGTATAAATATGGTTGTATCATATATGATACAACATGTGGTAAGTCATGTCTTGCAATGTGAATCTCAAAATGCTATTTGACCTGGGAACAGGAAACTAAAAAAAATACTAGACCAATTTTAAAGTTAAATATGGCAAATCAATTTGGCTGAATAGTATTTGACAGAATAGCTCAGTTTTGTGACACTGTGACTTTGAAGCAGAAGGATGCCGGTTCGATACTCAGACTATTCAAGTGATTTTTCTTCTTTATTTAGAAAAGACACTTAACGGCAATTTTTTCAATGGAGTTCGCGTGGCTTATACAATTTTGCATCCACTTGAAAAAAGAAAGCAACAGCTTGGCCTTTACGGTCATACGAAAAAAATTAATTGTAAATCGATTCTCAAACAATAAAAACAGTCTTAGATTATTTTTTTTCAGCAAATAAAACTTTATCAAGAAAAAACCTATTTCGATTCAATAAAGCTATTTCAAGCAGAATGTCTCAGTATGGCTTATCAGAGGAAACTTGGAGGTACTACATTTTTCTGCTCTAATATAGATCTAATGAATTTCCTGTGATAAAATTACAAGAGCATCAAGCAGTTGAGCAAGATGATGAAGAACGTTCATCTTGCTTGTAATGTAACGTTAGATGTTTAGCTTGATTATGGTACACCATTAGAACTTGTTGGTAATGTTTAATGAAAATTTTTCTGTTCTGCAAAAGACGTTTTTCGTGTAGAAGGCAGTGGCTGAAATAGCGGATGGATAGATAGTCTTCAGTTTTGGCAGAATCGGTTTCAGTTTGTCTTTAAAACAGCAAAAACTTTTTTTACTCTTAGCCTGAGCTACCAGATAGCATTACCTCACGGCTCATCGGTAAATTTACTAGAAAATGAGAAACTTTGAAACAGTCATAAGCGTAAAACAAGAAGACCATTCACCAAACCAAAAAAACTCTTGGTTGAAAAACATTAGAAAAACGCTTCCTTTTTGTCAACTGTATAAGCTTGCTTAGATAAAAACTGGCAGTTTTTTGAATAAAAAATGCCATATCATTATTGTAGTATGCATTTTTATTATCACCGCCTCTATTTCTTTTTTTAACTTGCAGGTAATCGTGCGGCGTTCTCTTTAGTTCAACTGTCAAGCGATTATTCCAACTTACTTTCAAAGATCTCAATACATGTATATTGCTTCCAGATGAAATTTTTATTTGATTTTTTAGTTTTTATTTAGAGGTAAGTCTAAAATTTAAAGATATTTGATAAAATCGTCAAGCCAAGAACAGAAAAATGCCATCAGAAATTTTTACCAATAGCAAAACAAATTCAAGTAGGTTTCAAACTGTAACCAAGGCGATTATGTCACTCTAAATGCAACTCTAATATCCATCTACCCAATTCTGATGACTGTTTTTATTCTTGTTTTAGTTTTGTACACATTGTTTGAAACATGGTGTAAAACTTTCTTCAATAAACGATAAATTTTATTCTGGAATTTTTTTGCAAAATCTTCTTGAAGCACATTTTGTATCACATCTGAAACAACTATTCATTTTCTTTCATTTTTTATTAAATTAACATTAATTTAGATGCTTTTAATAGTTTTTAAGCTTAATTTAAATTTTTTTGTTTAAATTTAAAAATTCATGCAGTAAAGGGTTTAAAATAAACTTTTAGCATCAATGTATCTTTTGCCGTTAATTCACCTGAGCATTTTCCTGAGTTATACCAAAATCCCTTTTGCATCTTTTCAGCATACGTTGAATTTTTGCTTTTGGTTTTTGTTTTCTAGCTTGTGTATTTTCGAAATCTGTAAAGTAATTACACAACTTTATTAAACAACACATGGTTAAAAACTGCTCAAATAGTTAAAAACTGCTTAGTTAAAAACTGCTCAAACTTTATTAATTTATTTACTGAAACTCTTTAAGTGTTGAAAAGTCTTGATTAATCAGAGAAAATATTCAATTTTATATATAATTAAAATCAATCGTAAGTAAAATGCATAAAATAAATATAAAAATGCTGTAAATGTGAAGTTTTCGATTAAGTTTTATTGATCGTATCAGTAGTAAGAAACCTAAAGATCTATGTTGTTGGAAAGGAGCAAGTTAAAACCACCAACTTAAGACAATTAAGACGATAATATTGGTGCTTGCATGAACGTAGCGTAATCGAGTGCGAACAAAATCGACTCGGTTGTCATTTACAACCTACTTGCTCATTCTACTGTGTCCCTAATGAAAAGCATTTCCCACACGTTCCTCTACTTGGCAAAATTTACAAGCAGCTCTAAATTTCAGTTATATATCTAAATAAAAGGCTAAAAAAATAGCACTTGGAGGACAATAAGCGCCTCAGATGTTTTCCTCCAAGTAAGATAAATATAAATAGAGATGATAAAAGAAAGAATTTTTTTTGTTTTAAGTTTACTAAATAAAAGTCATGATGCTTTTTAGTCAGTGCAAATTTTTATGGAAAAAACATTCCAACAAAGTTATTGCAGCCTTATAGCAATTATGTTAAATTTAAACGAGATTCAATTACAATTACCGTACATTTTATACTACTATCCTTCATAAATTACATTCAAACGTCATAAATTTATGAGATATTTAAACGTTTTAGTGACACACAAAATAAGATGCAAAGTTGAGATAGAAATTTAACACTTTAATAACAAACAGAACACTTACGCGATAAGCAAACGAGCACACAAATAAGGAAACAAATAGAAAATGTAAGTTTCATTATATATTTTATTATATAGTCAAATTAATCTAGGTTGTAATTTTTCCTGTAAAAGAAAAAAAAAACTTTGAAATTATATGTAATTTTGATCTCAAATTCATTAACTTTTATTCTTATCTAGTTTTGAAAATAACGTAAGTTTTACTATAAAAAAGCTAGGTGAGTATTAGGATCTTAGAAATTTTAATTAACAGGAGGCAATATATAAATTTTTACTAAAAAATATTGCATTTATATTTATGTTTTTAGCAAAGGTTTGAGAATTTATAATAAAATTCAATACACACACTATAAAAAACTTTCTCACAATTTTCAAACATCTAGTTAACAAAATGTATGTGCCAAAGTAAGTTACATTTGGTCTCGATTTGACGACTTCATGCTTATTGCACTAATTTGTGAGTGATTCATGGTTTGCAATCCTTTTATAGTTTTTCACAGTAAAAGCATTTTTTCTTTGTGTCATTTAAAGCGTGATTAGTTGATTTTCAAACGTGACAAATTTCCACGTATCTAAAAGAGCGACCTAAACTCGGGTTTGTTTTTTTAACGCTTAAATTCTTGATCAGTGTTCAGTTTGTTTAGAAAGCATTCTAAATCATGGAAAAATTTAAATGCATCAGTTAGCGATAATGCAAATGTATATAAAATGATTTCACAAACAATCTTGGTCTACATGCAAAATTAAATTTATGGAAATTGATCCGTAAAAAAAAAATTTTCTTGTAATTTTCAAAGCAAAAATTTTTTTGTAATGAGTGAAAGAAGTTTTCAAGTGTTTTCAAGTGACACTTGAAAATATATAACTTGAAACTTGAAAAATATATGAAATGCAAAGACTTTCAAAAATAGAAATCTTATACAATAATAACACTGGTCAACAAATTTTCATCTTAGGTTTTAATCAGAAATGCAAAATAACTTTTCCCAATGAATTTCTTGCACTGATTCCGAATCTGTTCTTGTTTTTTTTTTAGAACATGAAATTTTTAAAATATTTGCAATTTGATAATATACATATTTAATAATGTGTTCTTTTAATTAAACCGAATTTTATTTTGAACTATTTTATTCAAAATGTCCTATAAATCCTCATTATGTAGCGTACTAACATTTTTTTTACTGTAGCAATGTTTAAAACACAAACTACAATTCTACTCAAAATTGGAAAAATGTTACAAATAAACATTATTCAATTGCTTACATTGTCATGATTTTAAAGGTTAAAGGATTACAACTCTTGTATACACTGACGCAACTTATGAACCAGTTGTTCTACTCAAATCTATTGATCACTTTGATTCCAATATATACAGTATGACATATAGAGTTATTTTATTGGTAGGAAGATAATTGCGAACACCTAAAAATGCTTTGAATACGAATTTTGTTCGTAAGAATGACTCTGATCAGCACGGTACAGTATCCAGCAGTAATTGCCCATCGTCCTTCATTTCAGAAACCTTGGCAGCGCGCCTCCATTGCTTGTATATCCTGGTGAAATCGTTCACCTTGCTCATCACTGACCGCACCAAAGTTTGCGGAAAAAAAAGTCCAGGAATGAGTGTAGAAAATGTACTTTTAGGGACATGCGACAACCCATCTCTTTGTAAGCTTTTTTAACTCCCTCCTGAAATAAAGGTGAAATTCTATTTCCCAAAAATTTTCCACACAGCCATTTAAATACTTTCTAAGCACATTATTCGAGTGCAGTCAGCGTTTTCCCAAAATTTGGATTTTTCAAAGCTTCCGGAATCTGTGCGCCACAAAGATTCCTTTTTTCAATTTTGCTTTACTCATTTTGGGAAACTTCTTGCAACGAATGCGAACCCACTGAAATTGTTCTTTTCCAGTGCTTTAATAAAATTTTTGATTAATCCCGGTTTTATAATAATTGATGGCATTAATACATCCTTGAGCTCAATTAAATGGATAGTTTGGATATTTGCGATTCCTGGAATATATGAACCTCAATCTGGCCAGTCTCTTATAACATAGTGCTCCGCAGTAGCACGACTATCCCATAGATAAAGAAAGCAGAAATGTTAAGCCCTTCTTGCATTCCCATTAGAATGTCAATCACCTTAAGGTCTTCAGAAATAATCGCTATACTAAATAGCATTGAGGAGGATTCCAATACTTTTGTAAGATTCCTTTAAATGCACAGAGCGTGCTACTGGAACGGAGGGTTTTGTATTGCTATTGTGGGGAAGAACAGCTTTAAAATTTCTCTTAGAGGAGTCCAGGAAAAGATGCCACTCACGTGCTACGCAATTTTCTCCCAATTTTTCAAACACACTTTTAATATTATGACAGTAGCACAGCGGTCAACCCACTCTGAATACCGTCAACAAGTCTATGTTGCCCTTTCTGTAATGGGTAACCATTACATTTGCATAAAGCAAGTTGTTTTTTTGTAATCTTGACGCAAGCAGCTCTGCCTTTCGTTTTGAAAGTGCTAGGTCTCCTATAAGAACATTTAACCGTTCTCAGGAAAAGAGAATAAGTTTTGAACATTCTTGTGTGTCATATTCAGAATCTGTTGAATTGCTAGGAGCATGAGTACTTTCTTCATCAGAATTTCTCTCGACTTCATCAGCAAGAATGTCAAGTCGATTTTTAAATGAAAGTGGTGCAGGCATGGAAGCGTCATGTGGAACAGGTCTTCGCAATAAGTCTAGATTTGCATATGAAATCTTTATTCTACACTTCCTATTAAACCCTTTCACATTTACAAGGCAAAAATAACAGTCTTGAATGTGTTCCTTTGGTTCCTTCCATATTATGGGAACAGCAAAAAGCATTGCTGATGTTTGTTTGTTCAACCAGTTTTGCAAGCCGCTTGAACAAGAAATGCATATTTGATGCGGTGCCCACTGCTTATCTTGATCTTTCAACGAACAACCAAAATACAGTTAGTATATTCTTTTTAGATCTGATGTAATGGCTCGTCATTGAGTTTTAACAGTAAAGCTGCCACATACATGACAAAACAAGTTTGGACTATTTTCAAACTTTCTTGGCATGATTATATTAAATTTAAAAACAAACAGTAAATTAATCTATATAAGGTCTGAAAAACACAATCAATTGTTACTTCGATATATTTCCAGTAAAGCATTAGTACAAACAACTAAAAATACCTGACGTTGAAGACCTGAAGCCCACCAAATAGGTTCTTAGCCACCAAATATATGACATATTCAGCAAAACGCTAGTTTTTATTAGTTACGCCTTAGCAGTATCAGTTCAGCCACTTATGAAATTCTTTCTAAAACGTCATTCCTCTGTTACAAAGCATGGTAAAATTCGCATTGCACAAGTTTATGTAAGTTAAATTATAAAAAAGGAGATATAAAAATAACTTAAAAACCTGATGTGCTAGAGAAATAGTCAACACATTTTTGAAATCAGCGTCAAAAATATGTTTAGGAATGCATAAAACCATCTCTGATTAAAATTTGCTGTTTACCAGTGTAATCAGGTTTAAAGAGGAATAATAACTACAAAGCTTTATAAAACTGCTATTTTACAATTGGTTTTGACAAAAATAGCAAAAAGAAGATTTCAGATAGCGACATTAATTTGCCACAAGTAAAAGGGTCCTTTGCATATATACAAAAAGATGAGAAACTCTATTTCAGTGGTAACCAAAGCCTTTGAAGCAAGGGCTATTTTGGCTTGTCAAACATATTTGCCAGCCGAATTGTGATCTTTGTAAAAAGATGATTAAATAAACAGTTAATAAAAGATCGTTTGTAATGAGAAAATATTGCACAAACAGACACTCAAAACGTTTACGCGGCCACTAATCAGACAACTCTGCTCCGCCCAAAGTAGTTGCTACTTTACATAAGTGTGCAATTAGATTGTTCGAAACTCACTTGATAAAATAAAATTTCCAACCATTGCCAGATCATGTGAATGAACAGATTCCGGTTAAAAAGAAAATAGAACTAAAGCTGAGTTACTTAAAACAGTAGATTTCATCTAGTTTGTCAAAAGTTTATAATTAAAGTACTTGCCGACGTAGCCGAGTGAACCTTTGCTGCAAAAACGCCATAATCTTTTAAGTGAATCAATGCACTTTAAATAAAAACGGTAAAACGAATCTTTTTAATATACTTATCAGAACAACTTACTGATAAAATGAATTAAGTGGGTGGTGTACCACTAAGGTAATGACTACATAACAATGAAAAAGTTTAAAAGTTTAAAATTATTGTAAAATACTGAAAATCAATTATAAAGTTAAAATTTAAAATTAAAATTATAAATGAAGTGTGAGATTCATATTTTATTGTTTTGGTTATTGATTATCATTTAAAAATAAATACACAATTATCAAAATTTGTCTTAAATGCTAAAACGAAATTTCAATTTAATAGTGTGTTTCATAAAAATACTGATCTTTATTTTATTTCAAAACCAATAAATACAATTTGTAAACAATAAAATAGTTCTCCGGCAAAAAAACAAAAATTTTTAAGCAAATAATTTTGTTGATATGTCTATTCTTGAACTATTTCTTATTTAATCATGCATTTATTCATTATCAGTGCAGAAGTTTTTTTGCGTAGAAAAATTAACTATTCCAAACTTTAAGAAATATTGACTCGTATTTGTCTAAACTAACGTTATTTTCTAATATTGGGAGTAAAACAAAAGATTTGGAAATGTTTAAAACACAATCTTTCAAAAAAAAAATCCCGTTCCATAAATCAAAAGTGTAAAAAGTCAAACTCTATTTTTCGCTATTTAACATCAATCAATTTTAATGTTTTTTTAACAATGAAATGTCACTCGTAAAGCATCTTAACTTACAACTGTCATTTTCGCTTATTTCAACACCTTTCGATCAGACAGTTTTTTGATTTGTTCAAGCATAATTTTAATCTAGTGTAGCATAAAAACTGCTTCTTTCTTTTTATTATCTTATACTTATGCTATGGAAAATTCAACCTTAAAAAAGTTGAAATATTTTACTTTCAAAGTTGGTCACATGGGTAAATGTGGTAAATTTATTCCTTTGGAGCACATGTGACCCCTATAGGATTTCACAAAATATCTAGGGATTTTTCGAAATTATTAAAATGATGGCCTATGAAATTATTAAATTCATGAAATCTTTAACATTTTTGGTAATTTGATGAAATCACTAGTTTGACAGCTTTACTGTAACATATAAAAATATAAAGAAATTTTGAATAAGATTTATTTAATTCTGTTTAAATAAAATTTTAACCGTCCTGCTGTTGGGGCAAATAAAATTAATGTTTAATTAAGTTTTGTGGCTTGAATTTAATTAGATTCAATTATATAAGTTTTTCCATAGTTTTTTGATCTGTGTTTATTAGAAAAATGCTAAATGACGTCAAAGCAAAACTGTAAAATTAGTTAAACTTCAGACCACAAAACTTAATGTAATATTAGCTTTATTTGCTCCAACGGACTGTTTTGCCTGGCTAGGGTCATCAGGGGCGGTTCCGAAATATTATCTTGGTTCAAAAACATAGGTTAAGAAACAAAATGAGCTACAACTTATAAAGTTTGATATCATTGAATTTATCCATCCATAACTAAAAATTTGTTTAAATAATCCGTAGCGCCGCCAAGACGCGAACCAAGTCTGTGTTCGCGCGTTAATTAAAATTTGCACATGGCGCCTGGTGATTTGTGCCCGCTGCTGTTTCCTGACCTTTGGCAATCTCTTTATGTGTAATAGTTAGCACGTGAGGAAGGTTGGTTTTGCCTTTTGAGACGAATGTTGGTTGGAGAGCCTGTTAACCGTTTTTTCTTATATCCTTTTGGAATTGAATAGCCTATTGGCAGAGGTTCGGAACGGAACAAAATTTGTTATAATCTAATTTAGTATATTTAATTTAACTACGTAAATATTGGAATAAACTAGTATTCTTTGTTCAAGTTTGAATCAATTTCTGTACCGGAACTAACAAAATCTATAAACTTAGCCAAAAAATACGCAGAGTTGATGACCACAAAATTAAACTCATTATGCACTGCAGAAAATTTGTACTATTTAGTGATGGCAGTACATGGACAAAGAAAAGAGGCAGTCGTTTTGACGTAACTACAGTATGTGCTCATACGATGGGGCGGACATATATCAGCTAGTTGGATTATTAAAAACGTAAAAAATGATATAACATATCTTAAAAACATCATGAGCTTAAAAATATGTAAAAAAACAACTTCCGGGATTATTAAGAGACGATGGCTTTGCAATAATAAACAGCAAATCAAGACCGATCATCATAAGAATCAAAAAACATATTGACAATTTTTTAAAGCGACGGTTTTGAAATAGCAACAAAATCTAATCTCATACAGATTGATTTCTTAGATGTTACACTAAACTTAATTGCAAGAAAATTACACTAAACTTAATTGCAAACATACTGCAAACCTGGAGACACACCGCCTTATATTTATATAAACTCTAACCATCCTCCCAACATATAAAAAAAACAATTAATCGAAATGATTTCATTATGCTAGTAGTAAAACTCATGCAATCTAGAAGAATTCAACTAAGCAATTCCGGAACACTAATCATTACTTGAAAAAACAAATATACATGGAAAGATTAACTTTTATAAAGCACAAACAAAAAAAAACAAAAAAAACAAATCAAGAATTTGGTTCAACAGCCCCTTTTAGCAAACATTTTCCAACACAGAAAAATTTTTTATCCTCCTCAAAAAGCATTTTCCAAACAGAAATAAATGTCATAAAATTTTTAACAAAAACTGCATAAAGTTTAGCTATAGTTGAACGCCCAATATTAAATCAAAAATATTAAAAAAACATTCCCGGTTTTGGAAAAAATAATTGATATTTTGTACATGTAGGCTAACCATATGTCCCGATTTTTATAGCTTTGTCCTGGCTGGTTTGCCACAAATTCCGCTAGAAATTCAAGACAGATTCGAAGTGAAGACCTTTATTTTGAGAACACTACTTTTGAGAAAGAATTTTGTTCTAATAACAAGCGTCCCGGTTTGCATCTTTGAAAATATGGTATGCCTATGTAAATTATTAAAGTATGCTGTAAAACTTAAATTTTAATTATAATTTGTTTCTTTTGTGTTGGTAAAGTACTTAATTTTTATACTGACAAATTATTATTCAGCTAAATAAAAATGATAAATTTATTTACCCTAATAGTATTTTTGATAAAATATAGCGGATGCCTTGTATGTAATTTTATCTTATGCCTAGAATCCAGACTAACTTATTTATGCACTAAAAATTCATTAGCGTAAATCAAACAAGGGTCACACCTTTTTACAAAATATTTATCTGTGATCCTTTATGTGGGTTACGTGAGATAATTCAAAACCACGTGACACGCATATGGGCCACGTAATAGCAAACGTGTTAATTGCGTATAAAATATCAATAGACATTTCACACGGATTAACTCCTCCAAAACGATCATGATTTAAAAGTCTGCCCAAAGTAGACGTATATGGAAACATTAAATTCAAACAAAAAAATTGATGCAATAGACCTAATAAAATTACTAGCTATTAGAAGTTATAGTGCGAATCATTATTTTGACATTACCTTTCCCTAAGCAACATAGAAGACCACACAAAAATAAGAATTAAGCTTATATAAATATTTAGCGCTGAAATGAACATAAAATTTTTGGTATTATTTTGCTAAATCTGTGCTGGCTAGGAAGCATTAGTGATTTTTTTAAAAACAGCAGACATGCCAAAATAAGTTTCGTAATCTGAATAAATTGATTGAAATAAAATTTAAATGAAAACTACTTCAGTCCCACAACAACTTTTTTGAAAAGTCTTTAAAAAATTTAAAAAAGTTATTTCGATACGCTAATACCAAACCACATGTCTAACAATAGAGTGCAAAAATTTTGTTTAATTACGGGAATTTTTGTATGCGTATCTTATTTGCCCAAATTTTCTCCTGTGGTATTTCGTTTCATGTTATATCAATCTATTTTTCTCATGAAATGAAAATATTTAAGTGCACTCGCATAATCACGTTCCTCGTTTTATCAATTTGTTCAATTAAAAATAATTTTGCAACATCATCAAAAATATTTTTCTGAGGTAAATTTTTTACAAAAATAAAATTATACAACACCAAACAAAATCATTTTCAACGCTTATAAAAAAATTATAAAAGATTAAATGTTTAAAAATGTGAAAGAAAAGATTCACAATCAAAAAAATAAAAATTTAAATAAACTGAAGTCAATCAAGTCTAGAAAAAAAATTTTAATCAATAATGATAAAAATATTGTCTTTTCAAATATTTTGTTATTTCAATTATTGAAACATTTAAATACTCATTCAATCATAAAATTATATTTGAAGTTTTTGATAGGTTAATTTTGACTTTTTATGTTTTAAATTTTTACTTTGTTGAATTGATTTGTTTTTAATTACTTGCTCCAAAACCTGCAAACTTTACGTGAAGCTGCTACCCGAATTTTTTTCCTTTTTTCCAATTTTTCAAAAAGCAATATTTGAAACACAGCTAAATACATGTATATCAAAAAAGATTATAGTTTTTTATTGAGAAGAGCCGTAAATCATAAAAAATTTTGATAAATCTAACTTTGACCAAAAAGTTGTAGATTCTTAGTAAAAAATCATTAAGTAAAAATACAAAAATAAAAGAATAATACAACTATGAATTTTGATTACTCAAATATTTAGTTTCGGTATTTTCAATACTCAAAAAAATAATTTTTATTAATATTTTTCTGAGTATTCAAAATATAAAATTAAATTTTCAATAATAATCAAAGAATTTACACATTTCGAACACAAATTGGTAAAGTCAAAATATTAATCAATTCAGTTGAAAAAGAAACTTATCAGCCAATTGATGATTTTGCAGAGTAAAAAAAATAAAAAAAAGTTGGGAATGGTTTACATTTTTGTAAAAATCGTGACTTAAAGTAAACTTTTTAAATTAATTATCATTTACTTATTTTGTTAATTATTTTGCAAGAATTTTCTCAAGTCACAATTTTGACAAAAATCACTATCGACAAGTGAACAAGTCATTCAACAAAAATCACAAATTGGCTGCTTTGTTTGTCCCAAACGGAAGTTGCTTTTACGCAGCTTGGACCTAAGTACATCCAATGTGTTTTAAGGTGTTTTGAGAAACCAAAACGGTCTCTCAAATTTTTTCAATGTTCTCTCAAAATATACTTCTGCTGTCAATATAAGCAATGCTTGATATTTTTCTATGATAATTAGTTCATTTGTAGAAATATATCTAAAAAACTTTTCCTTTATTGGTTATAGTCCAGTTAGTAGACAGTGCAGTTAATCATACTCAACATTAGTTCGATTTAATTCTTAAAATTGTATAGTTATATTATTTAATTCGTGTGGTCATAAAGTTAATAACTATTTTAGAAATTTGAAGAGGCGCAAAGTAGTGCCGAAAACGTTTAAAACTTCATGTACTGTAAATATGTATAAATTATTGTAAATGTTTCAAGATTGGTGGTTGCTATATTTAGTATCATCGTGGTATAAGAAAGTAACCTTATTTCCAAAACTGCATTTTTCAAATTAGTAAGTTCTTAATAAGAAAATTAAATGAATTCTAACAAAATGATTTTTTGAGTTATAAAGTTTACTGAATTTTAAAAAAATATCTCAACGTAAACCAAGACCAAGATCATCTTAAGAAATCATGTTCGCGACAGACGCTCTGACGTCACATACTTAGGTAATTGTTTCAGATAAGCCAAACACTGCTAGAAGAAACTTTATTGTAGAGTCTACCGTCTTAGGATAAAATTATTGCTTGTAAACTTAAACATTTGCTATAAAACTAAGAACAAATTGCTGCGATAAAATAACATTATTTATTTTAAACCAAAGCAGAAGCATTAAATTTGGACGAAATAGTACTGTATTATCATTAAAAATTCAAGCCAAATTTTAAAGTACAGTTTGCAGCTATCTTTTCTTTCTTTGTTTTTCTTGCGCAATGTTATCATTATTTTTAAGGTACAAATTATTGAGTAATACGTTAGTACAGCTCCATATTATCATTTTTGTTATATTCACAAGTTTGTGATTATTTTCACAGGCTTTTTTATAAAAAAAGAAAAAGTCTTCTTCATCCAAAGCAGACATTGTAGTATGTACAACAAACTGACTTTGAGAAGGTGCAAGCTTAAACTTATCAATTTTTTTTTAAGTTTGTTTACAATGATATAGTTATCTGTTGCAATATAGACAACATCAGACAAAGGGTATAAAAAACCGCCCCTAATTATACGAAAAATTAAAGCGTTTTTGATGCTTTGCAAATCGCCAACTTGGCTTGTGATTTTTGTTTTACAAGTTTCGCATTGCAATGTTTTGCAAACCGAGTAATAGCAATATTCAGCAATGTAAGTTTGTACTGGCGTGTGTTGCAACGAGTTGGCATATTTTTCAGTTAAAATTTCTACAAGATGGTTTATTTTTTTCATTTTTATTTTATTTTAATCTCTACATTTATCCTCCTGACCCGCAGGAAAGCGGGAAAGGCGCTAATGCATAGGGTAGGCAATTACCCCGACCTGCTTCCAGAGATGCCAAGATATTGCTGTCGCTTGTAATTCAATATAGATATGACTGTTTGCCAAGAGATATGACTTTTTGCTAAGACTGTTTTAGAGCTGTATGCCAAGACCACCAAGCAGGGGAAAGTGCCGTAAAGTGTTTTTCCCAAGGACACAACAGAATGGTGCGAGTGGGTTTTGAACTGAGACCGTGTTGATTACGAGCCCGGCGCTTTAACCACTCGACCACGCTGCCGACATGCCGACATGCTCTTTGATAGTATGTGAACATTTTGTTTCATAATAGTTTTTCCAGTTGATTGAAAAATTAATTAAAGTAATTGAGTTTCCTCCCAGTCGTAGAATTCACTCGATTTATCTCTGATCATGTAGCAGTATCGACGATTTTGCCAAGCTTATTTTTACAGAGATAAATCAAGGTTTTATCTGATATATGGTTTATCTTTGAGAAAGGTGTTCTTTTAATATGAATTATACTTGATTTATAATTGTTTTTTTATGTTTGTTTACATAGATAAATCATACATGTTATATGTATTTTATATCTTTGATTTGGTCAAAGTTATTTTTTTAAATATGAATTATACTTGATTTATAATTGTTTTACCCATGTATATTTGCATAGATAAATCATATATGTTATATGTATTTTATATCTTTGATTCGACCAAATTTATTTTTTTAAATATGAATTATACTTGTTTTATGATCGTTTTATACATGTATGTTTAAGTGGGTAAATTATACAAGTTTTAGTATTTTATATCTTTGATTTGGCTAAATTTGTTAGTTAAGAATGAATTAAATTTGATTTATAAGTACTTTGCATATATGTATGTTTACATATGTATATCACGTATACTTTAAACACATTAGAAATTATTGGTTCTCTTCAGAAGAGTGCTTATGACTTCAATAGTCAGAGCAATTATTCCTATTTAACAGAACACAAATATTAAAAAAAAACATTATTGAAATAGTCCTGACAGACTGTTTCGCCCATGCTACTCATCAGGAGACACAACATCTAAACAAAGCAATACCAGTTACGTTAAACAAAAATAAAATAAACAAAAATTAAAATTAAAAGTTAAAATAAATGTTACGTCTCAGATAAAAACTCACATTAAAAATAAACGCTACAAAAATTACGTATGTTTTATGTATTTTCTATCTTTAATAAGCGATTTTATTTTCATAAAAACGAATTATTATAATTAATTTACATTTATGCTTATATGTTTAAAGTTCGTATGTTTATTTAAGTATGTAATATGCAGTAATGGCTTTACAAAAAAGGGGGAGGGCAGTGCAAGAAAAATAGGAGGGGCTACTTTTTCGTGTTCCAAATTTTTTGGGGTCCCAAAAAAAATAATTTCTAAAAAATATTATTACTTTGGAGGCATCAGTTTTTAGTGCTCCAAAGTAAAGTGATCTCTAAAAAAACGGTCATCACTTTAAGGGCCACCATAATGGTGCTACTATAAAGAAATAAAGCAATATTTTGCTTTGTGAGACAACTTTTTGACGTTTTTTAGAATGCACTTCGAAGGTTTTTAGAATTTTTTAGCTCTTCCATGTACGGCAAGACCAAGTATACCTTTCTTGTTTTATCAAAGAGATATCCTTGCACGGGCCACTATTGGTAATGTCAATGATGTATTCATTGATTTTTCATATGTATGTAATGAAGGTAAAAATATTTTTTATTGTCATCTCTATACTTATCCTCCTGACTCACAGGAAAATGTCGGAAACCTTATATTTGGGGCAACCATCAAGCAATTATCTCGACCTGCTTTTAAAAATAGTAAGATACTGTTGTAAATTCTAATGTTTTTTAGCAACGTAAAACTACGTTTTTGCAATCGCTAGTAGCCTAAGACAGGGGTGGCGAACCTTTTTTTACAAACGTGCCAAAATATCACAAGTGACGTAAAGCAAGTTTATACCGTGCCGGTAACTTTGAAAAAACTAATTAAAAAGGTAAACTATGCAAATTATTGATTATACTGTATTTATCACCATAAATCACAATATGTTAATGAGATTTTTGTTGCTGTAATTTAGATGATAAGCGTTTTATATCTGGTTCATACTCTGTCACTTTAAGTAATGCACATGCAGATGTAGACTCATCAATCAAGCTACTTCTCAAATTGTTTTTGATCAAGTTCATTTACGAAAACACTGACTCACAACAATACGTAGATGAAAAAATTGATAAAATAGCAATTGCTAATTTTTTTTAGACAAATGAAAGTATTGGGAATGGTATCCCATGTTTTCAATACTTTTTCTTCTGGATTGCATGTTAATACACCAACTGCTCTATTGTTCTCTATTAATTCTAAGTCTCTTTTCAGATCGATAAACTTTTGTTTCATATAGAACTAGATTGGAAATCAATTAATTGCGTTTCTATATCTTCCAAATCTAGCCACTTCAAGCTTTCCAAATTTAGTGTTTCTAGTGATGTTGAGTCTGGATGCAAAATAAATTGCATTGTTTCAGCGAATTGCCTGAATTGTGTAAACCTAGAATCAAATTCCTCGATTAAATCTTGAATAACTTCACAAAACATTCTTAATAGTTGATTTATTCCTTGTTCAAGATGGTCATTAGATTCAAGTTGTAAAAAATATTTCTTTGTATTTTTAAAATACTTGAAAGTTTTTTAATCAACATCCCGATAGAAAACTCGTAGTTTTGCTTCGAATGCTTCGATTAAATCAAACATGATAATAATGGTTTTATTACGACCTTGCAAGCCTGTGTTAATTCGTTTAAATGTAAGCACAAATCAGTAAAAAACATTAATTTTAAAATCTATTGGCTATCAAACAACTCTTTAAACTTTTCAATAATTTTTTTGGTAGTTACAAAAATTATAATTTCATCCAAGCATTCAACAAATCGTTCCAGAACTTTTCCCCGACTTAACCATCGCATATTATTGTACATCAGCAAACCAACATGCATAGAATCCATATTGCCAAGCAGTTTTTTAAATTTTCGTTTGCTTAATGGATGAGCAGCCATTAAGTTAATTAGTTTTTTTACTACATCCATAATGTTCTGC
Organism: Diplosoma virens; assembly: GCA_963680785.1. NCBI lineage: Eukaryota > Metazoa > Chordata > Ascidiacea > Aplousobranchia > Didemnidae > Diplosoma > Diplosoma virens. The sequence continues at coordinate 12,309,234 of OY796888.1, forward strand.
AGTGATTTAGAACCAGTTTTTGCACATAATACTTGCTGGTGTATAATGCAGTGAAAGCTCAAAATGGAATGTCCAACATGCTGAGTAAATAAATTGATAAATCTATTGGTTTTTTCGGTCATACTGCCAGCACCATCTGTTGATACAGATACTATTTTAGAAAGATCAAGTTTTTTTTCAGTCAGTTGTTTCACAACAGCGTTGCATATGTCTATCCCTCTTGTTGTTGTTGTTTCTAATGACGCTAAGCTGATCAACTCTTCTCTAATTGTATTATTAACCAAATAACGGCCAAAAATTGCAAAACGTGCCGAACCTGTTAACTGTTAAGTCAGTACTTTCATCAAGACAGATAGATAAAAAATTACAAAAACTTAAGTCTTTATTTTGCTGGTGAGAAACATTGTCAGCCATATCCAAAATTCTAGCTTTTACTGTATTTCTAGATAACGGTATTTTTTTTATTCTCTGAATAATTTTTTCTTTTTCTTTAAAATTTTCAAATAAAACCGTTACACATTCAAGCCATGCTTGTTTGATAAATTGTCCTTCACTGAATGGTTTTACGTGTTTGGCAATTTCTTTTGACACAATATAGCTCGCTGCAGTAACATTTGAAGAGCCACCTATAAATTTCATTAGATTTGATGATTGCATTTTCTTCTCCTTACAAACTTTAGAAATAATTTCTCTATGTTCTTCTTTCGTTTTCAAATAAAGATCTTTATGGTTTGTTTCGAAATGACGTTTAACTGAAGATATTCTACAAACAACTTTATTACAACACAAGACACATACTGCTTTATCATCACTGCTAATCATGCCATACTCTTCAGTCCAGCAGCTTTGAAACCCTCTACTGCTGAATGATGATAATTTTAGCTTTTTATTTTCTCTTGACATACCTCAGGTAAAAAAATGAATAATTAATTAAAAAAAAGAAAAATTCAAATTTATGATCTAGCAAAGCTTGAAATTTAATTTATTTCTGAAAAAAAATATATATTACACGTGTAAAAGTAAATTACTGTACTTGGTTTCTTCAAACTCTGTTAGTAAAATTTACCAACTGTTGTAAATTTCTGTTTCAAAAAGAAACTAACCAAAAAGAGAACGATGATATCAAATTACACACTCTCTTGTTTTACAACCGTGACGTCACAAAGCAAATAAATGATAAATCAAAGAGCTTTGATCTATTCTGAGAAATCATTTTAGTCTAACTTGAGTTTTTAACTCTGCTAAATGATGATTGAACTAATGCGCGATAAGAAGTTTCAGATAAACTTATCATAAAAGTGCCGTGCCAGCAAAAATCAGCCCGCGTGCCAGATATGGCACGCGTGCCATAGGTTCGCCACCCCTGGCCTAAGACAACGCTCTACTACTTAATGAAAATGAATACTTTATTTTTTAATTATTCAACTGAATATTTTACTTTAATCTCTGTTTAATTTTTTATAATTTTTTTGGGTGCTTTATGGCTGCTTGTGATAAAAAATAACTTTCACTTAATTTCGGAGCATAAAATTTGGAACGCTAAACTAATTTCAGAATAAAAAGTATAGCCAATATACTTTGAAACATAGTTTTATTTAGGACTTTTTGGAATTATAACTCATTCCATTATCAATTGCGTAAAACTAAATAATTAATAGTAAAATTGAAAATTTAATAGTAAAACGCAACTCGTTCCATCTGTGTCTACTCGAGGCAACTTTTATCAAAACCAAACATCCGGTTTTATGTAAGCAAAAGGAATTTGTTTACACATTGAAACTTTTCAAATAACATAAGTTGCGAGTAACAGTGTTTCTCCTGGGTAATTGCACATAGTGCGTTTCTCCTTTCCGAGAACATCCTGTATTGCACCACACTGTGCAATTGTGCCTTTCTCCTTTCCGAGACTGCAGTACCTTTCTCCCAACTGTTGAGACTATAAATACCTTGATTTTCTCTGGTTCGTCCCATTTTGACGCGATTGCCACTGATGAGAGCGTCACGAAAAGCTTATGGCTCCGAAAAAATCGACTTTGTTTAAAGCGATATTAAAATTCTGTACCACAAAGAAGCTCTTTACGTAAAGACAAAATTATTTTTTCTAATAATAGAATTACCATATTTACGTAGAAAGCATAAACAAGTTAATTTTTGTTCTAGAATTGTTTAAAAATTGACTACAATTAGATGGACGTTCTTAATTTTATAACGAACCATGAATATTTTTTCATTTCTGAAAATAATGAACCAAGGTTAAATAGGATTTTTTCGTTGAAGTTAGTTAATTAAAAAAATTAAATTAGTTAAAAAAAGGTTTTTATCTTTATACGCTAGGAATAAAATTGTCTCTAGTTGTATAAAACATTTTTTATCTAGGCTTCAGTCAACGGTCCAGCAATTGCAGAGCCCTGGTTAAAGCTAACATTAAAATTGAAAACAACTTTAAAATTCTGATTTTTTTTATACATTAATACAGCTAGAGATATATTTAACAATAGTAAAAAAATTTAATGTTATAAACTTACTTGCTCTATAGTGCAATTAAATTTCTAACCACAAGAGAGACGAGTGGCATTTTCAGCTAACTTTTGGATGTCGTTTCCAGACTGAGACCACATGGTTGAATTGATCATCCGTCTTTTATGCACGGTAGCTGTTGAACTGTCAGTCTCACTTTTTTTACAAATTGAACTTTTTGTGCTTTATAATTGGCAGAAATTTTTAATTTTAAAAGTAATTCTAAAATAAGAAATTGAAAATTACTTTATTTTATCAATTTTTCCTCAACTAAAATGTAATTATTTTCCCTCAACTAAATCAAAGTAATAAATTTGTTCAGCTTAAAATAGTGGATACTAACAAAAATTGATTAAAACGTACTCGTACCGTGACGTACGCCTTTGTAAACCGGGAGAAATATAGACTTTTCGTCGGATGCAGTTTCGGTCATCGACTTTAAGTATCTCACTATTCAGATGTGATAGGACGATGGCGCTTCCACACGTTAATTATCCGTTTCTTACTATAAAAGAGATTTAGTTTATGGCAAATCATGAAAAAAGTTTTTTTTGCATTTGCTTCAATAAGAGTTTTGCAGTTGAACTTACTGTCTATCCCTCTACGTATTTAGCTTCAAGATATAAATCTGAAAGGCAACAAAACTATTCGACATCATTCTAGTGGAGAGAGTCGTCACTTTTTATTTTCAAACTTAAAGCTTTTCGCCAGTCGCATGGTTTTGTTTCGCGGGTTGCACATTCCGGAAGTAAAAAAAACAATTACAGTATTTATCCGCTTGTAAACCGCCCTTGAAAGTAAATGCACATACGTACAACTGTAAAACGTTCTTTAACGTATGACTGTCTGTGACGCAACAAGAATAAAAATAAGAATTAAGTCAAAGAAACTCGTCAACAAGTCTCGGCTATTAATCGTATATTATAAAACAATCTTTATATTAGCTTTCCGCTTTCCTAACACCTTGCTCTTTTTAAATCAAACATAGTAGAAATCTTTTCTCTGTCGTTATTTTTCAATAATTGTTTCCTTTTACTGTATTGGTTTTACATCAAAAGATTTGTATCAGTATATGCATTAAAATACTCAATCAATATATATGTAAATTTTGTTTTTTGACTGTATTGGATGTGGGGGCACTTGACTTGATAACGTATGTTCTTTAGTGCCCCCTGCCTTCACACATATTTTGATTTTCTATTAACATTACGCTGTGCTTGTATTATAAAATCTATGTTTGTGTGTTTGGCAAAATAAATATATTCGTTATTCGTTATTAAAACATTACTAGTTTTAAATTTAAATTCTTATTACGTTTCGGGAAAGTATTGTTAACGACCAAACTCTTTAGTTACAGGGATTTTTTACTACTGCAACCCTACTGAGTTTTCGCCGATTTGACTTTTGACGTGTAAATAGCCAAAAAACAAATCTAAACTTAAACAGTTATTTTCTTTTGTTAACATAAAAATCTGTTTCCGTAAATGAGATTGAAAACCTTTTATTATCTGGTAAACTTTGAGTAAACATAGTTAGTCAGCTATTCAATCAAATTGAAATAAATAAGTAACTGTAACTTTGGTTTTTGTTGCTTTTTGCGTTTGCTGAAATAAGTGAAAAACTAATTGTTCTGATTTAAGTTTTGGTTTTGGCCTCCTTCTTCAATTTTAATAGAGTCCAAAATGTTCGGAAAAAAACATTTTCTTAATTTATTTGTTTTCCCATGGCATATTGCACAACAACTTCAACAAATAATGCAAGCAAAAATAAAAAATCTTCCAACAAATTCTTGTCCAATTTCATTGATTGCATACGTCCCATTCCAATAGACAAATTACCAATTCTTTTAGGCATTCAGTCAGCTGATCTTTGCTTATGAGAAGTGACACTCTTTTTGGCTAACCATAACACTTTCGACCCTTATCATATACTGCAAGGTTTTTTAAGTCGGTTCTCAGATGTATTTTAAAAGAGATTTCGATCCAGATGCCCGTTTTTGGCAGCTTTGAAACTACTGAAAAACTTTTTCAAACTAGGCGTCCGCCCTGCCTAGTGAACAACCCATAGATGAAACACTGAATACTGTAAGAGTGACACTTTGAACCCTTACTATATAAGCTATAGCACGGTATATTAGGCTGGTTCTTAAATGCCTACCAATTAAAACAGACTGAAGTCTGGAAAATCTCGTTTGTTTTAGCTGTGCAAAAACTATTAAATGATTTTGCCAATCTAGCCTCTGCGCTATTCATGAAAAATTTTGTATAAACCACCAAAAAATTGTGAAAGTATATTTAAGCTCCTTGACTTCATTTCAAGGGCCAATACCTGGAAGATTGGAATAGGGGCAGACTGAGAGTGTTATAGGCCCTAGTGCAGAAAATACAATGGATCCCCTCTCTTGCTCTTAACAGATATTAAAATGAGTTAACATGCATTTTTGGAAATCCAATTTTATATTTTAACACACCCTAATATATAAATTATTATGCTTTACAATAATACTGAGCAAAAAGCTTGAAATATTATAATTTAAAGATTGCAGTAACAATATTGTAATCATTCAGTAGAGTATTCTACAATTTTATCAATGATTTTGTTTTTGTTTGATTTGATTTTTATTGCAATATCTTTTTCAATAGCAATTACCATGAGTAACTCCAAGTTATTCTGAGTGAGTGAAAACTCCAGCCTTGTGTTTCAACAGTCTTGGTGTAGAAAAATTTTTTTACATGTGCACTGTGTGATGCTTAGTGTTTTATGAATTTGTATGCTGCATATTAATTTTCATATGACTTTCATAGAAATCCAAAATGGCGGAAGTTTAAGCGCAACAGCATTTTCGTTTGCCATTTCTCAAAATATTCGATTTTGAGCGTCGGGGTCACCAATTTAGCTATCTCGATAAATGCTTATACAATGTATGCTCATAGATTTATGCGAAGCAGTGTATTGAATACTGGGCGATGCGATTGAAAACGCGGGAGCGGGAATGTCTGATCTGTCTTTTTAAATTAATTTCTAACTCACCATATTAAGTTTCTAATTCAAATGCGGTTTAAATATAGAGATTATATTATAAAGAACGAACAATTAATAAGAAAAAGGCAAATTAAGAGATTAAATTTTGGTGGATACACAATGAGTGCTAAGCTGTTGAACAACATGTACAATATTTATTAATATTACAATGTAACAATATGACAGCGTTAACAACGTGATTCTTTCAAATTAACAACAAATTAACATCCAATTTTCTAACCGAGAAAAAACAGATAAACAATTTGTTTATACTCACGATTCTCGCACCGTCTCGTTTCGACGTCCTTTCACCATTCCGACTAGAAGAGAGAGAACAACTACTAACTTGATCACATGCTCTAGCCCTAGTCAGTGTTTCCCATTTTGAAATTTTAATTCAATATTTAACACAGTGGTTCCGTCATATTACACTGCTATACCACTGTTCGAAAAATAACTTTGTCGTCTTCTATGAGCCCGTCAATTGAAAAAACTAACAGAACTTTTCTTTTTGTATAAAGCAAAAGTTTCAATTTTTATCTTTATCTGATATGACTGTCACACTTCTGATAGATGAGATTCATCTAAAACGATAGTTTGATTACAAAAGCGGAACCATTGTTGGCTCATTGTATAATAGAGTACGCAATGCTGCGAAATCTGCTATTGCATTTATGATTGGCTGCGTATTGACTGCGTAAACTATGTACATGCTATATGTATTTTATATCTTTGATTTGGTCAAAGTTATTTTTTAATATATTATTCATACTTGATTTATGATTATTTTCACATGTATGCTTATATTGATAAAACATACATACTATATATATATTTTATACCGTTGATTTGGCCAAGCTTGTTTTTATAAAATAAATTATATTTGTTATTTTAAAATTCATATGTTCTTCTGGTAAAATCAGAGGCAAGTAAAACTTCAAAAAACATAACAGGCGTAATATTTATTAAAGAACTCAACGACGTTTCGTCCGTTACATCGGGCGGACTTCATCAGGTAAAAGCAGAAAACAACGCGCACCGTATTTAAAAACCAAGAAGTTAAAAACACAAACCAACAAACACAAAATGAGAAGCGAACATACATAACAATTCAATAATTACTTAGTGCAAAAGAAACAAATTTAACTGGTTGAAAACCCACATTAGTTGAGATTTTTTATATTGCTTTATATTTTTGGAAAAACATTACGATCTTTATCATTTATTGAATTTTTTGTATTATTAATATAAAACGATTCTAAAAATTTTCTTTTATCATAGTCAATGTTATAATCCAATATTTCAAAATTACCAAAATCAATCCTATGTTCACAATTAAAACAATGCTTAACCAATGCAGTTTTTTTATTCAAATCGTCTTCTTTTAATTTAGCCAAATTAATCGGTTTCAAATCACGTTTATGTTCCGATAAGCGAGTATTAAAACATCTGCCCGTTTCACCAACATATACATTTGAACAATCTTTGCACGGAATTTTATAAATTGCACCACGCTTATATACGTATATCATCAACAGAGTCTTTTATTTTTGGTAAAATATTTCCAATTATTTTATAAGGGTAAGTATACACATTAATATTAAATTTCCTCAAAATTCTAGCCATTTCATCACTTAAACCTTTAATATATGGTAAACCGACATAATTGGATATTTTATCACTCATGCAAACACTTTTATTAACTTTTTTATTTTTAATTTCTCTTTTCATTTTATTCAATAACCAATCTGGATAATCATTCTCACGTAAAGCATTACAAACAAATTTAACTTCATTGATTTTATCTCGATAATTTGTAATTAATTTAGAATTAGCGCGAAACAATAATGTTTTAACCAAACCAACTTTTTGAGAAAAACTATGACATGAATTAAAATTTAAGTATCTGGTTGTATTTATAGGTTTTCTACAGGCTTTTGTAATTAGTTGACCATTGTTACGAACTATTTACACATCTAAAAACGGAAT